>JAZKJV010002490.1:1007500-1609325 GCA_037367405.1 Ottelia alismoides | reverse complement strand
TTATAATATATACAAATCACTCGACCATCAAGTATCTACAAGCCACGAACGATGTCAACCTACAATTAATCATATTGGTCCTTCTACTCCAGGAATTTGACCTTGAAATTCGTGATAAACTTGGAGTCAAAATGTGGTGGTCGATCACTTATCAAGATTTCCAGAGTTAGACACTCTTGAGTCGAACTAATATTGCCAATCACAAAGAATTTTCCAGATGTGGTCATTTTATCAGTCGCCTCGCTCCCCTGGTTTGTCGATAGTGCGAACTATCTTGTATCCAAAAACACTCCACAAGAATGGCATAAGCTGAAAAGTGACAAGTTCTTGTTAGAAATTCATTTCTACAAGTGGGAGGATCAATCTCTTTCGAGAGAGGGAAGATTGCATCTGGAGAAGATGCATTCCTCAGGAGAAAGTCCACAGTGTCCTCGAGCATTGCCATTCCTGAGAATCAGGAGGACACCACTCTAGAAGAAGAACGTTAGTGAAAGTTCTACGATGTGGCCTTTTGTGGTCGTCTCCATTCAAAGACACAAAAGACTTTTTCAAGCATTATACTGATTGTCAGAGATTGACGGCACCATTGGAATGTGAGACATAATGCGTCTGAAGTAGATTCAAATTTCAGATGTATTTGAAGCATGGGGCATTAACTTCAAGGTCTTGTTCCCTGACGGCCAGGGATTTGAGTATATTCTGCTCTCTATTGATTATATAAATCATTGGGTGGAGGCTATCCCAACCTGAATTACTCATAGTCGTACCTTCTACCGGTTTCTACGAGATCACATCACTGCTAGGTTTGGGATCCCCAAAATCCTAATATTTGATGGGGGTAGACACTTCATAAACAGAAAGGTAAAGAAAAAAACATAGGAATCCGCATCGAATATTGTGGCAACTCTCTGTATCACCCATAGTCCAATGGTCTGGTCCAACGCTAGAAGAAGAAGATATAGACAATATTGCAGAAACTCATATGCCTCGATAGGAAAAATCGATCACAGATGCTTGATTCAGTACATTGGTCTTATCAAACAACATACAAGTTTTCATTGGGAATGTCTCCCTACCGCCTTGTATACAGTAAGCCATTGCCCGTGGAACGTATTCACAAATAATTGTCGGAAATTAATGTCTGTAACTGGGATTCAAAGAAGGGAGGAAAGAATAGAAAGTTGGATCTGAATCAACTCCTTGAATTCTGTGAGTAATCATATGACAATAGCCTGATGTACAAAAAAATGTCAATAAATTGCATGGTAAGCACATCCACCGCAAGACCTTCTGGCTAGGACAGAAATTTGGTTGTTTGATGGATAGCTCGAGCTATTCCCAGGGAAATTGAAGAGCAAGTGGACATAGTCGTTCATAGTGAAGCATGTGCGTGACAATGGAAGTATAGTCATATCCGGTTTACTAGCTGACACATAGAAACAGATAACTTCTGAAGCCTTATCTCGAACATGACACATTTCTGTCCGTGGTCAATTCAATTCAGGAGGTCCATGATGAAGAACTCTCACACACAACATCCATTCATGTAGACGAGGCTAGGAAAAACAATTTTGAATAGTTCATATTTTTCTTCTTTTCTTTTTTTCATCTATTACAATTTTATTCTTCTGAAAAATCGCATTCATCGCATACATCATTTCTATACTTAGGATATGCTTCATCCTAAGTATAGGGTGGTAAATGCATTCGGGTGCTCATTCTTTGATCCCTCGCATGTCTCATCAACTTTTGACACTCTTTCTATTCTTAGGGATTTTTTAACCTAAGTGTAGGGGGAGACAGACCGGGCCGTTGATTTATTTGCTAATTCATTTCCCACCTTCAACCCTCCCTGCATTAATATACAGACTGCTATACTTAGGAATAATTTATGCTAAGTATAGGGGAACGACCGACTTCCTATTTTATAGTCATCGTAGTATAGACTTTTCTATACTTAGTACGAGTTATGTCTTCCATTCTCTTCGATCTATGAGGACAAAGCTCAAGCTAAGTATGGGGGGTCAATATATACTATGTATTTATTTTAACCATAACTCGTACTTTTGTTTTTTCAATAAATATGGTTAAAACATTGTAAATATATATACAAATTCATTAAATTATTTAATAAAAATGATATTTATTATTCCTCATATTCTTTTTGTATGTACAGACTATTTAATCAGGTGAAAATGCTTTGCAAAATGTTCGGAAAGTAGTTTGCAAATATGATTGAAAAATATTTTGAAAACTATTTGAAAAATATTTTGTAAAATGTTTTCAACCTTTGTAAAATATTTTTTTCACAAAATATCTTTTCATTGCATGAAATAAAAATGTTTAAAAAATGATTTTCAAATTTCGAAAATGTTGGTAAAAATTATTTGTGAAAATTATTTTGGACTATCATTTTCAAAATTATTTGAAAATTAATTTTCAAAAAATTTTAAGGAGTATATACATAACACTAAAATTCTTTATAAACTTTATTTACAGAAATGATCACTTATCCCTTGTAAATTATTAAAAAACTAACTCTGGTAAATATAAGAAGCGTCCCCATGTAAATATTTGTACGTTGCTTTTAGCTAAAATCATTTGTTTTCAAAAATCACAAAAACATTTGAAAAAACTAAAATACCAAAAACATTTCCAAAATCTTTAAACAATACCTACATTTGCGTTATCTTTTCAAAAATCCATAAATAGTTCAAAAGTCTGAAAATTGCATTACAAAAATCTTTTCCTGTATTGTACATAGTATGAGCATTTTACGGCATAATCTAGGCAATAGAACAATTCCAAATAAAGTTTAAAGATTGGAACTTTATTTAGACCTTAATGTATTTTATTTCAAAGGAACCCATTGAGGACTAGAATTGGAGATACTTCAGATCACCTTGACTTAACTCTTTGGATTCCATAAGACTATGTTCATGAGTCAATTCAATGTGCCTAAATAGAGCCCTTCATATCATCCATAAGACTCTTGAGACAGTGACTTGACTAGAAACCTCTTACCTAACACAGCTCAACCTAGATGGATTATTGAAAAATCTTGGTGTCAACGTCGGACGACGCAAGGATGCTTCGTCAAGGGTGGCCCAAGAACCGTTCTTGGGGATGGATGACACTGTTACTCTAACCTACTTCTTCTGATAACAATGATATCTAAAGACTGGAGATGGATTGAAACAATGCTTCGGATGAGGGATGGTCTAACAACAAAACTTTTTCTAAGACCCCAAAATAATGGGTGGAACAAAAGATGTTATATCCACTAGGGTACAAACAACAATGCAGATGCAATGCGAAGTCCAAGAAAATATCCAAAAAAACCTTCAACCAAAAAAATACACAAATATAAGCTTCAGAAAATGATTTATTCGCTAATTCATTTCCCACCTTCAACCCTCTCTGCATTGATATATAGACTGCTATACTTAGGAATAATTTATGCGAGGTATAGGGGGACGACCGACTTCCTATTCTTTAGTCATCGTAGTATAAACTTTTCTATACTTAGTACGAGTTATGTCTTCCTTTCTCTTCAATCTATGAAGACAAAGCTCAAGCTAAGTATGGTGGGGTCAATATATACTATGTATTTATTTAGCCATAACTCGTACTTTCATTTTTTTCAATAAATATGGTTAAAATATTGTAAATATATATACAAATGCAATAAATTATTTAGTAAAAATGATGTTTATTATTCCTCAAATTCTTTTTGTATGTACAGACTATTTAATCAGGTGAAAATTCTTTGCAAAATGTTCAGAAAGTAGTTTACAAATATGATTGAAAAATATTTGGAAAAATGTTTGAAAAATATTTTGTAAAATGTTCTCAAGCTTTGTAAAATATTTTGTTCACAAAATTTCTTTTCATTGCATGAATAAAAATGTTTAAAAAATGATTTCCAAATTTAGAAAATGTTCATAAAATTTATTTGTGAAAATTATTTTGGACTATCATTTTCAAAATTATTTGAAAAACAATTTTCAAATAATTTTAAGGAGTATATAAATCACACTAAAATTCTTTATAAACTTTATTTACAGAAATGGTCACTTATCCCTTGTTAATTAAAAAAACAACTCTTGTAAATATAAGATGCATCCCCATGTAAATATTTGTATGTTGCTTTTAGCTCAAATCATTTGTTTTCAAAAATCACAAAAACATTTGTAAAAAATTAAAATACCAAAAACATTTGCAAAATCTTAAAACAATCCCTACATTTGCATTATCTTTTCAAAAATCCATAAATAGTTCAAAAGTCTGAAAATTGCATTACAAAAATCTTTTCCTGCATTGTACATAGAATGAGCATTTTTCGGTATAATCTAGGCAATAGAACAATTCCAAATAAAGTTTAAAGATTGGATCTTTATGTAGACCTTAATGCATTTTATTCAGAGGAACCCATTGAGGACTGGAATTGGAGATACTTCAGATCACCTTGACTTAACTCTTTGGATTCTACAAGACTATGTTCATGAGTCAATTCAATGTGCCTAAATAGAGCCCTTCATACCATCCATACGACTCTTGAGACAGTGACTTGACTAGAAACCTCTTACCTAACACAGCTCAACTTAGATGGATTATTGGAAAATCTTGGTTTCAACGTCGGATGACACAAGGATGCTTCATCAAGGGTGGCCCAAGAACCGTTCTTGGGGATGGATGACACTATTACTCTAACCTACTTCTTCTTATAACAATGATATCTAAAGACTGGAGATGGATTGAAACAATGCTTCGGATGAGGGATGGTCTAACAACACAACTTTTTCTAAGACCCCCAAAATAATGGGTGGAACAAAAGATGTTATATCCACTGGGTACAAACAACAATGCAAATGCAATGCAAAGTCCAAGAAAATATCCAAAGAAACCTTCAACCAAAAAATCCACAAATATAAGCTTCAAAATATGGTTTATTCACTAATTCATTTCCCACCTTCAACCCTCCCTGCATTGATATACAGACTGCTATACTTAGGAATAATTTATGCTAAGTATAGAGGGGCGACCGACTTCCTATTTTTTATTCATTGTAGATAGACTTTTTTATACTTAGTACCAGTTATGTCTTCTTTTCTCTTAGATCTATGAGGACAAAGCTCAAGCTAAGTATAAGGGGGTCAATATATACTAAGTACTTATTTTAGACATAACTCGTACTTTCGTTTTTTTCAATAAATATGGTTTAAACATTGTAAATATATATAATAATTCATTAAACTATTTAATAAAAATGATGTTTATTATTCCTCAAATTCGTTTTGTGTGTACAGACTATTTAATCTGGTGAAAATGCTTTGCAAAATGTTCGAAAAGTAGTTTGCAAATATGATTGAAAAATATTTTGAAAACTGTTTGAAAATATTTTGTAAAATGTTTTCAACCTTTGTAAAATATTTTGTTTGAAAAATTTCTTTTCATTGCATGAAAAAAATGTTTAAAAAATGATTTTCAAATTTCAAAAATGTTTGTAAAAATTATTTGTGAAAATTATTTTGGACTATCATTTTCAAACTTATTTGAAAAATAATTTTCAAATAAGTTTAAGAAGTATATACATCACACTAAAATTCGTTATAAACTTTATTTACTGAAATGATCACTTATCCCTTATAAATTATTAAAAAAACCAACTCTTGTAAATATAAGATGCATCCCTATGTAAATATTTGTACGTTCCTTTTAGCCAAAATCATTTGTTTTAAAAAATCATAAAAAAATCTGAAAAAAATAAAATATAAAAAACATTTGCAAAATCTTAAAACAATCCCTACATTTGCATTATCTTTTCAAAAATCCATAAATAGTTCAAAAGTCTGAAAATTGCATTACAAAAATTTTTTCCTGCATTGTACATAGTATGAGCATTTTTCGGCAAAATGTAGGCAATAGAACAATTCCAAATAAAGTTTAAAGATTGGAGCTTTCTGTAGACCTTAATGCATTTTATTTCAGAGGAACCCATTGAGGACTGGAATTAGAGATACTTCATATCACCTTGACTTAACTATTTGGATTCCATAAGACTATGTTCATGAGTTAATTCATTGTGCCTAAATAGATACCTTCATACCATCCATACGACTCTTGAGACAGTGACTTGACTAGAAACCACTTACCTAACACATTGCTTAACCTTGATGGATTATTGTAAAACCTTAGTGTCAACATCAGACGACGCAAGGATGCTTCGTCAAGTGTGGCCTAGGAACCGTTCTTGGGGATGGATAACAGTGTTACTCTAACCTACTTCTTCTGATAATAATGATATCTAAAGACTGGAGATGGATTGAAACAATGCTTCGGATGAGGGATGGTCTAACAACACAACTTTTTCTAAGACTTCAAAATAATGGGTGGAACAAAAGATGTTATATCCACTGGGGTACAAACAACAAAGCAGATGCTATGCAAAGTCCAAGAAAATATCCAAAGAAACCTTCAACCAAAAAAATCCACAAATATAAGCTTCATAAAATGATTTATTCACTAATTCATTTCCCACCTTCAACCCTCCCTGCATTGATATACAGACTGCTATACTTAGGAATAATTTATGCTAGGTATAGGGCGACGACCGACTTCCTATTCTTTAGTCATTGTAGTATAGACTTTTCTATACTTAGTACGAGCTATGTCTTCCATTCTCCTCGATCTATGAGGAAATAAAATAATAAAGGAAATAAAAGAAAAAGAGCGAAGTGTTGAGTCATCATGATAACTTAGTCGACTAGGAATAAAGTAGGGGGAGATAGGGTGACTAAGTGTACTAAAAACTCAGACAAACCACTCTACAAAAAAGGCTAATAATTACTTTTTATGACCTATTTTATTCTTTATTATTTACACCTTAAATCAAGAAACTTTAAACATGAAAGCTGTAGATTATTAAATATAGAAAGAATAGAAAATTGATTTAAAGCAAAAATAACATAATGTACAAAATATAGTTTGAATAAAATTCTAAAATCCCAACTTCCCAGACCCATAACTTTAAAATAAAAACTCAAAATATATCAAAATAAAAATTAATTGTATATAACTTTTAATAAGATATTTAATGAACATGGTTTCACATTTTTTGGAGTTAAGGTGTGAAAGTTAGGTTTTGGCCCCTATTGTATAATATACCCGATTAAAATATTCATTTTATTTATTCTTTGCTACTTTATAGTTTTATATTTTTATATTTTTTAATATTATTTATAGGATATGTACATATTAAAACTAAAATAAAAACACAAACTAAATATTAAAATAAACTACTTAAATAAAATACATACATAAAATACTTGTACTTATACATATACTCCTATTAAATTAAGTATATATATTACTTCAGAAAAATATCATAAAAATATATTTATATGTATATAAATAAATTGTAAATATATAAATTACAACATAAAAATAAAATACTCAAAATATATGTAAATGTACCTATATGTCCCTAAAAGTAACTTGTAATTACCCACCTCCAAAAAATAAATAAAATTATGCATAAAACACTACAGAAATCAGAAACAATTTTTATTTTTTAACCCAAAATTTAAAAAATCAATAGCTATTTATTGTCAAATTTCCAAGGTATTTTTGCCTTGGAATTTCCTGGACCAAGCATGTCTTTTTGTTGACTACGGTGAACACTTTGGCTTACCCTCTGACTTCTGTTAGAGCTTCACAAGGTCCCCACTTCTTCATTTTCTCCATGCCTCCATATCCACTCATTACCCTCGAGACCACCAGCTTCATGTAACCCCTTTGCCCGTCATCTTTGCCCATCACCGAATCCTCACCAACCTCGCCCGATGTCAGGCCATCGCTCCTCGAAACTCCCTAAAAACTCGCCTATAAATATACCCCCTTCACCCCTTTTTGATCTTTGATCCCTCTTTTTTGAGCTTTAGCCCCTCAAATTTCTTTTGTTAGCTTCTCCATGGTGACAGCAAGGTGGAGCTCATGATTTGCAGCGAGGAGAGCAAGCGGAGGAGGTGAATCCACCACATCGTCGAAGCTCCTCCATGTGGTTTTCTCCAGAGCCACAGGCTTTTTGTAGCCCTTTTTCTGCCATTCATAGGTAATATTTTAGTTTAATTTTCATCTTTCAACGTTAATTTGTATTTCAATCAAGTGATTATCTCTCAAATCGAAAATCCCTAATTCCTATAGCTCAAGCTCCAGGTCAAAATCATGGTGATCCGACTGTCGCCCCGTCCTGATTTTCACTTCATTTGAGTCCCCTTCTCCTTTGATTGACCACTTCATCCAACCTAGATCCATCATGGATCTGGGAGTCTAATCTCCCTCCGCCTCCCATCGTTGGAGCTCCCCCCTCCACCCATTTCTCTTACCATTCCGAGCAAACCTCGGGTCGAGGAGATAGGCCTTGTAACCGGGAGTCTTTTGGTATCAACTTGCAGGTCTGAGGAAGCGTGGAGCATTTTGAAGCCCACTTGGAGTGGCTCCAGGTGTCCTGCCCTTGCCAGAGCATTGCGAGCCGCATTGCCTCCCTAGGTCCCTGATGTTGCACGCAGAGGAGGCCCAACTACCTGCTGGGCCTGTTGGATGCATGTTTGATCGTCGGAGCCCAGAGATACAAGAGATTGAAGTTCGTCGGAGTGTTGTTCTTGCAAGTTCTTGCAGCTCCGCTTCTTGTCATTCGATCAAGAACAGTGGTGCAGATCTACTCTGGACCTTTGATTTCCTACTAAGGGGTACGCAGAGGAGGCCACACGATCTGACTCGTGGCAGAATAAGAACGATTGGATCACTATGCATAAGTGGGTAAATTTCATAGACCTTCTCTGCTTTTGGTATTTGTTAAGAAGTATTGTTAATGTTTTATCTAGTTTAAAAGTTTGTGGAATAATTGCATGTAACCCCATAAACCTTTCAAATATTATAATTTAGTCCTTTCTAGCCTCCATACGTTTTCTTATCTAAAAATTGCATGTAAGCCCTTGCAGGTTATTGTAATTATTGTTTAATATATAAAATTGGAATATCACTGTTAATCTATGGGAAAACCACATTGGGACCCTTGCTTTTGTTTATATTTACAATTATACCCCTACCAAACTGAATATTTTTATGAGTAATTTTCTATTTATTAAAAAAAGTTATTGTGCCCCAAAAATTACCAAAAAAAATAGGAGTAGGTACATGTATGCTGAAGGATATGGTATTATCCTCAAGCGCATCACAGAAGCATGATCGTTGTATCGAATACGACGCAGAACGACTAGTCGTACTAGTTATTTTGTGCAGCGGAATTAAAAAATTTTCATACGATGAAACCACATGATCCAAGAATGATTCTCGGATCGTTTCATGTAGAACTACAACAAGTATAAAGGAATACCTCGTGAAGCTTGGTAGATCGAGTCTCTAGGAAAAGAGACCTCTTGTCTCAAGTCCGATCGTCGGAGAGGTCGCTTGCGAGCGTGAGGATGAACCGCGTGATCCTCGTAATCCAACAAGTCGATCAAAGCACGGGGAACTCTTGATCTCGTCGTACAAGATCAACGTCCTCTTCGTGAGCGTAGCGCTCCAAGAAGACAGAGAATTAAAGAACATCGAAGCAGCGGCGCGGTGGTGATGGTGACGAAGAGTCTCTCCTCTAGGGTTTGGTGGACGGCCACCAAGAAAGAGAGAGAGAGAGAGAGAGAGAGAGTTGGTATGTGAGAAGAATGAGAGAGAGAGAGAGTTGGCTCCAAAATTGCATAGCATTAGAGAACATGGTATGCCTCTCTATTTATAGGGTTCTGGGATCCATGGATCTCAATCCATGGGACATATAAAATCAATGCATGAGATAGATTTATGTCCAATCCAATGGTCAAGATTGTTGTTGGTAAAAACCAACAAATTATGATTTAATTTAGATCAAAATATATTTGACAAAATCAAATATAAATAAATCCTAAATTACATCAATCAAATAAGGATAGAATATACATGGAGATTACATCTCCCATGTATATCAAGGTGGACAACCACCCATTCCAAGTAGGACTTGGTGGCCGTCCACTTTAATCCATATTGGAGGCAATCTCATGAGATTTCATGAGATTGCATATCTCCATGGAAATCTCCATTATTATTTCCAACAACTTTTGTTTTGATTTATTCTTCAAAAATAATTCATAATTAATTTTGAGAATATTGCAATCTTACTATCGGAATTTTGTGAATCATATTCACAATCCAAAACAAAATATAATTTACATTTTCAATTAATTACACAATGTGTATCCAATACACATTAATAATTAATCAGCAAATATGAACTATAATTGGCTCTCTCTAATACATTATAAATCACATTTAGAACATATTATGAATAATTGTATATTGTTATCCACATTATTCTTGTCCATAATAATTAAATCACATTTAATTATATTGGATAATTTCTACACACATCAAGATGATTAAATCACATTTAATCATCAATTCTTCAATGCTTAGATTTATGGAATTATTCTTGAACCCCTTCAAGAATAATGTGATTTCTCCGTAGATACTTGGAGATAAGGACAAGGCGATTGTATTGTTCCACGTATAGTCACTTGGATGTTGAGATCATATCGTAAATCCAGATCCGATGGACCTCCCATAGATGCTTGATCAAATCAAGACCGTAGACCTAATCTTCTCATTGCATTTGAATCTCATTCATATCAATGTCCAGTACATGGACTAAGATTAGGTCACTTCTCTAATGAGAGGAGTCACTAAAATCTAAACATGTTTCATCACTCCCTCGGAATGGAAGCATCATGGTTATACAATCGTATATGATCACATCACCCTACGGTATTCCCAATACATGTACATCCAGCATACTGGAAGCCCTATGATCATTCTGAAGGTGTAGATGACTTTTACGCTGTCATCTTCAGGGTTTGATCACTAAGTTTCTCAATCTTGGTCATTTGGGAATTGGTTTAGATCATATGCTTTCCCAAAGCATATATCTTACCTTCAAATTCATGTCATGCTTCCAAAGCATGACGACCATGTATGGAATTTGATCAATCCCAATACCTCATGAGTGAGCTCATGTCTCCCAGTTCACAAGTGAACCTGTATGATCCCTTTGAGAGATTGTATTACTCATATGTCCTTACATGCACACCAGCTCGCCGGTGTATAGACCTTGGCTAGGTCATCAACCTATTGTTCTGCCAAATGTACACACTTAGACATATAGCAACACATCTGTCTCTGGTCAGAGGATGCATGCCTATGTTGTGACAGCATTCAACATAGGTCTTTGGTTATCTCGATCTCGTTAAGTCAACCCATTGACTCAACTAATCTGGCATTCGCATGCATGTCCCATCGTAATCGATGCCTTCTCTCTGTGTGTAGCCCTTGGCTATGAGTCGTGCCTTGAAAGTCTCGACTTTCCCATCAAGTCCCCTCTTTCTCTTGAAGATCCATTTACATCCAATGGGTTTTACCCCTTTAGGTGGATCCTCTAGGGTTCGTACACCATTCTTATGCATGGAGTCAATCTCTGACTTCATTGCTATCATCCATCTATCCATGTCATGATCTGCAAGTGCTTCATCAAATGAAGTAGGATCAATGTCAGTCTCACTTGACACATGGAATCCATACCTTTCTGGTGGTGCAACCACCCTCGAACTCCTTCGAAGAGGTCTGTGTGTTTCATCTTTATTTACCTCTTCAGATTCTGGTCTAGGAAGCTCAGAATCCTTAGGGGATTTAATGAGTTCCTCTACTTCATTCTTGTCTTGACCTTTAAGGAAATCATTCTCTAGAAACTTTACATCTCTATAAACAAAAACCTTTTGGGTCTCAGGGTCATAAAGCTGGTATCCAATACTATCTTTAACATACCCAATGAAGTAACACTCACGAGAGCGAGACTCTAGCTTACTTGCGTCCACATTTTTCGCATGGACCAAGCAACCCCAAACTCTCAAGTGATTAACACTAGGTTTGGTTTCATACCAGAGCTCACGAGGAGTCTTAGGTACATATTTGCTAGGAATCTTATTCAGGATATATATATATATATATATATATATATATTGCAGTCTCTACTGCATATCCCCAGAAACTAAAAGGTAAATGTGCATTTCTCATCATTGGACGGACCATGTCCATGATGGTCCTGTTGCGTCTTTCAGCAACACCATTTAGTTGCGGAGTTCCAGGAGGATTGAGATCGGAAATAATTCCGTTCTCCTTAAGTTATTCCTTGAATTCATCTGAGAGGTACTCGCCACCTCGATCAGATCGAATTCATTTAATCTTCCTATTGGTTTGGTTCTCAACCAAAGCCTTAAACTCTTTGAACTTTTCAAAGGTTTCAGATTTATGATGTAATAAGAAGACAAAGCCGTATCATGAATGGTCATCAACAAATGTCAAATAATATCGATATCTATTTCGAGTCGCGGTACTGAAGGGACCACATACATCGATATGTATTAGGTCAATAATACCTTCGCATCTTGTAACCTTGTTACGGAAAGGCGTCCTAGTCATTTTACCCTGAATGCAATGTTTGCAGGTAGGCAAAGGTTGAACCTATAGAAAATCCAAAGGTCCATCCTTTATCAATCTATTGATCCTATCAACAGATAAATGACCAAGCCTTTGATGCCAAATCTCATTTGAGAGATTTAAATCCTCCCTGGATCTTTCAGGGTTTTTATTAGTGGCTGTAACATTCATGATACATTTATCAATGCACAGCTCATAGAGTCCACCAGAAGTCAAAATACCATCCGCACTATATTTATCATAACGATTTATGACTAAATTATTACAGAAAATGAATGAATATCCGCTTCTAACAAGCTTAGATACATATATCAAATTCCTTCTGACTTCGGGTACATAAAGACACTCTTTAAGTATAAGGACTCTACCACAATATAATGATAGACGACAAGTCCCGACGGCGACTGTTGCAACACTTGCATCAGATCCCATCTGATGACTATCTCCCCTTCCTCTAGATTTCTAGTTTCCTGAAACAAATGCAACAAATTGCATACATGAACAGAAGCACCAGAATCTACAACCCAACTTCCTTCTTGTCCAATGAGAAAGCTAGTTTCAATGATGAAAGTAGATTTCATACCTGCTGGAGCTTTACCTTTGTCTGACGACTTCAGGTATTCCGGGCAGTTACGCCTCCAGTGCCCTGGCTTTTTGCAGTGGTGACAGACGTCGGATTTCTTCGACGCTATCTGTGTGGATGCACTAGAAGATGAGACAACGCCTTGACTCTTATTCTTTCTCTTCTGGTCTGGGCCCTTCCGAGAACATTGCTTCCGACCGTGCTTCCCTCTGACCTATGCAACCATTGCACTGCCAGCAGGACCATCTTTCTTAATTACATCTTCTGCAGACATTAATGCTGCAAGAAGACCAACGTTCGACAAGTCCAACTTGTTCATGTGGAATGAAACCACAAAATTATTGAAGGACTTGGGCAAAGACAACAGAATGAAGTCAGCTTGCATGTCTGCATCCATTTTTGCCCCAAGAGTCTCCAGTTCAGACAAGCACCCAAACATTTTGAGTACATGTTCTCAAACCGAAGTTCCTTCCTGCATCTTGCAACGGCCGAGTTCTTTCATAATATTGTAACGTTGGGTGCGGTTAATGTCACCAAACATATCTTTTAGATTCTGCATTATCTCCTGGCATGTGCTCATCTCCACATGTTGCTTATGTAGAACATTGGAGAGAAAACCTAGTATATAGCATCTAGCCAAGACATGATCTTCATCATAATTATCATTGTATGCCTTTTCTTCCTTGGATTTAAGGCTTTCATGCTTGTCTTCGGAGAGCACATAACTTATGCGCTCAGCAGAGAGAACAAGCTCCAAATTACAGATCTAATACGAGTAATTTGGATCGGTCAACTGGTTGACCTCGAGAAGCCTGCTAAGTGGGTTCAAGGACTTCATTTTCTGAAATTAAGGATGCACTATATTAGAACATATAAGTATACATTCGAATTTATGATATTTGGTTAAGGTATTTTAAATCAAATTATTCTTGCATTGTCGACTTTGAAAGCTCATTCCCTTAGTCACTTTCGAAGTAAGAGGTATACTTACCGCTATATCTCTAGCAAGAATTTGGGATCTCCTCTTTATCTTTGTCACATCCCAATAATATGAGAATCTGCGACTCCAATAAAGAGAAGCGGGAACACATTCCGCCTTGCAAGTCCAACTTGCATTTCCCAATTCGGTCTTTAACAGCCGGACCCACCACCCCTAAGGTGATGTTGACCCGTTGTTAATTGAACCAACTGTTAACAGGAATAGTACTCACTATGCGCAATCCAATATCGCCCCAATAATATGAGGATCCGATATTGGGGTCACTATGCATACGGCCTTATTCTTTCAAGAAGCAAAGAGCCCGATCCAGATGCGCTTGCATACAGGAGCTGTCACTTCGGACAGGCGTCTCCCACATGCAATCACTGGAGACGGAACCCTTCGCCTTGACGGGAGACCATGGATGTCACTTATGTGATCCTCCACCTCATATTCAAATTTTAATAAATTATTATGAATCATATTCATATAATTAATTCTTTCAAGGGAAATAACAACTCTATTCATAATAGTGTCTCAATTGGACATAATCAATTTAATCATATTAAATTAATTATCAATCCAATTCAATCAACAAACTTGATTATTTTACTTGAATATATATATGATAATATCTCAAAGTACGTATTAATTCGAATTTTAATAATTAGAAAATACACCTTCATTTTCTCCGGCATTATCGAGTCCCTACCCGCTGTCATGGCCAGTACCGACGAGAGTGGGACGGACCACATACGTTGCAACCCGCAACCCCAATGCTCTCTGACTAGACACCATGTCCAGCTCAGTAAAGGATAATGCCAAATATATCAATTAGTACTTGAGATGATCATCGGTTCTTAAACCGAAATTATACCATATAGTAATAATCAAAACATTTTTTATTATAAGGAAATTTGCTACACAAATTCCATACCCTATTCAAGCATTAAGTTTGATGATCATGTTTCCAATTATGATCTAGATCAAATCCAATCAATTAATTGGTTGAGGCCAAGTCAATTAAGGAGATAGTCATCTTCCAATATTTCATAAATAATTTTACTAATTGACAATCACATGGTTCTTGATTAGGACTGTAATTTCAGCAGTTACCCCTACTTACTAAAATTCACACATCTCAATCAATTTAAATCCAAATTAGACAAACTCAATTTTCAAAGATTGCTAACTTGATTTAGGACAGAACTCAAGTGATATTTCATGCATTTTGAGATGGATCAAAACATTCATGTTATGATCCGTAGTTCCCGCAACAGTGCATACATGTTCATTAAAACAATCATATTTCGAGCAAAAGGAATCCGAATTACGTAAACCCAGATCCTATAGTTTTCTTATTCAATGGGGAACAAAATACACGTGATTAATTTGTGTTTAAACATTTTAAACATGGCCGAATTTATTCACTAAACAGATCTGCTAAAATCAAATGCGACAAAAACTTTCGCGACCTTAACGAACCCAAGTCGTCTTAGGTTTGTGGATCGTATTCGAAACGTTAGACCTAAGGCTCTGATACCACTTGAAGGATATGGTATTATCCTCTAGCAGATCACGGAAGTGTGATCGTCGTATCGAATACGACGTAGAACGACTAGTCGTACTAGTTGTTCTGTGCAGCGGAATTTAAAATTTTTCATGCGATGAAACCACATGATCCAAGAACGATTCTCGGATTGTTTCATCTAGAACCACAGCAAGTATAAAGGAATACCTCTTGAAGCTTGGTTGATCAAGTCTCTAAGAAAAGAGACCTCCTGTCTAAAGTACGATCGTCGGAGAGGTCGCTTGCGAGCGCGGGAATGAACCGCGTGATCCTCGCAATCCAACAAGTCGATCCAAGCACGGTGAACTCCTGATCTCGTCGTACGAGATCAAACATCCTCTTCGTGAGTGTAGCACTCCAAGAAGACAGAGAACCGAAGAACGTCGAAGCAGCGACGCGGTGGTGATGGCGACGACGAGTCTCTCCTCTAGGGTTTGGTGGACGACCACCAAGAAAGAGAGAGAGAGAGAGAGAGAAAGAAAGAGAGAGTTGGCGTGTGAGAAGAATGAGAGAGAGAGAGAGTTGGCTCCAAAATTGAATAGCATTAGAGAGCATGGTATGCCTCTCTATTTATAGGGTTTCGGGATCCATGGATCTCAATCCATGGGACATATAAAATCACTGGATGAGATTGATTTATGTCCAATCCAATGGTCAAGATTGTTGTTGGCAAAAACGAACAAATTATGATTTGATTTAGATCAAAATATATTTGATAAAATCAAATATAAATCAATCCTATATTACATCAACCAAATATGGAGAGAATATACATGGAGATTACATCTCCCACGTATATCAAAGTGGACGGCCACCCATTCCAAGTAGGACTTGGTGGCCGTCCACTTTATTCCATATTGGAGGCAATCTCATGAGATTTCATGAGATTGCATATCTCCATGGAAATCTCCATTATTATTTCCAGCAACTTTCGTTCTGATTTATTCTTAAAAAATAATTCATAATTAATTTTGAGAATAATGAAATCTTACCATTGGAATTTTGTGAATCATATTCACAACCCAAAACAAAATATAATTTACATTTTCAATTAATTACACAATGTGTATCCAGTACACATAAATAATTAATCAACAAATATAAAGTATAATTGGCTTTCTCTAATACATTATAAATCACATTTATAACATATTATGAATATTTGGATATTTCTATCCACATTATTCTTGTCCATAATAATTAAATCACATTTAATTATATTGGATAATTTCTACACACATCAAGATGATTAAATCACATTTAATCATCAATTCTTCAGTGCTTAGATTTATGGAATTATTCTTGAACCCTTCAAGAATAATGCGATTTCTCCGCAGATACTTGAAGATAAGGAAATGGCGATTGTATTGACCACGTATAGTGACTTGGATGTTGAGATCATATCTCAAATCCAGATCCCATGGACCTCCCACAGATGCTTGATCAAATCAAGATCTTAGATCTAATCTTCTCATTGCATCTGAATCTCATTCAGATAAATGTCCAGTACATGGACTAAGATTAGGTCACTTCTCTATTGAGAGGAGTCAATAAAATCCAAACCTGTTTCATCTCTCCCTCAGAATGAAAGCGTCATGGTTATACAATCGTTTATGATCACATCACCCTCAGGTACTCTCAATACCAGTACATCCTGCATACTGAAAGACCTGTGATCATTCTGAATATGTAGATCACTTTTACACTGTCATCTTCAGGGTTTGATCATTAAGTTTCTCGATCTTGGTCATTTCGGAATTGGTACAGATCATATGCTTTCCAAAAGCATATATCTTACCTTCAAATTCATGTCATGCTTCCAAAGCATGACAACCATGCATGGAATTTGATAAGTCCCAATACCTCATGAGTGAGCTCATGTCTCCTGTTTCACAAGTGAACATGTGTGATCCCTTTGAGAGATCATATTACTCATGTGTCCTTACATGCACACCAGCTCGTCGGTGTATAGACTGTGGCTAGGTCATCAACCTATTGGTCTGCCAAATGTACACACTTAGACATATAGCAACACATCTGTCTCTGGTCAAAGGATGCATGCCTATGCTGTGACAGCATTCAACATAGGTCTTTGGTTATCTCGATCTCGTTAAGTCAACCCATTGACTCAACTAATCTGACACCTCTGAATCACTATTCCCATGCAGAGGACCTACATCAAGAGGTCGGTCAGATATCAGCCATATGAGAAAGGATTTCCATCTCCTACTTAGACTGGAGATCATCACTTAACAATCATTTGATGATGCTTGATGAGTCCTCTATCTAACTCCTTAGATATTCATCCAAGCATCAGCCTCTATGATTCAATCAATGAATCAACAGCTGTATGATCATCAAGTTGGCCATGGTACATAACCCTTATTGTACAGAGGGACCTTATAGTGCATTCATTCATTCAATCTCAGAAAGGGAGTGAAAATAATCAATAACTTTTATTGATAAATCATTTATTACAATAACATTTATTATAGGAATGGTTCGTCCAGGGCTCACATTGCTAACAATCTCCCACTAGCCCTTAGAACCATTCAGGAACAATCCTTAAGCCCATACTCATTACATGCTGGTCGAAAACCTTCTGTGTTAGAGGTTTGGTAAGAGGATTAGCAACGTTGTAGGTAGAGGCCACCTTGGTGATGATGATGTCACCACACTTTTGAATCTCCAGAATGATGTGGTATTTCCTTTCCACGTGCTTGCTCTTCTGATGCCATCTGGGTTCCTTTGCCTGGGCAATGGCTCCCGTGTTATCGCAGAGTAACGGGATGGGAGTATCAAAGGAAACTACGCCAAGCTCCAGGATGAACTTGCGCAACCACACCGCCTCCTTTGCAGCATCTGATGCGGCAATGTACTCGGCTTCTATTTTTTAATCTGCAGTAGTGTCATGCTTCTTGCTTCTCCATCTCACAGCACCACCATTCAACAAGAATACAAACCCTGATGTCGACTTTTGATCATCAATATCCGATTGGAAGTCAGAATCTGTATATCCCAAGACTTGGGATCACCATCTCCATAGACCAAGATGTAATATTGCGTCCGTCTTAGATATTTGAATATGTTATTTACTGCATTTCAGTGTTCTTCTCCATAGCAGGATCGGTAACGACTTACCACTCCCAGTGCATGGTAGATATCTGGCCTAGTACACATCATGGCATACATTAAGCTTCCTACAGCTGATGCATAAGGACATCCAGCCATGGCTTTCTTTTCCTCAATAGTTTGAGGAGCCATTCCTTTAGACAGGTGGATACCATGTCTAAAGGGTAGGAATCCTTTCTTAGAATTATCCATACGGAATCGTTCAAGAATCTTCTTAATGTATCCATGTTGTGACAATCCCAAAATCTTCTTTTCTCGGTTTTTGAACAACTTCATGCCTAAGATGTAAGAGGATTCTCCAAGATCTTTCATGTCAAAGGTATGGGATAGACCAATCTTTACACTGGTCATCATCCCTGTATCATTCCGAATGATAAGGATGTCATCTACGTAAAGCACGATGAATACAATGGCGCTCCCACTAAGCTTCTTGTACACACAAGATTCTAAAAATCATAACTCTTTATGGTTTCATCAAATCTGATGTTCCAGCTACGAGAAGCTTGTTTGAGCCCATAGATGGATTTCTTCAGTTTGCATACTTTGCCATCCTCACTTATGATGCCCTGGGACTGCTCCATGTAGATATCCTCCTCGAGGTATCCATTGAGGAAAGCCGTCTTGACGTCCATCTGCCAGATGTCGTATCAAGATATGCAACTATAGCTAGCAGTGTTCTGATGGATTTAAGCATAGCCACAGGAGAGAATATCTCATCATAATCGATGCCTTCTTTGTGTGTGTAGCCCTTGGCTACGAGCCGTGCCTTGAAAGTCTCTACTTTCCCATCAGGTCCCCTCTTTTTCTTTAAGATCCATTTACACCCAATGGGTTTTACCCCTTTAGGTGGATCGTCTAGGGTCCATACACCATTCTTATGCATGGAGTCAATCTCTGACTTCATTGCTAGCATCCATCTATCCATGTCATGATCCTCAAGTGCTTCATCAAATGAAGTAGGATCAATGTCAGTCTCACTTGACACATGGAATCCATACCATTCAGGTGGTGCAACCACCCTCGAACTCCTTCGAAGAGGTATGTGTGTTTCATCTTTATTTATCTCTTCAGTTTTTGATCTAGGAAGCTCAGAATCCTCAGAGGATTCAATGAGTTCCTCTACTTCATTCTTGTCTTGACCTTTAAGGAAATCATTCTCCAGAAACTTCACATCTCTAGAAACAAAACCTTTTGGGTCTCAGGGTCATAAAGCGGGTATCCAATACCATCTTTAACATACCCAATGAAGTAACACTCACGAGAGCGAGATTCTAGCTTACTTGCATCCACATTTTTCGCATGGACCAAGCAACCCAAACTCTCAAGTGGTTAACACTAGTTTTGGTCCCACACTATAGCTCATGAGGAGTCTTAGGTACAGATTTGCTAGGAATCTTATTCAGGATATATATTCCAGTCTCAACTGCATATCCCCAGAAACTAAGAGGTAAATGAGCTTTGATCATCATTGGACGGACCATGTCCATGATGGTCCTGTTGCGTCTTTCAGCAACACCACTTAGTTGGGGAATTCAAAAGGGATTGAGATTGGAAACAATTCCGTTCTCCTTAAGGTATTCCTTGAATTCATCTGAGAAGTACTCGCCACCTCGATCAGATCAAATCCATTTAATCTTCCTATTTGTTTGGTTCTCAACTAAAGCCTTGAACTCTTTGAACTTTTCGAAGGTATCATTTATTACGTAATAGGAAGACAAACCCGTATCGCGAATGGTCATCAACAAACATCAAATAATATCGATATCCATTTCTAGTCGCGGTACTGAAGGGACCACATACATCGGTACGTATTAGGTCAATAATACCTTCGCATCTTGTAACCTTGTTACGAAAAGGCGTCCTAGTCATTTTACCCAAAATGCAGTGTTTGCAGGTAGGCAAAGGATGAACCTGTAGAAAATCCAAAGGTCCATCCTTTATCAATCTATTGATCCTATCAATAGATAAATGGCGAAGCCTTTGATGCCAAATCTCATTTGAGAGATTTATATCCTCCCTGGATCTTTTAGGGTTTTTATTAGTGTCTATAACATTCATGATACATTTATCAATGCATAGCTCATAGAGTCCACCAGAAGTCAAAATGCCATCCGCAATATATTTATCATAACGATTTATGACTAGATTATTACAGAAAACGAATGAATATCCGCTTCTAACAAGCTTAGATACAGATATCAAATTCCTTCTGACTTCGGGTACATAAAGACACTCTTTATGTATAAGGACTCTACCACTAGATAATGATAATCGACAAGTCCCGACGACGACTGGTGCAACACTTGCATCAGATCCCATCTGATGACTATCTCCCCTTCCTCCAGATTTCTAGTTTCCTGAAATAAATGCAACAAATTGCATACATGAAAAGAAGCACCAGAATCTACAACCCAACTTCCTTTTCGTCCAACGTGAAATCTAGTTTCAATGATGAAAGTAGATTTCATACCTGCTGGGGCTTCATCTTTGTCTGACGACTTCAGGTATTCCGGGCAGTTACGCCTCAAGTGCCCCGGCTTTTTGCAGTGGTGAAAGATGTCGGATTTCTTTGACGCTATCAGTGTGGATGCACTAGAAGATGAGCCAACGCCTTGAATCTTCTTCTTTCTCTTCTGGGTCGGGCCCTTCCGAGAACCTTGCTTCCGATCGCGCTTCCCTCTGACCTATACGACCATTGCACTGCCAGTGGGATCATCTTTCTTCATTACATCTTCTACAGACTTTAATGTAGCAAGAAGCCCAGCGTTCGACAAGTCCAACACGTTCATGTGGAATGAAACCATAAAATTATTGAAAGACTTGGGCAAAGATAGAAGAATGAAGTTAGCTTGCATGTCTACATCCATATTTTCCCCAAGAGTCTCCAGTTCAGACAAGTACCCAAACATTTTTAGTACATGTTCTCGAACCAAAGTTCCTTCCTGCATCTTGCAGCGAACGAGTTCTTTCATAGTATTGTAACGCTGGGTGCGGTTAATGTAACCAAACATATCTTTTAGATTCTGCATTATCTCCTGGCATGTGCTCTTCTCCACATGTTTCTTCTATAGACCATTGGAGAGAGAGCCCTGGATATAGCATCTAGCCAAGACATGATCTTCATCATACTTGTCATTGTATGCCTTTTCTTCCTTGGATTTAGGACTTTCATGCTTGTCTTCAGAGAGACCATAACTTATGCGCTCAGCACAGACAACAAGCTCCAAATTACGGATCTAATACGAGTAATTTGGATCGGTCAACTGGTTGACCTCAAGAAGCCTGCTAAGTGGGTTCGAGGACTTCATTTTCTGAAATTAAGAATGCACTATATTAGAACATATAAGTATACATTCGAATTTATGATATTTGGTTAAGGTATTTTAAATCAAATTATTCTTGCATTATCGACTTTGAAAGTTCGTTCCCTTAGTCACTTTCGAAGTAAGAGATATACTTACTGCTATATCTCTAGCAAGAATTTGGGATCTCCTCTTTATCTTTGTCACATCCCAATAATATGAGAATCTGCGATTCCAATAAAGAGAAGCGGGAACACATTCCGCCTTGCAAGTCCAACTTGCATTTCCCAATTTGGTCTTTAACACCCGGGCCCACCACCCCTAAGGTGATGTTGACCCATTGTTAATTGAACCAACTGTTAACAGGAATAGTACTCGCTATGTGCAATCCAATATCGCCCCAATAATATGAGGATCTGATATTGGGGTCACTACGCATACGGCCTTACTCTTTCAAGAAGAAAAGAGCCCGATCCAAATGCGCTTGCATACAGGAGCTGTCACTTCGGACAGGCGTCTCCCACATGCAATCACTGGAGACGGAACCTTTCGCCTTGACGGGAGACCATGGATGTCACTTATGTGATCCTCCACCTCATATTCAAATTTTAATCAATTATTATGAATCATATTCATATAATTAATTCTTTCAAGGGAAATAACAACTCTATTCATAATAGAGTGTCTCAATCGGATATAATCAATTTAATCATATTAAATTAATTATCAATCCAATTCAATCAACAAACTTGATTATTTTACTTGAATATATATATGATAATATCTCAAAGTATGTATTAATTCGAATTTTAATAATTAGAAAATACACCTTCATTTTCTCCGGCATTATCGAGTCCCTACCCGTTGTCATGTCCAGTACCGACGAAGTGGGACGGACCACATACGTTGCAACCTGCAACCCCAATGCTCTCCGACTAGACACCATATCCACCTCAGGAAAGGATAATGCCAAATATATCAATTTGTACTTGAGATGATCATCGTTTCTTCAACCAAAATTATACTATATAGTAATAATCAAAACATTTTTTATTATAAGGAAATTCGCTACAATAATTCCCAATCATATTCAAGCATCAAATTTGATGATTGTGTTTCCAATTATGATCTAGATCAAATCTAATCAATTAATTTGTTGTGGCCAAGTCAATTAAGGAAATAATCATATTCCAGTATTTCAAAAATATTTTCCATAATTATTTCATGAAATTAACAATTAATTTCACTAATTGACAATCACATGGTTCTTGATTAGGAATGTAATTTCAGCAGTGACCCCTACTTACTAAAATTAACACATCTCAATCAATTTAAATCCAAATTAGACAAACTCAGTTTTCAAAGATTACTAACTTGATTTAGGACATAACGCAGGTGATATTTCAGCATTTCGAGGCGTATCAAAACAGTAATTAACTCATTAATCATTTTAAGATTCGCAGTTCCCGCAACAGTGCATACATGTTCATTTAAACAACCATATTTCGAGCAAACGGAATCTGAATTACGTAAACTCAGATCCTACGGTTTCCTTATTTAACAGGGAAAAAATTACAAGTGATTGATTCGTGTTTAAACATTTTTAATTTGGCCGAATTTATTCACTAAACAGATCTGCGAAAATCAAATGCGACAAAAACTTTCGCGACCTTAACGAACCCAAGTCATCCTAGGTTTACGGATCGTATCCGAAACCTTCGACCTAAGGCTATGATACCACTTTAAGGATATGGTATTATCCTCAAGCGCATCACGGAAGCTTGATCATCATATTGAATACGAAGCTAAACAACTAGTCTTACTAGTTGGTCTGTGCAGCGGAATTTAAAATTTTTCAAGCGATGAAATCACATGATCTAAGAACGATTCTCGGGTCGTTTCATCTAGAACCACAACAAGTATAAAGGAATACCTATTGAAGTGTGGTTGATCGAGTCTGTAATAAAAGAGACCTCCTGTCTCAAGTCCGATCGTCGGAGAGGTCGCTTGTGAGCGCGGGGATGAACCGTGTGATCCTCGCAATCCAACAAGTCGATCCAAGCACGGTGAACTCCTGATCTCGTCGTACGAGATCAAACGTCCTCTTCATGAGCATAACGCTCTAAGAAGACAGAGAACCAAAGAATGTCGAAACACCGACGCGGTGGTGATGGCTGCGATGAGTCTCTCCTCTAGGGTTTGGTGGACGGCCACCAAGAATGAGAGAGAGAGAGAGAGTTGACGTGTGAGAAGAATGAGAGATAGAGAGAGTTGGCTCCAAAATTAAATAGCATTAGAGAGCATGGTATGCCTCTCTATTTATAGGGTTTTGGGATCCATGGATCTCAATACGTGGGACATATAAAAACGCTGGATGAGATTGATTTATGTCCAATCCAATGGTCAAGATTGTTGTTGGTAAAAACCAACAAATTATGATTTAATTTAGATTAAAATATATTTGAAAAAATCAAATATAAATCAATCCTAAATTACATCAACCAAATAAGGAGAGAATATACATGGAGATTACATCTCCCATGTATATCAAGGTGGACGACCACCCATTCCAATTCGGACTTGGTGGTCGTCCACTTTATTCCGTATTGGAGGCAATCTCATGAGCTTTCATGAGATTGCATATATCCATGGAAATCTCTATTATTATTTCCAACAACTTTTGTTGTGATTTATTCTTCAAAAATAATTCATAATTAATTTTGATAATATTGCAATCTTACCATTTGAATTTTGTGAATCATATTCACAACCCAAAATAAAATATAATTTACATTTTCAATTAATTACACAATGTGTATCCAATACGCATTAATAATCAATCAACAAATATAAACTATAATTGGCTCCCTCTAATACATTATAAATCACATTTATAACATATTATGAATAATTGGATATTTCTATCCACATTATTCTTGTCCATAATAATTAAATTATATTTAATTATATTGGATAATTTCTATACACATCAAGATGATTAAATCACATTTAATCATCAATTCTTAGGTGCTTAGATTTATGTAATTATTCTTGAACCCCTTCAAGAATAATGCGAATTCTCCGCAGATACTTGGAGATAAGGACAGGGCGATTGTATTGTTCCACGTATAGTGACTTGGATGTTGAGATCATATCTCAAATCCAGATCCCATGGACCTCCCACAGATGCTTGATCAAATCAAGACCGTAGACCTAATCTTCTCATTGCATCTAAATCTCATTCAGATCAATGTCCAGTACATGGACTAAGATTAGGTCACTTCTCTAATGAGAGGAGTCACTAAAATCCAAACATGTTTCATCACTCCCTCTGAATGGAAGCGTCATGGTTATACAATCGTTTATGATCACATCACCCTCAGGTACTCCCAATACCAGTACATCCTGCATACTGGAAGACCTATGATCATTCTGAAGATGTAGATCACTTTTACACTGTCATCTTCAGGGTTTGATCATTAAGTTTCTCAATCTTGGTCATTTGGGAATTGGTATAGATCATATGCTTTCCCAAAGCATATATCTTACCTTTAAATTCATGTCATGCTTCCAAAGCATGACGACCATGCATGAAATTTGATCAGTCCCAATACCTCATGAGTGAGCTCATGTCTCCTGGTTCACAAGTAAACATGTATGATCCCTTTGAGAGATCGTATTACACATATGTCCTTACATGCACACCAACTCGCTGGTGTATAGACCTTGGCTAGGTCATCAACCTATTGGTCTGCCAAATGTACACACTTAGACATATAGCAACACATCTGTCTCTGGTCAGAGGATGCATGACTATGTTGTGACAGCATTCAACATAGGTCTTTGGTTATCTCGATCTCATTAAGTCAACCCATTGACTCAACTAATCTGACACCTCCGAATCACTATTCCCATGCAGGGGACCTACATCAAGAGGGCGGTCAGATATCTACCATATGAGAAAGGATTGCCTTCACCTACTCAGACTGGAGATCATCACTTAACAATCATTTGATGATGCTTAATGAGTCCTCTATCTAACTCCTTAGATATTTATCCAAGCATCAACCTCTATGATTCAATCAATGAATCAACAGATGTATGATCATCAATTTGGCCATGGTACATAACCCTTATTGTACAGAGGGACCTTATAGTGCATTCTTTCATTCAATCTCAGAAAGGGAGTGAAGATAATCAATAACTTTTATTGATAAATCATTTATTACAATAACATTTATTGTAGAAATGGTTCGCCCGGGGCTCACATTGCTAACATATGCATGCTTGTTCATGCTAGAATATTACATTTGTATTTTATGCCCTCGCCTATTTTCAAAAAATCATTTAATGCAGGACCAATCTTTGTTTGCACTAAAAACCCAAAAAAATATAAAATCATTTTAAAAAATCACCAAAAATATATTATGTTTATTGAAGTATTTTTAACCTTCATACCAATAAAATAGAAAAAGAAATGCGTACAAATTGAAAAACTCTCAAAATCATCGTAAAAATCTATAGAATTCAATAATATTTTAAAAAATTGCTTTTCTATTGTATAATTTTATTTACATTATTATCTATCTATAAAAATTGATATGGAAAATTTTGGACTCAATTTCTTATTTTTTATTACAGTTTCAAACTCATCCTATTATTTTATCCCTTTTTTTGGGCATTTTCAACTTTATAATATATAAAAATTAGCAAAAATCCTTAAAAATATTAAATAACTATTTAAAACACAAAAATGTCTTATTTACTTTATTTTGACTATTTTTAATAATATCTATATGTATATTGGCTTACATTGTACGTGTACTTTATATATAACTATGTCATATAATTTAAAAGAAAAAAACTATAAAAGTATAAAAAAGAAAAATAAAATTAAAAATAGAAAATAGAAAATAGAAAATAAAACTAAAATAAAAAAATATAAAGAAAAAATATAAAAAAGTTAAAAAATTAAAAAACCTACATTATTTGATTAATAATGTGCATAGTTTCATATACACCTATACATATATTATTTAGTTATAAATATTTATGAGTGATGCATCATGTGTTCCTTGTATTCGACACCCTACTATGCTTGTCACTATACGATCATTTTTTTAGGGTTTATAACAAATTTTGATCCGCACTCTATTTTCCTCGCTTGATTTATTATTGTGGGTTGATTTTTGTCTGAAGAAGGGTTTCTTGTGGGTCGCCATAATGACAATGTCTCCACCCTGTGTAAGACATATTTTAGACCTGTGAAAAACCCTCTCCAACAAATGGTGACGTTATCGAGGAACAACATATTGTAGCACATTATTTTGTATATATAGTTGTCCATTATTTATTTATATTTTTATGTTATTTATTCTTTTATAATTATTTGATTATTCAAATCAAATTTTCTTGTTAATTTTTCTTGTGCTAGACCGCTTGATGAAGGCTATGTCTTAGGAGGTGGGTGCACCCGAGGAGAGCGAAGGTCGGTCTTCTCTTTGTGAGCCGACCATGAGAGAGCAAGCAAGAAGAGCTGGGAAGGAGGAGAAGAGTTTGCTTTAGCATAGCATTTTCCATTTTTTTAGTAAGAGAGATATTTAATTTTTGTAAAATAATTTGTAATTAATTTGCAGACTACTCTCTCCACCACACCAGGTCCAGTGCCCGGGTGTTTTTTTCTCCTGGGCCTCGTATCGTATTTTTCATGTTTTATCACCTTTGTTTATTTTGTTTCCTTTGATTGGAGCTTTCTGCCTTTGTTTATATTTATTTTATGTAAGTGATCCCTTAGATAGTAGGCTGCTTGACTCGATAGCTAGGTCGAAAGCCCTAACAACATTGCATGAACCTATAGTCTATTTCTCTTTCACTTAGTTAAAAATTAATTTCTAATTACTTATAATTGGAACCACGAGCCGTGAGAGAATGCATACAGCACTCGCACGTCCCGTTGTGGCAGGCGTCGAGAGGTCTCCAAGATCGAACATCAGGATCCATTTTCTAGTGATTAGCATTCGATTCTTCCTGATAATAGCATCTACTATTTAGGATGCTTTCTCACTTTTTCATACTACCATGTCGTGCAAATATTTCAATTCTTCCTTGCATCCCGCATAGAGAGAGTTGGGAAGCACTATAAGTAATTCTTTCTTTGCATGCATCATTAGTCACTAAGGTAAGATTTCTACCTAAGTAATGACTTGCATAGCTTTTTCGTCCTCTATCCCTTGTGTTTATATCACTTAGGACATAAAGCAAAATTACAAAAAAAAATAGATGGCTTGATCTGAAAAATACTCAAAAAATTGAAAACCCAAAAATTTAAAAAGGGGCAACTAAATAAACTTGACCTTAACATTCATGACGAACCATCCATTGTATGGGGTTCATACAACCCAGATTATTTTGAGGTACCCTCCAGACTGAATGAGGTGTGACTCGCTAAGGTTAAGAGCCCAAATCTCGATCGGTAGCATCTTGGTTGTCACCTGGGTTGGCGAAGTATTGGTGATTCTAGCGTAAGTGATCAAGTAGGGCATGTCGTGCATGGTGTTCCTACCTTATATGGAGGATCCGACTTGGTATGAAGTACTGAGATTAGGCCATGCCCTCACGGGTGTGTTTGTCTCATCGGTTTGCGTTAGAGTAGGTCCTTGCGTGCTCACGGGTGATTCCGTTGTGAGTAAGGTTCGAAGTATTGGTTTTGCCTATTGGCTTACTTTCTATATCTTTGGTTGAGTAGCCGCCTAGGCATGAGATCAAGGACCTTTATCACGCAGATCACGTGTTACAAAGGAGGTGGAACAAGAACGGGGTATTTGTAGCCGCCCAGGCATGAGATCAAGGACCTTTATCATGCATATTACATGTTACAAAGGAGGTGGAATAAGAACGGGGTATTTGCCTAAAAGTACACATACTCCTATAGGGTTAGCGTACTTAAAGACTTGTCGAAGGATCGCCTGAAAATAACAATAAAATTGAAACTTTAAAAATAGCTAAACTTTAATTGCTTCATATGTGTTAAGTGGGTGAACACATCCATGTTTTGTGTTTGTTTGTATAATATTAATGTTCAAAGATCAGTACTGCAATTGTGTGCCTTTTTGCACTTTAATTTGATTCCCAACTTGACCCCCTTCTCATTCGGAGCCTTCTATTGTTTTACACTCCCTTTATTTCTTATTTAACCTCCATATCATTTTTCCATTCTTGATCTCCTCTTGACCTACGAGATGGCGAGACATGGATGGCTTAGTCGGGACCCTGCCGACACCAATATTTATTCCATATACTCGTTACTTCTAATAATTCAGGACAATTCTTGAGAACCCGGTTCAGACTCGGTGGACCAATCTCCAGACTCCCCATCTTCTCCAATAACTCGGGATCACTCGCATCCCAAACTTTGCCCATTTCTGGATGGTTATTTATTTCACTCCTTATACATCTCCATCCTTAATGAGGTTCTATGTTGACCTTAACACAAACTGATTTGTTACATATAATGCCTCCATATATACTAATCGGGGCATTATTCTATTTGCTTATCAAGTGCTCACTCTAGAGCCAGAAATTGTGATAAATCAGACTCGGGATCAGAGAGAGAGATCGCTCCTGTAAGAAAAGGGAAGGGACCACAACCACCACCACAACCATATCAGAGTTCGCAACAGGATCAGAATGTAGTGAATGCTTAGATCCTTGCCTCTATTCAGACTCACAACAACTCACGGATTAGATCTTAACAAAGGTTGCTTTCTAAGATATGCTCAATGACTTGAGGAGAAGAGGAGAAAACCAAGGAGGATTTGAAGAGGAACCCAAAGTTGGATGCGGTAGAGGCCCAACAGACGATCCTAGAGTAGAACGACCCAAGAGAACTCTCAAAGAATCATACATTCCTGGGGTAGGTGATGTCACTAAATGGGTCTAGATTCCTGCAATCCAAGCCGATTTTGAATTAAAACCCCTACTTCTGGCACTCCTACCCACCTTCCAAGGAAACGCTAACGAAGAACCTTACATTCACCTACAACAGTTCGGGCACATCTATGGCACGACTGATGAACGTCAAATTCGCCTCTTTATTAATGTGAAATAATGTCATAGTACAGGAGGCAAATTTGGTTCAACAAAAACCAATATCTTTGAATGTCGTGGAATATTTTAACTTGGCAAGTCTACCAAGGTCGAACACAAGGACACAGCTGCCTAATAATTTTATCGAATTTCGATTCATGATGGTACAATGTGAATTAATTCCAATTTCAGGTCCATATGAAGAATTGTGCAATTTACAAAGCGATGCTAAGATGGATGCATTTTTTATTTATTTTTATGCAATTTAAAATGATGCATGAGCGAGTATGAAAGAGAATGTGTATGCTAAATAAAGCCTACAATTATACCCTAAAAATGCGAGCAACAAAATATAAATTGAAGTCAGAGTCAACTTAATCCATCATTGAAAACAGTCAGCCAATCATAGCAAGCATGAGTAGAACAGGGTCTCAATTACAACATAAAAATTCACTTTAATTAAAATAGGAGCAAAAGAGACAATTAAGCATGCTAAAATGTAGAGGACAAAACAAGTATCAAAACGACACTAAAATCATGCAATTTGGACCTACGATGCTCAAGTTATGCTAAAAACAGTGCAAGGGCATAATTGTAATAAAAATGCAATTAAATAAAGGGATAAATATTGCATTTAGGTCCCTGGAGGACCTAAATGCAATTACCAAAAACCACATGGGCCCTTATGCAATTTCACCATTTGTGCGCAGAGGCATTTATGCAATTTTGAAAACCTTCGATGGCTTCCTTGTAAATTACCCAAGCACGCACGTGAGGCACGTGTCTGGGGACCAAAATGTAAATATCATTTCTTCCCGGGTCTTTCATGTAAATTACCCAGCACCTCACATGCATTGCACGTGAGGGGCCAGGCTCGGGACAGCCCTGCAAGTTCGGGCCACATGGACGCTTCTGAAGGTTTGGCGTGAGGTTCGGTCCACCCGAGCCTATAGGTTCAGAGTGGAAGCTCGGGTGACGTCTGGAGTCGCCACGTGGCATCATCCTAGCCGCCTGATCCTGGTGATCGGATGGCACATGTACGTTCATCTTCCTTCGCGGGCCACCGGAGGAGGCGGGACTCAAGTGACCATGCCATAGCTCCGTCGCGCTCCCAACGCTTGCCTGAAGGTCTGACAATGGAGCTGAGGGCTCCGCGAAGAAGTTGGTGAGCGGGCGATGCTCCAAGGGTATCTTGAACGGCTGTTCGGTGGAGCTGCACCGGCGGTAGAGGTTGGAGTTGGAGCTCAGGTGCAATGTCCGGCCAGTGAAGATGTGTGTACCTGCAGGTGTTAGATGTGAATAGCCGAAGCATGTGGTGAACGATGGGTGAGGTGAGGTTTCGTGCGTGCTGAGGGAAATGGAAGACCTGGTCTTCATCTCCGACGAACCGGAGGGAAGTTGGAGCGAGGTGGTAGGGGGTATGGAGAAAGGAGGAGGGTGAGTGGAGTAGTGAGCGGAGGTGCTGGTGGTAGGGCGGAGGGAATATGGTGGGCCGATGAGGGTGACGGTGAGTGGTGGAGTCGGGAAAAATCGAAGAAATAGAAACAAAATTCACCTCTTTGGAGCGAGGTGTTGGCGGAGGGGAAAGGCCTGGGCTGGGCTTCAGATGAAGCCTTGGGTCGTCGCATGACAGGGTCGACCACTCCCTGGTGCTCAGCGGTGCCCGGAGGTCACCGATACGTGGCGGAGGCACCGCGGGTCAACACCGGAACAAAGCAGTCTTCGCCTCGACGCCCCGCCCTATCTGCTGTCACCGGAGGGGCGGGGGAGACTGGGCAAGAGCCCAAAATGGTGGACCAGGTGCTACGGTAGCGGAGGAGGGGGTTAAATAGGCGGAGGCAACTGGGGGTTACGTGAGGATGGAGTGTTTTTGCGAGGGGAATAATGGTGAGGGGGGTAATGGTGAGGGGTGTTGATGGTGGCACGAGGATGGCGGAGGGAAGGGGTACGTGGGGCGACAGTCAGGAGAGAGGGACATGGCCGGAGTGGGCTTCCAAAATAGGAAGGGGAGCGGGCGTTACGAGGAGAAACGGCTGAGGAGAAGGGGGGTTACGAGGAGGAAGACGATCTCCCAGTCATTGGATCAAGCGATCCAACAGCTAGGATGGAAGCGCGGGTGGAAGGTTGACATCAGATCATTAGATCTGATCGGACAGTTGAGGGTAGAGCGCGAAGGAGAGGTTGTGATTGGAAGGTGGGCAAGATCCAATGGTCTAGGTTTAATGGATGACGTGGATTGCGGGGGAACGCTTGATGGAAAGATGATCGAGCGGTGGTAGTTGATGGGAGACGTGGCACAAGGGAGATCGTTGGATGATAGGTCGATCGGATAGCTATGGAGAAGGCGTGAGGTAGCGACGGGGATCAGATCTGGAAGATGATCGGACGGTGGGAGATGGAGCGGGGTTCAATGGGTGAGATGAAGACGGGCTAAGAGGATACAACGGCTCAGGAGGCCGCCGGGTGTCGTGAGAAGAAGCGGGCCGCGTGACGGCTCTAGACAGCGCCACGTGGCCCAATCAGAGAAAATCAAATAAAAATACAAAGAAAAATAGGAAAGAAATAGTTAGAGGTCGAATTAGGAAAAAGTCAAAACATGAAAGTTGCTCATCGCGACGAGATCTACAACTTTCATGTTGGTCAAAAAGCCAAAAGAGGTCAACGTATTTTTGGGGGTATTTTTAAAGGGATAAAAATACTGATTTTGTGGTTTTGAGATATTTTTGTATTTTTTATCTATAGATAATTACTCTACCTAATTTTTAGGGGTTTTTAAGGATAAAATAATTACAAGAAAAATAGAGGAAATTAAATACAATAAATTAATGGTAATTTATACACAATATACTACAGGATAAAAACAAGGAATTAGAGGGTATTTTTATTGGATTGATTAAGAAGGGGTTTTAATTAGCGGCTTTTAGCATGATGAATACGAGATTCATCATACCCCTATACTTAAACCAAGCTCTTCCTCGAGCATCTAAAGAATGAAGGAGTCGGATTAATTCCTGACAGTGCGCGTGAAATTCTCAAGGCTTGAACTTTCGAAGACCCTTGACATAAGTGATCCTAAAATTTCGGGTTTATCCAAGACTTAGTCAGAAGGAATCCAACTTCTCTGATTATCAGACTCTCTTTTTGTACATATAATATAAGGATATGACATTTAGTGTACTGCATTTCATGAGAGCCGAGTCGATGCATCACTCAAAGTTCCAGTTCCAAAGACTCTCCTCTAGACCTAATCCTCAATACTAGGGAATAAGTCTATTCTTGCTTCATTCAACCGTCTCATTAGTTCGTCAGACTTGAAATGTTGATGGATGGCCAGATGGTGGAGGTAATGGGATTGTGTCTATTTTTCTCACCCTCACATTGGAACAAGGGGCCTCTCGTGTGCCTTTTTACTCAACACATGTAAATTTTAATATTGTTGATCAATGTGTCCGTCAAGAGTTGGAGTCGTCTGCACTTGTTTTTCTGGGAGTACACCGGGGTGTGTCTTTTCTGAGTATCTAAGATACCTTCGACGCCATACTTGTATCTCTTACGATGTAGGGCCCTTTTTGTGGTGTCAGCCCGACTCCTTCGTCCTAATTAGCTCTTGGTCCAAGTGGACACTTTGAAAATGTTTGGGAGTGCTCACCATTGGTGGAAGCTCATTTGTATTTTTACTTTGGTATTCAAAGCTTTTACTTTGACATTTCATTTCTTTTGTTGGCTAGTTCCACTGCTTTTACCAAAAGTTGGCGCACACTGATCAACAAATTCCTTTAGGTTTCATCACACCCTGACACATAGGTACATATCAAAGAGATAGCATATGAATCTTGTTCACATACTGGCTAGGGTTTTGCTGACACTCAGGTTTTCTGAAGCCTTCATTAACTTTATACCATCCTTGAATATAATTAGATCGGGTCTAAACTCAAATCTCTGGTCCTAGTTCCTCAAGTGATACCTCAACTCAACTCATCAATCATGCAGTTGTGGAGGTGACTGTGTTGATCATATTTTCTTGAAGGTAGAGATGAAGAGTGCGATATAGCACTCAAATTTTTCAAACTAGGGAAGTGTGGATATTTAAGTCTTTAAAAACCCTAATGACTAAGGCATGTTAACTCAGACTCTCAAGATCACAGAAATCTAGTGTCCTCGAAATCCTCAAGCCTTGAGTGAGTGTGAATGTGTCAGGAATACACCAACTCCTTGGGTTAGTGATTTTTGTGTGATTTTATCTTTTGCAGATTTTTATGGGTTTTAATTTTTTATTTTTTTTAATTCCTCGGAGAGACAATGACTGGCCTAGGCTCAAATAAAAGGATCCACTCTCAGCCAGTATGGGTGTAAGTACGGGCCGAGACCCGTGTTACTTGAGGACGGGGCCAAACCACCCACTCTGCTAAGGGAGACCGAGGTTCCCTCACTGAAAATATCTACTAAGCCTAGTAGTCAGAGTCAAACTCCAAGAAAGATTTTTAACTTTTTTAAAGGACTATTTACAAAAATTAAACCCTCGATTTTAATAAACAATGTTTACAAGGTTTTTACCAAGTTCAAAAGCTTACCAAAACCCAGCCTGAAAAATAAAATTTTAAAAGAGATTTAAAATGCGACCTAAGGCTAAAGTAAATATACAGTAATAAACGGTATACCCCCCTATACTTAAATTTTTGCTATGTCCTCATAGCACACGTGTCATGAAGCCAAGGCTCGGTTCAAATATAGGGTGATATAGAGGAACTAAGGAGGAGGGTCCCCCTATACTTAGGCTAAAATTGACCTAAGTACAAGAAGACTGAATGAGGGAGGGATGATCAGGCAGGTCCCCCCTATACTTAGGCTACAAATAGCCGAAGTAAGGTCTGTGTTAGGGGGATTCTATGATACAAGGGTGAGGGGGAGGGGTTCGTGAAATATATACACATAGTGAGAGAAAGAGAGAGAGAGAGAGAGAGAGAGAGAGAGAAATACAGGGGGGATGGTGGGAGTGAGTGTGTATGTGCAAGTGTAGGTGTGTGTGGGGGGGTAGATCATCAAGTGATCTACTTTTTTTTCTTTTTTTGTACAACATGCAAAATTGGAAATAAATTTTCGGATGCAAGCTTTTTTTACAATATGCAATGCAGGCTGTCTGATCTAAAATTCCTAAAATTTCTTCCCGAATTCTTTTGCGGCCATTTCAGCTGACTTCACGCCTCCATGAGGATCAAGCGTCCTCGATCGTCATGGGCCCTACAACAAAAGAGAAAAGTTAGACACACCGAGAAATTAAATCAGCAGATATGATGCAAAAATTGATGCATGAAATGAGGTCTTAAAAAATGAAATTAATCAACAAAAATCAAAATTCAATAATTAAGCAAAGCCGTGTCCCGTATTCGCCTCCATTCAAAGATCGTGGTTTTTGCTGAATCAAATTCGCCTCCTGTACTACGACATTATTTCACATTATTAAAGAGGCGAATTTTACGTTCATCAAATGGCACCGTTGCCGGGGACACGGCTGCCTAATAAGTTTATCGAATTTCGATTCATGATGGCACAATGTGAATTAATTCCAATTTCAGGTCTATATGAAGAATTGTGCAATTTACAAAGCGATGCTAAGATGGATGCATTTTTTTATTTATTTTTATGCAATATAAAATGATGCATGAGCGAGTCTGCAAGAGAATATGTACGCTGAATAAATCCTACAATTATACCCTAAAAATGCGAGCAACAAAATATAAATTGAAGTCAGAGTCAATTTAATCCATCATTGAAAACAGTCAGCCAATCATAGCAAGCATAAGTAGAACAGGGTCTCAATTACCACATAAAAATTCACTTTAATAAAAACAGGAGCAAAAGAGACAATTAAGCATGCAAAAATGTAGAGGACAAAACAAGGATCAAAACGACACTAAAATCATGCAATTTGGACCTACGATGCTCAAGTTATGCTAAAAACAGTGCAAGGGCATAATTGTAATAAAAATGCAATTAAATAAAGGGATAAATACTGCATTTAGGTCCCTGGAGGACCTAAATGCAATTACCAAAAACCGCCTGGCCCTTATACAATTTCACCATTTGTGCGCAGGGGCATTTATGCAATTTTGAAAATCTTCAAGGGTTTCCCTGTAAATTACCCAGCCACGCACGGACCAAAATGTAAATATCATTTCTTCTCGGGTCTTTCATGCAAATTACCCACCACCTCACGTGCGTTGCATGTGAGGGGCCAGGCTCGGGACAGCCCTGCAGGTTCGGGCCACGTGGACGCTTCTGGAGGTTCGGCGCGAGGTTCGGTCCACCCGAGCCTATAGGTTCATAGTGGAGGCTCGGGTGACATCTGGAGTCGCCACGTGGCATCATCCTAGCCGCCCGATCCTGGTGATCGAACGACACCTGTACGTTCATCTTCCTCCGCGGGCCACCAGAGGAGGCGGGACTCCGGTGACCATGCCATAGATCCGTCGTGCTCCCAACGCTTGCCTGAAGGTCTGACAATGGAGCTGAGGGGTCCGCGAAGAAGCTGGTGAGCTGGCGATGCTCTAAGGGTATCTTGAACAGCTATTCGGTGGAGCTGCACCGGCGGTGGAGGTTGGAGTTGGAGATCAGGTGCAATGTCCGGCCAGTGAAGATGTGCGTACCTGCAGGTGTTAGATGCGAATAGCCGAAGCATGCGGTGAACGATGGGTGAGGTGAGGTCTCGTGCGTGCGGAGGGAGATGGAAGACCTGTTCTTCATCTCCGGCGAACCGGAGGGAAGTTGGAGCGAGGTGGTCGGGGGTATGGAGAAAGGAGGAGGGTGAGCGGAGTAGTGGGCAGAGGTGTTGGTGGTAGGGCGGAGGGAATATGGTGGGCCGATGAGGGTGACGGTTAGCGGTGGAGTCGGGAAAAATTGAAGAAATAGAAACAAAATTCACCTTGCCGGAGCGAGGTGTTGGCGGAGGGGAAAGGCCTGGGCTGGGCTTCAGATGAAGCCATGGGTCGTCGCACGACGGGGCCGACCACTCCCTAGTGCTCGGCAGTGCCCGGAGGTCACCGATACACGACGGAGGTGTCGCGGGTCAACACCGTACCAAAGCCATCTTCGCCTCGATGCCCCGCCCTCTCCGCTGTCACCGGAGAGGCGGGGAGACTGGGCTAGAGCCCAAAATGGTAGACCAGGTGCTATGGTGGCGGAGGAGGGGGTTAAATAGGTGGAGGTGACTGGGGGTTACGTGGGGATGGAGCGTTTTTGCGAGGGGAATAATGGTGAGGGGGTAATGGCGAGGGGTGTTGATGGTGGCGCGAGGATGGCGGAGGGAAGGGGTACGTGGGGCGACGGTCAGGAGAGAGGGACATGGCCGGAGTGATCTTCCAAAATAGGAAGGGGGAGCGGGCGTTACGAGTAGAAACGGCTGAGGAGAAGGGGGTTACGAGGAGGTAGACGATCTCCCAGCTGTTGGATCAAGCGATCCAACGGCTAGGATGGAAGCGCGGGCGGAAGGCTGAGATCAGATCATTAGATCTGATCGGACGGCTGAGGGTAGAGCACGAAGGAGCGGCTGTGATTGGAAGGTGGGGAAGATCCAATGGTCTAGGTTTAATGGATGATGTGGATTGCGGGGGAACGTTAGACGAAAATATGATCGAGCGGTGGTGGTTGGCGGGAGACGTGGCACAAGGGAGATCGTTGGATGATAGATCGATCGGATGGCTATGGAGAAGGCGCGAGGTAGCGGCGGGGATCAGATCTGGAAGATGATCGGACGGTGGGCGATGGAGCGAGGTTCAACAGGTGAGATGAAGGTAGGCTAAGAGGATCCAATGGCCCAGGAGGTCGCGTGCCAGGTGTCGTGAGAAGAAGCGGGTCGCGTGGCGGCTCCAGAGAGCGCCACATGGCTTAATCAGAGAAAATCAAATAAAAATACAAAGAAAAATAGGAAAGAAATAGTTAGAGGCCGAATTAGGAAAAAGTCAAAACATGAAATTGCTCGTCTCGACGAGATCTACAACTTTCATGTTGGTCAAAAAGCCAAAAGAGGTCAACGTATTTTTGGGGGTATTTTTAAAGGGATAAAAATACCGATTTTGTTGTTTTGAGATATTTTTGTATTTTTTATCTATAGATAATTACTCTACCTAATTTTTAGGGGTTTTTAGGATAAAATAATTACAAAAAATAGAGGAAATTAAATACAATAAATTAATGGTAATTTATACACATTATACTACAGGATAAAAACAAGGAGTTAGAGGGTATTTTCATTGGATTGATTAAGCAGGGGTTTTAATTAGCGGATTTTAGCATGATGAATACAAGATTCATCAATGACTCATTACCCTTGTATACCTCTGGAGGTAGTGAATATGATGACATTTCCCTTCAACCTTCACGATAAGGCCCTTCATTGGATCAACCACTAGGGGAAGGTCGTCACCACCGGGGAAGAATTGAAGTCAGCCTTTTGTGCACAAATACTATCATCTTGGGGGACTTAATCATATGCACGCCCACATAGAAAACTTCACTTAAGCCAGTCACAAATCCATCCATGATGCTTGGGAGAGGTTTACTGTGTTTCAAGAGAAGTGTCCCCATAATGAGATTCCTAGAACCATCTTGGTCCAACATTTCTTTGAGGGACTTACAATAGAAAGTTAGAAGCTTGTGGATGCAGCAAGTGGAGGTTGTTAGCCATGTGAACCTGAGGCGAACCGTTCTTACAATAAATGTTATTCTAATATATATATGATTTATCAATAAAAGTTATTGATTGTTTCACTCTCTTTCTGAGATTAAATGAATGAATGCACTATAAGGTCCCTCTGTACAATTAGGGTTATGTACCATGGATGTCTTGATGATCATACAGTTGTTGATTCATTAATTGAATCATAGAGGCTGGTGCTTGGATGAATATCTAAGGAGTTATATAGAGGACTCATCAAGCACCGTCAAATGATTATTAAGTGATGATCTCCATACTGAGTGGGAGATGGCAATCCTTTCTCATTAAGGCTGATATCTGACCGACCTCTTGATGTAGGTCCTCTGCATGGGAATAGTGATTCAAAGGTGTCAGATTAGTTAGGTCAAAGGGTTGACTTAACGAGATCAAGATAACCTAAGTCCTATATTGAATAATGTAACAATATAGGAACACGTCCTTTGACCAGAGACAGATGTGTTACTATATGTCTAAGTGTGTACATTTGGCAGACCAATAGGTTGATGACCTAACCAAGGTCTATATACCGGCGAGCTGGTGTGCATATAGGGGCATATGAGTCATATGATCTCTCAAAGGGATCATACAGGTTCACTTCTGAACTGGAAGACATGAGCTCACTCATGAGGTATTGGGGCCGATCAAATTCCATGTGTGGTCGTCATGCTTTGGAAGCATGCCAAGAATTTAAAGGTATGATATATGCTTTGGGAAAGCATATGATCGATATTGATTCCCAATGACCAAGATTAAGAAACTTGGTGATCAAACCCTGAAGATGACAGAGTAAAATTGATCTATATCTTTAGGTTGATCATAGGTCTTCCAGTATGTAGGATGTACAGGTGTTAGGAATACATGAGGGTGATTTCATAATAAACGATTGTACAACCATGTTGCTTCCATTCCGAGGGAGTGATGAAACATGTTTGGATTTTAGTGACTCCTCTCAGTAGAGAAGTAATCTGATCTTGGTCCGAGTGCTAGACATTGATCTGAATGATATTCAGGTGCAATGAGAAGATTAGATTTACGGTCTTGATTTAATCAAGCATCTATGAGAGGTCCGTGAGATCTGGATTTGAGATAAGATCTCAACATCCAAATAACTATACGTAGAACAATACAATCGCCATGTCCTTATCTCCAAGTATATGTGGAGAAAGTGCATTATTCTTGAAAGGGTTCAAGAATAATTCCATAGTTAAATTATATCTAAGCATTAAGAAATGGATAATTAAATGTGATTTTATTATCTTGATTAATGTGAATATGATTCACATTAATGTATGTTTGTGAATGATGATCCAATATAATTAAATGTGATTTAATTATTATGGATAGGAATAATGTGGATAGCAATATCCAATTATTTATAATATGTTATAAATATGATTTATAATGTATTAAAGAGAGCTTATTATGATTTATATTTGATGATTAATTATTGTTGTGAATTGGATTCACATTGTATATTTAATTGAAAATGTAAATTACCTTTTATTTTGGGTTGTGGATTTGATTCACAAATTTCCAATGGCAAGATTGCAACATTCTCAAAATAATTGTGAATTGTTTTTGTAGAATCTTTTTACAACAATTGTTGTTGTAATTGGAGATGTGAGTAATCATGAAGTCTGGGATTTCATTGGAGAATCTCACATTCCAATTAGGAGTGTGGATGGCTAGCCATTCGAACATGAAATTGGTAGTCGTCCATGGTTCCTTATGGAATGTGGAGATTCTCATCTCCATTATCTCCAATTTTAGTGATTTAATTTAGGATTAAATAATATTTGATTTATCAAATATATTTAATATATGTTAAATTAGTTGTTGTGTTTTTTACCACCAACAATCTTGACCATTGAAAGAAACACAAATCAGTCTAATCCGTTGATTTGTGTGTCCCATGGATTAAGATCCATGAACTCCCAAACCCTATATAAAGAGAGGCATCTCATGCTCTCTAGGGTTACAACAAGAAGAACAAACATCATAAGTTGTCTCTTCTTTCATATTTCGCACGTCCTCTCTTCCTCTCTCATATTGGTTGTCTCATCTTCCTCATCGACTCGCCTTGTGACACAGCCTCGACGGCTCTTAGTTCTCCATCTTCTTTGGTGTGCTTCGCTCACGAAGAAGGTGTTTTATCTCATGCGATGAGATCAAGAGTCCATGCTTGTATTCAACATATTGGATTGCAAAGATCACGTAGTTCATCCCCACGTTCGCAAACATCTTCTCCGAAGATCGAACTTGAGATAGGAGGTCTCTTTTTCATAGAGACTAGATCAACCACGCTTCAAGAGGTATACCTATATACTTGATATGTTTTAGATGAAACGATCCGAGAATCGTTCTTGGATCATGTGCTTTCATTACATGAAAATTTTTTAAATTCCGTTGCATAGAATAACTAGTTTGACTAGTCGTTCTTCATCGTATATGATACGATACTCACGCTTCCATCATGCGATTCAGGATTCTTTCGTATCATACAAGTGGTATCAGAGCCTTAGGTTGGAAGGTTTTGGATACGATCCGTAAACCAAGGATGACTTGGGTTCGTTAGGGGTGCGATTTTTTTGTCGCATTTCAATTTTTCGCATCTCTGTTTAGTGAGTAAATTCGGCACTGTTTAAAAAGCTTAAACACAAAATTTCACTTGGTTTTTGTTCCCCATTAAATAAGGAAACCTTAGGATCTAAGTTTACATAATTTGGATTCTGTATGCTTGAGATATGATTATTTGAATGAAGATGTATCCACAGTTTTGGGGACTGTGAATCTTAACATAATTAATGAGTTAATTAATGTTTTGAGATGCCTTGAAATGCATGTTAAGTTTTGTTGTAAATCAAATTATCAATCTTCAGAAACTATTTTTGCATAATTTGGATTTAATTTGATTGAGATATGTTAATTTTAGTAAGTAGGGGTCACTGCTGAAATTACATTCCTGATCAAGAACTATGTGATTGCCAATTAGTGAAATTAATTGTTAATTTCCTAGAATAATTATGGAAAATATTTTGAGAAATATTTAGTGATAATTATTTCCTTAATTGACATGGTCTCAACCAATAATTTAATTAGATGAGATCTAGGTCACAATTGGTTACACAATCAACAAACAAACCTGCTTGAATAGGATCTGGAATTTGTTTAGCAAAATTCCTTATAATCAAAATGGTTTTGATTATTATTATTATATGGTATAATTTCGATTGAAAAACCGATGAGCATCTCAAAGTACACAATGATCTATTAGCATTATCCTTTCCTGAGGTGGATATGGTGTCTAGTCAGGGAGCGTTGGGGTAGTAGGTTGGACCGTTTGCGGTATGTCCCACTCCAGTCGGTATTGGCCATGACAGTAGGTAGGGATGATATCGGAGAAATCAAGGTGTATTTTTCTAAATATTAAAATTCAAATAATACGTACTTTCAGATTATACCTTCCATTCAAATAATAATAAAGTTTGTTGATTAAGATTGGATAGGTAATTAATTTAATATGATTAAATTGATTATATCCAATTGAAACACTCTATTATGAATATATGTGTATTTTCCTTGAAAGAATTTATTATATGAATGTGATTCATGATAATTAATTATTTAATTTGAATAAGAGGTGGAGGATCACATAAGTGACATCCATGGTCTTCCGTCGAGGCGAAGAGTTCCGTCGCCAGGGATTGTATGTAGGAGACGCCTGCCCAAAGTGGCAGCTTCTGTATACAAGTGCATCTGGATCATTCTCTTTGCTTCTCGAAAGAGTAAGGCTATATACGTAGTGACCCCAATATCGGGTCCTCATATTATTGGGGTGATATTGGATTGTGCATAGCGAGTTCTAATCATGTTGACGGTTGGATCAATTAAAGATGGGTCAACATCGCCATAGGGGTGGTGGGCCCGGTTGTTAAAGACCGAATTGGGAAATGCAAGTTGGACATGCAAGGCGGAATGTGTTACCGCTTCTCTTTATTCAAGTTACAGGCTCTCATATTATTGGTATGTGACAAAGATAAAGAAGGGATCCCAGTTCTTGCTTGAGATATAGCAGTAAGTATATCTCATACTTCGAAAGATAATAAGGGAATAAACTTTCAAAGTTAATAGATCAAGACTAATTTGATTTAAAATTCCTTAATCAAATATTTTAAAAATGAATATATAATTATTTATATGTTCTAATATAGTGTATTCTTAGTTTCAGAAAATGAAGTCCATGAACCCTCTGAGCAGGCTCTTGGAGGTCAATCAGTTGACCAGAACGAATTATTCGGTTTGGATCTGAAATTTGGATCTTGTCCTCTCTGTGCAGTGCATCTCGTATGTGCTATCCAAGGACAAGATTGCAGACCCAAGGACTTCGGAAGATAAATATTTTAATGAAAAATATGATGAAGATCATAACTTGGCAAGATGTGACATTCTTGGCTCATTATCCAATGTGCTTGAGAAGCAGCATGTGGAATGAACCATTGCCAAGAAATCATGTTGAATCTGAAAGAAATGTTCAGTGACATAAACCGCACACAGCGTTATAATGTGATGAAAGATCTTATTCGTTGCAAGATGCATGATGGGACCTCTGTCAGAGAACATGTACTCAAAGTGTTTAGGTACCTCTCTGAATTAGAAACCCTGGGAGCCTACGTGGATTCTGACATGCAGGTTGATTTCATTCTGTTGTCGCTCCCTAAGTCTTTCAACAACTTTGTTGTGTCATATCACATGAGCAAAGGTGATTTTATTAACGTTGGGTTGTTAGCTGCATTAAAGTATGCAGAAGACGTAATGAGGAAGTAATGTCCCTCTGCTAGTGCAATGGTTGCACAAAAAGCGCGATCGGAAGCAAAGTTCTCGGAAGGGCCTGTCCCAGAAGAGAAAGAAGAAGAGTCAAGGAGTTGTCTCATCTTCCAATGCATCCACGTTGATAGCGTCGAAGAAAATCGACGTTTGTCACCACTACAAGAAGCCGGATCACTGGAGGCGTAATTGCCCGGAATACCTGAAGTTGATCGACAAAGGTAATTGGACGTAGCGAGCACCAACTGACTCCCAAGATCATATTCTGGCCTTATATTTGATTAACTAGCTATTGTGCTTTACGTAATAGAAGTTTCTCGTCTAAGTTCGATTCCCTCGTGCATCATATAGATAGTTTATTTTATTTCTTTACTTTTATATGCGGATCACCCTGCATGTAGAGTGTTGGAGTCAGGTACGCATTTCTATCTCTGCATGCATGTGTTTGATCACACATCGACTTTTCCAACTTTGTCCCCTTGTTTTAGTGGACTCAAAATAACCAAGGAAATTGGAAAATTCCTTAGGCATTATCTTATTTCAGAAAAATACCTAAAAAAGAAGAAAACCAAATAAAATTGGGATTACTAATGCAAACTTCACCTCACACTTCACTAAAAAACCCTTGTTTTGGGGAGAGTCACCCCCTCATTGGTTGATTTATCTACAGCGAGAGAGTGACCCACATACTAGGTAGAGCCATACCTAAACTCTCTTAGAACTGCTAGTCTTTTGGTTAGTCGTTCTCTAGTGAGGACTTCACTGGGAAGCCGATAATCAGTCCAGGACTTCCCAACAGCTCGCTTAATCTCTCTGATAGATTGATTGGTCACCTTAATAGAAATTGACTCGATTAATGACCGATCTTTTACGGTCATCATCTCGTGTTGAGTAGGTGAACTTGGGGTTTGACTTCTCATCTTGTTTGCATTCCAGATCCAATCCTCATAAATATCCATATCACGATGATGGGAAGGAGACCCCTTGGTCTACATCTGGTAGCACCACTTTTAAGCACTCCTCTCCCTTCATCTAGGGCAGCTTCAGAGAGCTAAGACCCGCTCTTTGAACCTAAGTTCTCTACAACCTTGTTCCCCCTCGACCACCCTTCTACCATTCCTGAGGTGCTAGAGTAGAGACCAGCACAGTTATTTGTTCACTTGACAACACCTAATTTGGGGTCTTTTTCCTTTGCAGAGACCCATGAGATGGCCAAAAGCGAGAACATAACCTATGAGAAGCCACAGACTTCTTCCTATGTTTTGGACCATGCCTCCATCAATACTACCATGCTTGCTTCCTTAGTTACCATGCAGCGACAGATCATGGACTAGGGAGCTTTTATGGCCGAAGTGAAATGAGAGTTTATGCAGATGCGAGCAGGCAGAGTAGAGCCTCAAAGACCAGTCAGTAAAGAGATACCATGACAGGAGGGCATAGACTGACGACCCGAGGATAAGTAGGAGCCAGCGAGACAGCCACGACCGATGAGGTACTTGCACAACCATGGTGCAACCCTCACCCACAGATGGATCCAACTACCAGAGATCCTAGCTGACTTTGAACTTCTCCCCCATACCATCCAGCTTCTGCCCAAGTTTCACGGGCTAGCCATCGAGGAGCCGCAACTCCATCTGCAGGAATTTGAGAAGATTTGCAACACTATCAATGATAGATTTGTGGACGAGGACACAATAAAGATCATTTCCTGCCCCTTTTTTCCTAGTTGATAGAGCAACCTATTGAACGAAGCATTTGGGGAGGTACGTCACCACCTTGGAGCAGCTCTGGACCGAGTACTTGAACAAGTACTATTCTCTCAGCTGGACTAATGTAGCGAGAGATATGATCAACAATTTCACTATTATCCCAAATGAGAAGTTCCACGAGGCTTGAGATCCAAGCCCAACCTTGTACAAAGTTTCTTCTGTGGATTGACACCGGAGCTATAGGGTCTAGTGAACGCCTCGTGTGAAGGGTCCTATTTTTTCCAAGAATGAGGACCAGGTTAGGGCCATCTATGAGGATATGACTGAGAACTATACAGTGATCTCCTAGACCAGGGTCTATACTCAGGGGATCCCCCTCCCATAGGTCATTTACTATCAAGGGATGGCACGTTGGCGGTCCTTCTACTTTGTTTACAACCATGTATTCAGCTGTCGACATGGGAATCATTAGTGAGAAGTTGAACCACATCAATATCATAGAGAAGAAGCGATTGTAGGGCCTGAAATAGATTGATCAGTTGGCACAGACATTGTGTGACGTGAAGACTCAAATATTTTTTTCTCTGAGAGGCACAGATGGTTTCTCAACCACGTCTCATGTCACAGGCCTATCCTAGCAGCATCTCTACTAGGGCATCTGCCATGTACCGCTACATCCACCATATCCAGGAAGAGCCAATCCAGCAGCTGCAACACTACCAGCATCCACCACCACCGTCGGACATTCAGATGGTAGTATACTAGTTGGATCAACCCTTGGCAGCTCTTCCTCCTCCTCACCTCGAACAAGAGCCATTGATGAAAGTCAACAGTATCCGATACTCCCAGTACCAACTTTAGATTAGGATTTGTTGCGACCATCCTAGATTCAGATGGTCACTAGAGGCACCTTGTCCCAGCAGCGGCCTCCATCTCAGGTTGGACAGAGCAGCCAGCAGCAGCAGCCTCATCACTCCCAGCAACAGTATCATTAGCACGGTCCTTGTCCCTATCATCAGGGATAGAAGTGGAGGCAACAACCTGAGTAGTATTCCCAGCCTCCTCCCCACTACCAACAACAGCAACAGCAGTCTCAGCCTCATTTCCAGTAAGGCAACTCGTGCGGTTCTCATGCACCTGTTTATGAAAACCCAGCCATTGATGACCTCGCATGCCTACTATCTGACCAACAGGCATACTTCGAGTGAGAGATGGACGAGTTCCAGTAGGAAATGATGGAGATTATCAAGGGAAAGGCCACCATGCCCGCTCAGATTGAACTCAACCCGAACAATCTAAAGAGGAAATCTTAGCGGGTACAGTTTACAGAGACTACCAGTCCTAGTGATACTTTGGGTGATATTTCTTCCTATGTATTTGATGTTGATTTTGTGACACTTAAGAGCAGTAGGATGCTAGTCTGCGTGCCTCGTCTGAGTGATGACCCCATGCAGATTCCATAGCACCAAACAAGGACAGTAGTGGTGCAGATGCCGCTCATGATGATGATGATGATGTCAATGGTGTTGAAGCCTCTGAGGATGATGATCTAGTCGATGGTACTGAAGCTGTTATGATTCCAGATGCTGAAGGTGGTGCTGATGCCACCAATTCAGTAGATACTTGACCAGAGTGCGGTGTTTATGCCGTAAAATCAGATGTTGTTGGTGGAACTTATGCCACCATATTTACTTCAGTTATGCTACCTCATTTTGTATCTCAGGATAGAAAAATAAAAAATAGAAAAATAGAAAATAATAAAAATATGAATAAAGGAAAGGTTTCTATATCCCATGTGAGTCCATCTATGTTGCATGATGATCTAGGTATGGATTTCAGTCTACTACATGCTCAGAAACCTATTCCTGACCCTCATTTCTCTATAGAAGGTCCCTCCATCCCCTTCCCTCTAGCACTCCGCTTAGGAAAGGGGACCAAAAATGAAAATCCCAAAAATAAACCCCAGTTAGAGTTCAACAAGAAGATGTTGATATATTCCAGATATAGTTGACTCTACCGGAGGCACTAGAGCACATCCCCCTCTTTGAAAAGAACTTGAGAGAGAAGACCACCATACGTAGGAAGAGGAGGAACCATGATGCAGAGATCCATGTCCTGATTCGTGCCACTTGCTTCGCCATTCAGAACCGAATGCCAGCCAAGAGACCCGATGTAGGAGCACCATATGTCAGATGTCAAATTCATGAGCAATAATTCGATCGAACTCTATTAGACAATGTCTCTTCTATTAACCTTCTTCCAGCAGCCTTACTCAACTGATTCGAGTTTGACCCTCTTCGATAGAGAAGTACAGTCCTTTCATTTACTGATAGATCGGTCAAGAGGCTGAAGGGGTTACTGAAGGTTGTGGTTGTCACAAATCAGGGCCTAAAACTCCTCGTGGACTTTGTTGTATTAAACATAGAAATCCCTGAGTTTGTAACCAATACCCCCATCATTCTAGGACGTCCATTCCTAGCCACAACCAAGTAAGTGTTTAATCATGATAGCGGGAAGGTATACATTTGCATCGATGGAGAAAGCATATAAATAGAGATGATAGAGGAGACTAGAGAGAGATTCAGCCTGCTCCGAGAAGTCGAGTTATTCAGAGAAGATGACAGATGCAGAGTGAGACATCCACCAGGAGTGTGACTTTGTGATCACAAATGATGAAGCAGTTTGGGCAGACCCAATAGCACGAGTCCTTGTCACGCATTTAGATACTACAGACTTACATATTTTGGCAGATAAGAGTTCAAAGAGCACACTCTTAACACCGAACACATTTGAGGCTGATGATCGTGGTCAGGATAGAAAAGCAGATTGCATTTCATGTTCTTTAGATTCAGAGCCTTTGGATTTAGACATTGATTTGGAAGAATTTGATTACTATTTGCCATCTCTGATTCCTTCAATGCTGACAACTAGGGTGGGGAGCAAGATAGTTCGGATGGCAGATACACCAGTAGAGTCGCCTTCATCAGATTCACATTTGCAGCGAGAGTTCTCACACGCAGATTTGGTAGCCTTCACTCAGACATTCCAGAAGTCAGATTTGCCACCTCGCACTTGTCCAGAACTGAAGACCTTGTCGTAGAGTATGAAGTACAAATTTCTTACGGGTGAGCCAGATATATTCCCAGTCATTATCTCAGCAGATTACTGGATATCAAGAATCTCATTTGATGGAGGTTATTGAAAGAAATTGCAAGGCGATTAGATGGAGTGTAGCTGGTCTCTAGGGGATAAGTCCAGCCCTGTGCTCCACAACATCTATCTTGAGGAGGATGCCAAGCCATCGCGTGAGTTCTAGGGGCAACCGAACCTGAATCTTCAAGATGTGGTCATGAAGGAAATATCTAAGTGGTGGAGTGCCAATTTTATCTATCCCATCTCCAACTCCAAGTGGGTTAGTCCATTACATGTGGTACAGAAGAAGATGGTTATCACTATAGTTTTGAGTGATTCAGGAGAGGAGATAGCTATCTGGGTACTTACTTTTTAGAGGGTATGTGTAGACTACAGATGATTGAATCAGGCCACTAAGAAGGATCATTTCCTACTGACATTTATTGATCACATTATTGAGAGGATATTTGGGAAGAGTCATCACTATTTCCTTGAAGGGTACTCAGGATACAACCAGGTGGCCATAGAGCTCGAAGACTAGGAGAAAACGACAGATGCCCTTTGGTCTATGTATTTCCCTGGCTACATTCCAATGGTGCATGCTTTTCATCTTCTCAGACATGGTGGGTAACTATTTAGAGGTCTTCATGGATGACTTTTCGATCTACGGCGATGGTTTTGATGCTTGTCTTGAGTGCCTAGACCAAGTACTTCAGTGCTGCATAGAGTTCAACCTTGTATTATCTTAAGAGAAGATTCATTTCATGATGACTTAGGGGACAGTCCTTGGCCATATCATCTACAACTGAGGCATGGAGGTCGATCCCATCAAGGTAGATATCATCAAGAAACTCAATCCACCATCCAATTTGCGATAGTTGCAGTCTTTTCTGGGGAATGTCTGTTTCTACCAACGATTCATTCAGGACTTCAATCATATTGTCGGACCACTTACTGATATGCTGATGAAAGACACCGAGTTTATTGTAGATGATAAGTGTCTAGCATCATTTGAGACTCTTAAGGGACTAGATGTCGAGGCTCATGTCCTTCAGCCACCCGATTGGTCTCTTCCATTCGAGATCATGACGGATGCTTCTGATTTTGCCATAGGGGTTGTGCTAGGACAGAGGAGGGATGGATTACCATTTGCCATACACTACGCTAGCTGGACTGTGGATGCCGCTCAACGGAAATACACTGTGACTGAGAAGGAGATGCTAGTTGCAGTCTTTGCTTTGGATAAGTTCATATCATACATTCTTGGATTTAGAGTGACAATATTTATAGATCACATTGCCATCTGATGCCTCATGGTAAAGAAGGATGCCGAAGCCAGATTGACCAGATGGATCCTTCTACTCTAAGTGTTTGATATCGAAATTAAGGATAAACCTGGAGTCAAGAATGTGGTGGTGGATCACCTCTCCCGCTTAGGGAACCTTGAGGATTCTTATCAAATTGCACCTATCATAGAGACATTCCCAGACGAGGCGATTCTTGCTATCACCTCACTTCGGTGGTATGCTGACATTGTGAACTATCTTATCATCAAGAAAGTTCCATAAGGTTTTCCCAAACAACGACTTGAGACCTTCCTCGTGAAGGCTAAGTCATACCATTGGGAGGATCCCACCCTTTACCATGAAGGGGGGATAGTGTGTGGTGTCAGTGTATTCCTCAGGAGGAGCACCACAGCATCCTCACTTACTTCCACAAGCTTGAGGCAGGAAGACATCATTCTGAGAGGAGGACAACACAAAAGGTGCTCCAATCCAGCGTATAGTGACCTTCCCTCTTCAATAATTCTAATGAATTCGGGAAGAGGTGTAGGGACTATAAAGGGATGAGCACTTTTGGACAATGCGATATGATGATGATGCAGCCCATTCACTTATGTGAGCTTTTTGATGCATGGGGCATGGGTTCATTCCCTAAGAGTTGGGTATTCGAGTACATTCTGCTTGCTGTAGATTATGTGAGTCGTTGGGTTGAGGTCATCCCCGCCTGAGCCGCAAATGCTAAGACTGTATGCATATTTTTGAGGAAAAATATCATTTCACGGTTCAGGAAACTAGAGTTTTGATATTATACAGGGGGACTCACTTTATTAGCGATAAGGTAAGGGTCCTTGCTAACGACTTCAGCATTGACCATCGAGTTGCCACTCCATATCACCTTCAGACCAATGATCTTGCTGAAGTATCGAATAGGGAGATCAAGACGATATTGTAGAAGGATGTACGCCTAGACTGAAAGGATTGATCACATCTTTTGGACTCAATCTTGTGGTCCTATCGGACTTCTTCAAGACACCTTTGGGTACTTCTCCCTTTCGTCTCATTTATGGAAATACATGCCACTTGCCTATGGAGATCCAGCATAAGTCACTTTGGGTGGTACTGAGTTATTATTAGATACTAAGAGTGTAGGAGACCAGAGGAAAGTAGAGTTGGCATCCTTGGAGGAGATGAGAGATGCAATCTTTTCTAGTAGCCTACAATATAAGGATAAAGTGAATATATGGCATGATTCTCATATCAGCCATAAACAGTTTGAGCCAGAGAGTATGTCTATTTAATGCTAGGTTGATATTATTTCTGGGGAAACTACAAAGCAAACGGAGGGGACCATACTTGGTAAGAAAGGTGCACGACAACGGAAGCATCTACATATCTGAGTTGTCATATGATTCCACCTTTCAAGATAATGGCCACTACCTGAAGCCATATCTTGATCATGATCAGATGATTGTTGATGTTGCCCCTATTCATTATGTATGAGATGTGTTCTTTGACTCACATCATTTGCATCTCATACATGGGTATCACTTCTTCCTCGCAGATGTATAGATCCAGGTATTTCATATCACACATTCTTTAGTCTGATACCACGTATCCATCTAATGATTATGTTATACTTAGGATGTGCTTTACCCTAAGTATAGGGGTGTATCAGACATGTGATTATTCATTTCATTTTTTTACCTTTGTTTGTTGCCTATACTTAGGGATATTTTACCCCAAGTATAGGGGAGGTAAACCCTGTACATCCTACTCCTCAGTTTTCCCCTTGTATACAGTCTTCTACACTTAAGATTATTTGATCCTAAGTTATAGGGGAATCACTGGCCTCTATTCATTACATTCTTTCATTCATCTTTATAGTATAGCATTCTTTTCACGTCCTCATACTCAGCACAAGTTGTCTTCCTTTCATCGCTTTTTGATCATTCTGAGGACATCGTTCGAGCTAAGTACAGGGGAGTGTCATATATATTGTATATATACTTTACACATAACTCGTACTTTGAGTACTTTGTGTATAAATAATATGGTTAAAAACCTACAAAATAAAAATCACAAAAAAATCAAAGTTTTTTGTTTGCACACATGTTTGTAAAAACTCTTTTGTAAAAACTATATTTGTACAATTGTTTGTAAAAATGTTTTAAATATTTGTGTATCAAAATTATGTATATAGTATAAAACTTTTGGAAAAAGTTTGAAAAATAAATGTTTTCAAAAAGTTGTTTGTAAATGTTTTTGCAAAACCTTTTTCCTTCTTGCATTCAAAAACTTCATAAAAATTCGCATATTTTAAAAAATTTTCAAAAAGAGTCTTTGTACATTCTTGCTAGTATATTCTTCTGAATCATAGTTGACATTTAAACTAGTCTGGAATTAAAATGAAAAATGGAGCTTGGTTAAGACCTTAATCCACCAAGCTTTAGAGGAACCTTATAGGATTTGGGTTAAGACTTTTCAGATCCATTAGGGACTTAATTCTTTGAGTCCACTAGGCTATGTTTACATGTCATCTTGAAGAGCCTGAGTAGAAACTTAACAACTCATGCATGACTCTCAGAGAAAATGGTTTGACTTGGACACGTACCTTACACATAACTCAACACAGATAAGGTGGTAAGGAGGCAGAATTATTTGGCTTGGGGTAGCATGGGTAGTACTGCTAGCCGGAACCTCTCATCTTCCTCTAGGGAGGGATGTGCACCTCAACCTGGTCTAGTGGCATTGAGGTCTAAAGACAGGAGTTGTGGGTTGCAGTAATGCTTCAAAAGAGGTATAGTCTACTAGATCAATAAGAACAACTCCTTATGTATGTGTTGCACCATGTATATATGTTGTACGTATGCACATAAAAAATGTCTACAAAATCAAGAAAAACTCCAAAAAAGTGGACATGCTTGATTGAAAATGAAATGCATGACTGAGTGTTGTAAACAGTCAATAAAGAAAATCTTATGTATTACACCTTGTCATCTCAAGAAGCTTGCAGCTGGAGACTTAGATACACTGGTTAAGTTCCAAGGGATACGTGTCTACACTAGTCACGGTCCATTCTCTTCTTTCTCCCGCTTCTTAAGCTGGTTGAACTTGAACTTAGAGGGGAATACCACGCTCCTCGATGAAAGAGCTGTTAGACTGTGGAATTAGAGTTACCTTGTTGAGGGAGGTTATTTCTTTGTCACTTCTATGGTGGGGAGCTACATATCACTTACACAGTACAAGGAAAGAATGCATAGTCATTAGTGTTTGTGTATGTAGACTTGTTCTGACCTGGTTATTGAGGAGTCTTGAGCATAGAATTGTGGAACTTAAAGTTTGTTGAGGCTTAAACCTAATTTTCAATAAGGTTTCGTCAAACTAATAATCTGAAGGTCTGATTGAGATTCATACTCCAATTTAATGAAGATAAATTTAATAATCATTCCTGATTCTTTTTCTTTTCTTTTCTTTTCTTCTTGTTCTCACTTCTTTTTTTAATAAGTGTTTCTTAAGGGATTAAAAAAGGTAAAGTACAGGGAGATGATGAATCTACGATTATCATTCTTTATTCTTTTATTTTAGCTCGTCTTTTTGGCAAAAACACATGTAAATACTTGTAAAAATAGTAACCTGGCATATTGCATGCCCTTGTTAATATTTCATAATTAATTCCTAATTTTTGTAAAATAAAAGAAAAAATAAAAGAAAAAAAATGATGTATTTAGAATAAATACAGAATGACCCTAACCCAAAGAGAAGGTCAAGCCTTGACCTAATCGCAAAAGAAAATAAGTAGAGAGATACAGGGTTCACTATGTACTAAATTTATCATTTACACTTGTACATAATATTTATCTAATTATTTTTTGAAAACTAAAATTATATTATTCTTTTATACCCTTGTATATAACCTTAAAAATAACATAAAAATAATATAAAAATCAGAAAATAAAACTTAAAAAAACATCGCAACTTTGTGTAAGATACGCATATATATACTACATTCACTTTTTAATTTATACCTTTAAATACTTTAAAAAATAAAAAATACTTTATAGTCTTAAAATTATGTTGAAAATAAAATATAAAATAAAATTATTTTTGTGAAAATAATAAAATAAAAATAGTTGTACATAATACATAAGTATACTATACCTATATACAATAATATATACTATATATACATTATTTTATTTGCATAAAAATAATTAAAAATCATAGAAAAATAGTTTGTAAAATAATAAAAAAATATTTTATACACTTTTTATATTAATTCATTTACTATTTTTAATTCTATTTACTTTGACTTTGTAAATCCTATTTTCTGATTGGTCCAACTCAGACCATTAACCCCAGTCAACAGTCTCTTCCAAACCAGGTCGGGTTGCAGCCTTCTCGTCGAGGTGTTTTCTCCAAATTTTCACACCCAACCCAAAAAATTGATTGCTCCGATACCTACGCCTGATTATAGCCTCGACTTCCATGATCCTCGTAGATCCCTAGGCACAACTAGATCTGCCTAGGATTCGGTGGTACACTCCAATCTTCTAGGACCCTATGTAGCTTATAAATAATCTCCTCCCTTGACCCCAATACCTTAGCTCATCCCTCGCACCACCACAGACCTTGAGACACATTCCTTAGAGTAACAGCTATCAGAGGAGAGTCTTATGACCATCAAGATGCGCTTGAAGGCCAAAAACATACGACGTGGCTGGAGCTCTGTCGTGTGCAGCCTCCCAGCCAGCCGCATCTTTGTTGAGGCCAAGATCTCATTTCGCACCTTCTCCTGGAGTCTAGGAATGAATCTAAACCTTCATGTATCCATTTTATCCTCCGCATTTGCCAGTTTAATTCATAGTACCATTTCATCACTACCATACGATCTTGGGCTCCGACCAGCTAGTCGGAGTATCACCACCCATCCACATCCATTTTGATCGAACCTCCTCCTCACCTTGCACCTTCTTACATAGTCTACCACCCTAACGCTTGACCATCGGGTCGAGATTAGGTCGAGTCTCCATTCCATGCTTTTGTCGGAGACCCAAAGCCCCCTGGTCCCTTCTCTTATCTCCAGTTGTTATAACATGGACTAAAGTGTCGCCCTGAGTCCTCGCTACCCTTTGCAGCATCATACGCATGCAAGGAGACCACTTTGGACCCCCATCTGCTCAGGTAGAGCACCTCTAGGAGTCTCTTCACTGTCGCGTACATCCAGTCATCGGTCCCTCCATCCAAGCAGCCAATTTGACACGGAATAGCTTCACGACACTGTTGGAAATGCGAGCCCACGGCGAGCCATTATGCAATAAATGTTATTGCAATTCACTCATTAATCTGAAATGAAGAATACATAATTTGCATAATAGGTCCCTTAGTACAATTAGGGTTATGTACCATGGCCATCTTGATGATCATACAGCTGTTGATTCAACTATTGAATCATAGAGGCTGGTGCTTGAATGAATATCTAAAGAGTTAGATTGAGGACTCATCAAGCACCGTCAGATGATTGTTAAGAGATGATCTCCAGCCTGAGTAGGAGATGGCAATCCTTATCTCTGAAGGCTGATATCTGACCGACCTCTTGATGCAGGTCCTCTGCATAGGAATAGAGATTCAGAGGTGTCAGATCAGTTAGGTCAAAGAGTTGACTTAACAAGATCGAGATAACCAAAGTCCTATATCGTATGCTGTCAGGATATAGGCACGCATCCTCTGACCGGAGACAGATGTGTTGCTATATGTCTAAGTATGTACATTTGGCAGACCAATAGGTTGATGACCTAATCAAGGTCTACACACCGGCGCGCTGGTGTGCATATAAGGGCATATGAGTAATACGATCTCTCAAAGGGATCATACAGGTTCAGTTACTGAACCGGAAGACATGAGCTCACTCATGAGATATTGGGAAGAATCAAATTCCGTGCGCACGGTCGTCTCGCTTTGGAAGCTTGACTGAATTTGTAGGTTTGATATATACTTTTGGAAAGTATATGATCAAGACCTAGGTATGATATATGCTTTTGGAAAGTATATGATCGATACCGACTCCCAATGATCGAATGAGAAACTTACTGATAAAACCATGAAGTAGACAGTATAAAGTTGATCGAATACTTCGGGTTTAGTCTGAGTCTTCCAGTATGCAGGATGTGCAGGTATTGGGAATACCTGAGGGTGATGTGATCATAAACGATTGTATAACCATGACGCTTCCATTCCTAGGGAGTGATGAAACGGGTCTGGATTTTAGTGACTCCTCTCAGTAGAGAAGTGATCTGATCTTGGTCCAATTGTTGGACATTGATCTGAATGTGATTCAGATACAATGAGAAGATTAGATTTACGGTCTTGATTTAATCAAAGCATCTATGGGAGGCCCGCGATCTGGATTTGAGATACGATCTCAATATCCATGTCACTATACGTGGAACAATACAGTTGCCCTGTCCTTATCTCCAAGTATCTGCGGAGAAAGCGTATTATCCTTGAAGGAGTTCATGGATAATTCTATTGTTGATTTATGTATCCGAGCATTGAGAAAATGGATAATTAAATGTGATTTAATTATCATGAGTAATATGAATTTGATTCATATTATAAAGAGAGTTATCTTAGATAATTAAATGAGATTTAATTGTCAAAGATGTAAATAATGTGAATGTGATTCATATTATTTGGACACAAGAGAATAGAGATCCAAGATGATTAAATATGATTTAATTATCATGGATATGAATAATGTGGATAGCAATATCCATATTAGTCATATATATTATAAATGTGATTTATAATATACAAGAGAGAGCTATTTGTAATTTACATTTGTTAATTAAATGTTAATGTGAATTGGATTCACATTGGACATCAAATTGAAAATGTAATTTACATTTTGTTTTGGGTTGTGAATGTGATTCACAATTTTTCAATGGCATGATTGCAATGTTCACAAAATAAATTGGATTTATTTTTTGTGAAATAATTTACAACAAAAGTTGTTGCAAATAATGAATATTACATAAAAGGTGAAATAGCCACCTTCCTAATGGAGGAGGGTGGACGGCCACCACTCCCATTAGGAAAGGGAGGCCGTCCCCCCTCTCCACATGGAAGGAGGCTTTCTCTCCTTTCATTATCTCCATGTATTGATGATTTAATTTTGTAATTAAATTGTGTTGATTTATCAACATATATTTAATTTAAATTAAATTAATTGTTGTTGTGTTTTTAGCAACAAATCATGACCATTGAAAGAAACACAAATTGATGTGGATCATTGGATTTGTGTTGACACATGGATTTAGATCCATGGATCCCAAAACCCTATAAAAGGAGAGGCACCCCATTGCTCTTCTTGACACATAAGTTGAGGCAACAAATCTCTCTCTCTCATTCTCTCTACACGTCCTCTCTCCATCTCTCTCATGTGGCCGTCCACCATGGATGCCCTAGAGAGGTTCTCCATCGTCGCGGCATCGTCGTTATGTTGCCCGATGGTTTGCTCGTGGATCTCCGTCTCCTTCGGTGCGCCCCGCTCGTGAAGAAGACATCGGATCTCGTGTGTCGAGATCAGGAGATCCGCCGCTTGGATCATCAACATGGATTGCGAGAAGCACACGGTTCATCCCCGCGCTCGCAAGCGTCTCCTCCGTCGGATCGGAATTGAGACAGGAGGTCTCTTTGTTTAGAGACTCGATCGCAACCACGCTTCAAGAGGTAAACCTAATACTTGTTTGTGGTTTAGACGAAACGATCCGAGAAGTGTTCTTGGATCATGTGGTTTCGTCGCATGAAAATTTTTTAATTTCCGCTGCATAGAACAACTAGTGCGACTAGTCGTTCTTCGTCGTATTCGATACGACGATCACGCTTCCGTGATGCGCTTGAGGATCTAACCATATCCTTCAAGTGGTATCAGAGCCAGGTAGGTGTTTTTGGATACGATCCATAAACCGAGGATGACTTGGGTTCATTAGGGTTTGCGAAAGTTTTCTTGCATTTCATTTTCGCATCTCTATTTTGATATTGTTTTTGGCACTGTTTAAATTGTTTAAACACGAAAATAATATTTGGATTTTATTCCCCATTAAATAAGGAAACCGTAGGATCTGAGTTTGCGTGATTTCGATTCTGTTTGCTCTAGATATGCTCATTTTAGTGAACATGTATCCACTGTTTCGGGGACTGCGGATCATGACGTAATTAAGATGTTAATTGCGGATTTGAAACGCCTTGAAATGCGTGCAAATCATTTGGGTTCTGTTGTAAATCAAGTTAGCAAACTTTAGAAAATTACTTTGCTTAATTTGGATTTAAATTGATTGAGATATGATATTTTTAGTAAGTGAGGGTCACTGCTGAAAATACTTTCCTAATCAAGAACCTAGTGATTGTCATTTAATTAATTAGTGAAATTAAATTGTTTAATTTCCTGCAATAATTATGCAAATATTTGTGAAATATTTAATGATAATTATGTCCTTAAATGACTTTGCCCTAACCAACAAATGATTAGATGTGATCTAGATCAAGATTGGTTACATGATCTACATGATCAACATTCCAACAAACATGTTGCTTGAATAGGACTTGGGATTTGTTTAGCAAATCTCATTATAATGTTAATCAAAAATGTTTTGATTATTACTATATGGTACAATTTCGGTTGAAGAACCGATGATCATCTCAAGTACAAATTAATCAATTTGGCATTATCCTTTCCCGAGGCGGATATGGTGCCTAGTCGGAGAGCATTGGGGTTGCGGGTTGCAACGTATGTGGTCCGTCCCACTCTCGTCGGTACTGGCCATGACAGCGGGTAGGGCCGGGATAATGTCCGAGGGATTAAGATGTATTTTTCTAATTATTAAAATTCGAAATAATACGTATTTGAGATAATATCATTATTCAAGTAACTATTAAAATGTTTGTTGGATATTAATTGGATCATTAATTTAATATGATTAGATTAATTGGAATCCAATTAAGATTGAAATACTCTAATATTATTAGAGTTAATAATTCCCTTGGAAGAATTAATTATGTGAATGTGATTCACGATAATTAATTAAAATTTGAATATGAGGTGGAGGATCACATAAGTGACATCCATGGTCTCCCGTCAAGGCGAAGGGTTCCGTCGCCAGGGATTGTATGTGGGAGACGCCTGTCCGAAGTGACAGCTCCTGTATACAAGCGCATCTGGATCGGGCTCTTTGCTTCTCGAAAGAGTAAGGCCGTATACGTAGTGACCCCAATATCGGATCCTCATATTATTGGGGCGATATTGGATTGCGTATAGCGAGTACTATTCCTGTTGACGGTTGGTTCAATTAACGACGGGTCAACATCGCCTTAGGGGTGGTGGGCTCGGGTGTTAAAGACCGAATTGGGAAATGCAAGTTGGACTTGCAAAGCGGAATGTGTTCCCGCTTCTTTTTATCCGAGTTGCAGATTCTCATATTATTGGGATGTAACAAAGATAAGGAAGGAGATCCCAGATCTTGTTGAGATATAATGGTAAGTATATCTCTTACATTGAAAGTGATTAAGGGAATGAACTTTCAGTGTTGACAAGACAAGACAACATTGATATAAAAAAAATCCTAAATCAAAGTAAAATATATATATTTATATATTTATGCAAATTTCTTATTTCAGATAATCCTTCATTAAAACCCACTCAATGATATACTCAATAATAACCAGTGAAATATCTTGGATTGGACTCATGATCCAGATATTGAACTTGCAATTGGACACATAATGTATGTGGTTGCAATGTGCAAGTTTCCTCATAATATTGAGGAATGACAATTAAATAGATAATAGGACTACAACCCTAGGGTTTGTATGTCTCTATAATCTTGATCTCTCATCGGATGTACTTTGGAAGTGACATGTCGATGATGATCGCAATTGTCAAATAATCCTTATAAAATTAATGAAGATATTCTGGCATACATATGTGCTCTTGACATTTAATCATGAGTGACATGGTTCTCTGCATCGTGTAGAATGGTAGCTCTATAAGAGATGATGTATTCAAATTGTTTGAGTACCTACCTGAACCTATGTTTTAAGAGTTTAGATGGATGTAGATGATGAGTGTCATCATTCTACTATCTATACTCTGGTCATTCATGAAGCTTCATAATATTCATATTGTATGAATTTAATGAAGCATGTATAAATGTTGAAATGCTCTTACATAAGAGATCCTTAGTCTTAAGCAATGGTTGCTTATAGATAAAGGGAGCGCAGTGGAAGCATGGGTTGGACCCGAGTAAGAAGTATGGTCAAAGAGTTGACTATACATCTATGACTTCCATATGTCATCCGAAGAATTGGATGAATGCCAATACTGCAATAAGTTGATGTGTTGATAGTATGACTATCAAGTCTATCTAGAATCCTTAGAGAAGGACTCGGATGGAGCATCAGATTAATCTACATAAATCATTGATAAGATAAAGTCAAATAATTGTATCTCAATCTTCTGATGACATTTGCAATAGGTTGCATATGTTTTAGAAGACTGGAAAATTTGATCTTAAAGGTTTATAGTTATCCACATGAATATTGATGTAATTGTTGCAACAATCTCTGTTGGATTGATAGACTTGTTAATTTCAGTGGGAGAGTCCTTAGTCTTAGAGAATGTCTCTATGACCTAGATATAAGAATACACTCATTGTTTGTTTCTAAATGTTAGAAATAAACATGAATCTGAGATAGAACTATCATAAGGAGTTATGATGTATATATTTCAGATAGTAATCTAATAATCTAGTGGACTTCACTAAATTAGAAAGTTAATGAATGGTTCATTAACATTTCTAAATACTGAAATTAAACCTTAAGATCAATAGGAGGATGAAGATCATTTGACAATGATCTAGCATCAAGCCTTGGACATTTGTCTATTGATTTGATCAATAGACTAGTAAGAGATGAAACTTTAGAATGTCTAAAATTTCAAAACTTACATACTTATGAATATTGTATTCAAAGAGAAATGTCCAATACACCCTTCTTAGAGAAAGGTGTAAGATGTGAAGGTATTCAGGATCTCATACATATTGATGTATGTAGATCATCTATATCATAGTAAACATTATGGATATGTGATATCTGTTGACGATTATGTATGATATGAGATTTCTTCTCTTCACCTAAGAAACCTTTGAAATGTTCAAAGATTTCATTATTTTTGGTTTAAAACCAAAAGTTTGAAGGAAGATAAAATGAATTTGATCTAATCTAGGTAGCAAGTACCTGTTAGATAAATTCAAAGAATACCTTATAGAGATATGAATATCATTTCTATCTCAATCCTCCTAACACACCTTAACTCAATAGAGTTATAGGCAGATACAATTGGATCATGTGTGACATGATCTTATCAATGATGAATTTTAGCATAATTATCCCTTAGTTTCCAGGTATATATGTGTAGTAGAGATTACAATGTATATCCTTAAGAAGGTTCCATGCAAGATGGAATCTTGCACTTGAGAGTGCTGCTTCATTAGGAAAATAAAGGATGGTATTGGATACCTACTTTATGACCTTGAGATTCTTGAAATATCTCATCTCTGAGAATGTGATTCTTGGAGGTTGAGACTCTTGAGAATCAAGATAAAAATGAAGTGTAGGAACTCATTTAATCTTGAAAAGATAATGAGGCTCCTAAAATTGGAAACTAAAAGGATAATTGAAGATGAAACACTAAAACCTCTTCAAATAAGTTTGAGGATGGATTCCATGTGTCAGAGAAATCTGACAATGATCGAACTTCATGTGATGAAGCTTCTGAAGATCATAGCATGGATAGATGGATGTTAGCAATAAAAGTCTAATGTAGACTTCATGTACAAGTGTTGTATATGGACCCTCGAGGATCCACCTATATGAGTAAGACCCGTAAAGGTGTAAATGGATCTTCAAGAGAAAGGGAACCTGATGAGAAGGTACATACCTTCAAAGCATAGTTCATAGCAATGAGCTACACATGGAAGAGAAGACATTGCTTGCAATGAGACTTGCTTTTCGGTGAACATGCTTAAAATCATCAGAATATTGCTAACCTTAGCTACACAACTTGACTATTGCATCTTCGAGATGTAAGTCCAGATTGCATTCCTCTATGAATATCTCTCTGAGGATATTCACATGAAGTAGCCCCAGGGCTTCATGGTTGAGGAAAGCAAGGTGTGCAAGATAAGGAATCCATCTAAGGACTCAAATAAGCTTCTTTGAGATGGACCATAAGATTTGATGAAATTATAAATGTTATGATTTCAAATGAAATCTTGATGAGCCATGCGAAGCTTAGTGGGAGTGCCTATGTGTTCATTGCGCTAAATGTAGATGATATCCTGATCATTTAAAATGATATAAGGATAATAATAAGTGTTTTATAATCTGGTTATTCCATATCTTGAAATATGATTTCAAAGATACCTCTTAGATCTTAGTTCTGAAGTTGTTCAGAAGCCAAGAGAAGAGGATAATTGGACTGTCACATTTATAGTATACCTTGGACATATTCTATTCATAGAAATTCCAAGAAAGGCTTCTAACCCTTAAGATATGGTACTGACCTATCTTAAGGGATAGCACCTCAAAGAGTTGAGGAAGTAAATGCTACAACTACTTGCACTTGTGCATTAGTTACGAGAAGCTGAGTGTATGCTAGAGTGTACAAATACCAGATGTCTGTCATGCAGTGGGAGTAGTAAATTGTTACTAATCCTACTGTAGAGATAAAACACTTGATTGCAGTAATAACAAAATCTTCATAGATGAGGAGATTTTTGAGATAGTAATCTCAAAGTCTTATCTTCAAAAGTTTAAGACCATGTAGATAGTGATCTATAAAGGTCTAAACTTTAGATACCTTAGGAGATAGAGATCTCCGGGAATGAAGGTATTCTAATAAGGATTATGGGGATACTGGTTATGATGTCAGGGACAATGTAACCAACTAGATTGAGTATTGGTTGCATGAGATGCAACATTCGCATTAGATGCGAGCACTGTTACCGGGGATATGCAAGTGCCGTAAAAGGACTTGGCATAGTCTCGCGGGAACAGAGTGACTGATCAGCTTACCTAGCTATTTTCAAAATAGCCTATGATTGTCACATGAGTGCGGCTTTAAATGATTAGCCCATTAATGGCTCTTTGGGCTAGTGAGAGATTGTTGGAAATGCGAGCCCACGGCGAGCCATTATGCAATAAATGTTATTGCAATTCACTCCTTAATCTGAAATGAAGAATACATAATTAGCATAATAGGTCCCTTAGTACAATTAGGGTTATGTACCATGGCCATCTTGATGATCATACAGCTGTTGATTCAACTATTGAATCATAGAGGCTGGTGCTTGAATGAATATCTAAAGAGTTAGATTGAGGACTCATCAAGCACCGTCAGATGATTGTTAAGAGATGATCTCCAGCCTGAGTAGGAGATGGCAATCCTTATCTCTGAAGGCTGATATCTGACCGACCTCTTGATGCAGGTCCTCTGCATAGGAATAGAGATTCGGAGGTGTCAGATTAGTTAGGTCAAAGAGTTGACTTAACGAGATCGAGATAACCAAAGTCCTATATCGTATGCTGTCAGGATATAGGCACGCATCCTCTGACCGGAGACAGATGTGTTGATATATGTCTAAGTATGTACATTTGGCAGACCAATAGGTTGATGACCTAATCAAGGTCTACACACCGGCGCGCTGGTGTGCATATAAGGGCATATGAGTAATACGATCTCTCAAAGGGATCATACAGGTTCAGTTACTGAACCGGAAGACATGAGCTCACTCATGAGATATTGGGAAGAATCAAATTCCGTGCGCACGGTCGTCTCGCTTTGGAAGCTTGACTGAATTTGTAGGTTTGATATATACTTTTGGAAAGTATATGATCAAGACCTAGGTATGATATATGCTTTTGGAAAGTATATGATCGATACCGACTCCCAATGATCGAATGAGAAACTTACTGATAAAACCATGAAGTAGACAGTATAAAGTTGATCGAATACTTCGGGTTTAGTCTGAGTCTTCCAGTATGCAGGATGTGCAGGTATTGGGAATACCTGAGGGTGATGTGATCATAAACGATTGTATAACCATGACGCTTCCATTCCTAGGGAGTGATGAAACGGGTCTGGATTTTAGTGACTCCTCTCAGTAGAGAAGTGATCTGATCTTGGTCCAATTGTTGGACATTGATCTGAATGTGATTCAGATACAATGAGAAGATTAGATTTACGGTCTTGATTTAATCAAAGCATCTATGGGAGGCCCGCGATCTGGATTTGAGATACGATCTCAATATCCATGTCACTATACGTGGAACAATACAGTCGCCCTGTCCTTATCTCCAAGTATCTGCGGAGAAAGCGTATTATCCTTGAAGGAGTTCATGGATAATTCTATTGTTGATTTATGTATCCGAGCATTGAGAAAATGGATAATTAAATGTGATTTAATTATCATGAGTAATATGAATTTGATTCATATTATAAAGAGAGTTATCTTAGATAATTAAATGAGATTTAATTGTCAAAGATGTAAATAATGTGAATGTGATTCATATTATTTGGACACAAGAGAATAGAGATCCAAGATGATTAAATATGATTTAATTATCATGGATATGAATAATGTGGATAGCAATATCCATATTAGTCATATATATTATAAATGTGATTTATAATATACAAGAGAGAGCTATTTGTAATTTACATTTGTTAATTAAATGTTAATGTGAATTGGATTCACATTGGACATCAAATTGAAAATGTAATTTACATTTTGTTTTGGGTTGTGAATGTGATTCACAATTTTTCAATGGCATGATTGCAATGTTCACAAAATAAATTGGATTTATTTTTTGTGAAATAATTTGCAACAAAAGTTGTTGCAAATAATGAAGATTACATAAAAGGTGAAATAGCCACCTTCCTAATGGAGGAGGGTGGACGGCCACCACTCCCATTAGGAAAGGGAGGCCGTCCCCCCTCTCCACATGGAAGGAGGCTTTCTCTCCTTTCATTATCTCCATGTATTGATGATTTAATTTTGTAATTAAATTGTGTTGATTTATCAACATATATTTAATTTAAATTAAATTAATTGTTGTTGTGTTTTTAGCAACAAATCATGACCATTGAAAGAAACACAAATTGATGTGGACCATTGGATTTGTGTTGACACATGGATTGAGATCCATGGATCCCAAAACCCTATAAAAGGAGAGGCACCCCATTGCTCTTCTTGACACATAAGTTGAGGCAACAAATCTCTCTCTCTCATTCTCTCTACACATCCTCTCTCCATCTCTCTCATGTGGCCGTCCACCATGGATGCCCTAGAGAGGTTCTCCATCGCCGCGGCATCGTCGTTATGCTGCCCGATGGTTTGCTCGTGGATCTCCGTCTCCTTCGGTGCGCCCCGCTCGTGAAGAAGACATCGGATCTTGTGTGTCGAGATCAGGAGATCCGCCGCTTGGATCATCAACATGGATTGCGAGAAGCACGCGGTTCATCCTCGCGCTCGCAAGCGTCTCCTCCGTCGGATCGGACTTGAGACAGGAGGTCTCTTTGTTTAGAGACTCGATCGCAACCACGCTTCAAGAGGTAAACCTAATACTTGTTTGTGGTTTAGACGAAACGATCCGAGAAGTGTTCTTGGATCATGTGGTTTCGTCGCATGAAAATTTTTTAATTTCCGCTGCATAGAACAACTAGTGCGACTAGTCGTTCTTCGTCGTATTCGATACGACGATCACGCTTCCGTGATGCGCTTGAGGATCTAACCATATCCTTCAGACCCAGCCAGACCTCTCCTATCTTTCATCTGAGCGTCGGATCCCCTTCGATGCTTTGTTGAAGTTCGTCGGGGTCTTGTTCTTGTAGGCCCTCTCTCAATCATTGGATGAGCGCCTCCACTTCCAGATCTGATCCGAGCCACCTGACAGTGGTAGCTTTTAGGCTGTTAGATCGGAGTCTATGACGCATCTGCCCTGTACATCTTCGACATTCTATACAGTCGTCAGATCCACCCAGACGTCAGATCAGATTCGTACGTCAGAAATGTCTCCAACATGTGCCACGTGCCTCCGCCAAGGGTATATTTCCCTTTTGTGCTTGCATGTCTTTATTTTTGTATTTAATCCTTTAAATAAAATGCGTAGTTAAGAACATTTACAGTATGGAAATCGTACTTTTTGATATTTGCATTTTAGTCTCTCTGAGTATGAAGCACGTGTGATCACATGTATTTTGGGTTAATTTCACTTTTTGCCTTGGACTTTTCTACTGTTAGTAAATGAATGGCATGTTTTTGAAATTACATTTATACCCTTGAGTGTGTAGAATTGAGCATATGCGTGAATAAATTAGGCTAGTTGCATAATCGACCTTAGCCTTTCAAATTGCGGTATATGATTGGTCCACAAACTTAAAGTATTTCCATTTTGATCCCTATTAACTTTGATTATTTGCATGTTTTTAATTGGACTTAATAATTATTAAATTAATTCTAAAAATGCCTAAAAATTACTATTAACTATTTCTATTGTGCAGTTTTATTGTGATTTCTTTGGATTGATTTAATTTCATTTTCTATTTTTGAAAATTCAAAAACCACCAAAAATAGCCTTGTTGGCCTTAGAAAATTTATAAAAATTCAAAAAAATGATTTAGAAATTTCATAAAAAACTTGTGTTTTCCATTTTGTATGCTTTATCTTCAATACTAATTTTGTTTGAAAATTCTCTTTACAACCCTAAAAATGTAAAACAACCAAAATCCTGTAAAAATCATATAAAATTAAGGAAAAATAAAAAATTTGATTTCGACTTCTGTACTTTGCTTTATATTTCTAGTTTATACCAGGTAAATAAAAATAGTGAACCATTGATATTATTTGATTGATTTTTGAGTGGTTTTATTTTCTTGTTAAGCCAGCCAATTGATTGGAGTCACAAGGACCTTTGATTTATCTTGATATTTAACCCTATTTAGTAGGTCGCTCTTCAACATTCCAGCGATGTATGTTGGCAGTATTTGCAGATATGGTTAGAAGTTTTCTCGAGATCTTCATGGAGGAATTCTCAATCTACATAGACAGCTTTAATCAATGTTTATTTTATCTAGACCGAGTTTCTGAAAAGATGTTGTGAAGTGAATCTTGTGCTCTCGTGCGAAAAGAGCCATTTTATAGTGATTGAAGGTATTGTGCTTGGCCATGTCATCTTGAAGCGTGGCATGGGTGTAGATTTGACGAAGGTGGAAGTGATTTCAAAACTAGAGCCACCTACAAATTTGAAGCAGGTCAAATAGTTCTTGGGGCATGTCGGTTTCTACTGACAATTTATCAAAAATTTCAACAAAAACATCCGACCCCTGACTAAGCTTCTAGGCAAGGAGGCAGATTTTATTGGCGATGACAGAGTCCTATAGGCCTTTAATCAGTTAAAAGATATAATCACTCAAGGCACTGTCCTTCAACTGCCAAATTGGTCTCTACCATTTGAGATCATGAGTGATGCTTCTGATTATGCCATTGGGCCAGTTCTAGGACAGAGGAGAGATCATGTTCCATTTTATATTCACTGTGCAAGCAGACCTCTCGACGAAGAACAAAGAAAGTGCACTGTCACTGAAAAAGTGCTACTAGCAGTGGTACTTTCCCTGGAAAAATTCAGATCCCATTTACTTGGATCCAAGGTTATAATATATACAGATCACTCAACCATCAAGTATCTATAAGCCAAGAAGGATGCCAAACCACGGTTAATCAGATGGATCCTTCTAGTGCAGGAATTTGACCTTGAAGTTCATGATAAACCTGGAATTAAAAATGTAGTGGCCGACCACTTATCAAGATTGCCAATGTCAGATACTCCTGAGCCAAACGTACTGCCAATCACGGAGAATTTTCCAGATGAGGCCATCTTGTCAGTCACCTCGCTCCCTTGGTTGTCTGATCTTGTGAACTATCTTGTATCCAAGAAAAGTCCACAAGATTGGCATAAGCTGAACAGAGACAAGTTCTAGTCAAAAATCCATCTCTACTCATGGGAGGATCCATATCTCTTTCGAGAGGGGGCAGACTGCATCTGAAGAAGATGCATTCCTCAAGAGGAAGTCCACAGTGTCCTCCCTCAAGCATTGCCATTCCCAAGAATTAGGAGGACACCACTCCAGAAGAAGAATGGCAACGGAAGTTCTACAATGCAGCCTTTGGTGCCTGACTCTATTCAAAGACGTAGAAGACTTTGTCAAACATTGTACTGACTATCAGAGACTAGGAGGCACGATTGGAATGAGAGACACGATACCTCTGGAGTACATTCAAATTTTAGACGCGTTTGACGCATGGAGCATTGACTTCATGGGTCCATTCCCTAACAGTGAGTGGTTCGAGTATACTCTGCTCATTGTCGATTATGTAAGTCGTTGGGTGAAGGCTATCCCAACACGAACCACTGACAGTTGTACCATCTACCGGTTTCAATGAGATCACATCATTGCAAGGTTCAAGATACCCAAAATCCTGATATCTGATGGGGATAGCCACTTCATCAATAGAAAGGTAAAGAAACTAATATATGAATTCTACATCAAACATCGTGTCACCTCTCCATACCACCCACATTCCAATGGCCTAGTTGAATGTTTAAATAGGGAGATAAAGAAAATATTGCAGAAACTCGTACACCCCGATTAGAAAAATTGGTCATAATTGTTGATTCACTGCTTTGGGTCTATCCGACAGCATACAAGTCACCATTTGGAATGTCCCCCTACCGCCTTGTATGTGACAAGCCATGTCATTTGCCTGTGGAAGTTATTTACAAATCATTGTGGGCAATTAATGTCTATAACTTGGATTCCAAGAAGAGAGGACAGAATAGCAAGTTGGATCTTAATCAACTCCTTTGAATTCTGTGAGTATGCATATGACAATAGCCTGATGTACAAAGAAAAGGTCAAGAAATGGCATAATAAGCACATCTGTCGCAAGACCTTCGAGCCAGGAAAGAAAGTTTGGTTGTTTGATGCAAAGCTCAAACTATTCCTAGGGAAATTGAAGAGCAAGTTGATATGGTCATTTCTAGTGAAACATGTGCATGACAATGGAAGTATATTCGTATCTGATTTATGAGCTGACGCACAGCCATTTATGATCAACAGATAACTTCTGAAGCCTTATCTTGAGCATGACACATTTATGTCCATGGTTGATTCAATTCAGGTGATCTACGATGAAGAAATCACATCCACAGCATCCATTCATGCAGATGAGGCTAGAAAAAACATTTTTGAATAGTTAATCATTTTCATCTTTTATTATTTTCTTCTTTTCATCTGTTATTATTTTATTCTTCTGAAAAATCGCATTCATCCCATACATCATTACTATATTTAGGATAGGCTTCATCCTAAGTATAGGGGGGATAAATGCATTTTGTTGCTCTTTCTTTGATCCCTTGCCTGTCTCCTCAGCTTTTGAACTCTTTCTATATTTAGGGATATTTTATCCTAAGTATAGGGGGAGAGAGGTTGTGCCGTTGATTTATTCACTTATTCATTTCCCACCCTCAACTTTCCCTTCATTGATATACAGACTTCAATACTTAGGATTGATTGATCCTTAGTATAGGGGGGACAGCCAACTTCCTATTCTTTAGGCATTGTAGTATAGACTTTTCAATACTTAGTGCAAGTTATGTATTCCTTTCTCTTTGATCATGAGGACATAACTCAAACTAAGTATAGGGGGGTCAATATATACTGTGTATATATTTTTAGCAATAACTCATACTTTCATATTTTCAAAAAAAAACTAAAACATTGTAAATATACATATAAAAATTCATTAAATTATTTAATAAAAATGACGTTTATTATTCCTCAAATTCTTTTATATGTAAGGACTAATTAATCAGGTGAAAATGCTTTGTAAAATATTTGGAAAATAGTTTGAAAATATAATTGAAAAATATTTTGAAAACTGGATGGAAAATATTTTTTAAAATGATTTCAACCTTTGTAAAATATTTTGTTTGTAAATAAAAATGTTTGAAAATTATTTGCAAATGTTTGTAAAATGGTTGCGAAAATAGTTTGAAAAATCTATATATACTGTTTGAAAGACCTTTGCAAAATGATTTTCACACTTTATAAATGTTTGTGAAAATTATTTTTGACTATTATTTTCAAAATTGTTTGAAAAATAATTTTCAAATAAGTTTGAGTATATACATCTTACTAAAATTCGTCATTAACTATAAATATAGAAATGATCCCTTATCCCTTGTAGGTTCTTAAAAAAATCAACTCTTGTAAATATAAGATGCATCCCCGTGTAAATATTTATACCTAGCTTTTAGTCAAAATATTTTGTTTTCAAAAATTACAAAAACATTTGCAAAAATCAAAATGACAAAAACATTTGCAAAATCTTTAAAAAAATCCCTGCATTTGCATTATCTTTTCAAAAATCCATAAAATGTTCAAAAGTCTGAAAATTGCATTACAAAAATATTTTCCTGCGTCATACATAACATGAGCATTTTTTAGAGTAATCTAGGCAATTGAACAAGTCCAAATAAAGTCTGAAGATTGGAGCTTTATGTAGACCTTAAGGCACTTAATTTCAGTGGAACCCATTGAGGACTGGAATTGGAGATACTTCAGGTTACCTTGATTTAATTCTTTGTATTACATAAAACTATGTTCATGAATCAATTAAATGTGCCTAAATAGAACCCTTCATATCATTTGTACGACTCTTGAGATAGTAACTTCACTGGAAACCTCTCACCTGACACTTAGCTCAACCTAGATGGATTGTTGAAAAATCTTGGGGTCTAAGTCAGGATGATGCAAGGCCGCTTCGTCAATTGTGGATCAAAATATTGTCACATCATAAAGGTGGAACTCTAGAGGAAAAAACATGAAGTTCTTGATGTAGAGATTGTGGCTAGATAATTTTTGTAGTTGCATCTACCAGTGCCTTATACTTTGATCTATTGGAGTATCATGAGATAACCTATTGCATTTTGACGGACCATGTTACAAGGTTCAAACGTAGAAATACTAGGTAGCCACTAGATGACTTGTGGTCATGTGTTGAACTTGTCCAGTATGCATTAGAGAACACATTGATGGAAGAAGTGGATATGGTTGATATTAACAAACCAAGAGTAGTAGTTCCCTTTAAGTAGTGGATAATTCTTTTAACATGATCTTAGTGTTGAGTTGAGGGATTACTCATGAACTGACATGATATGTTGACAACAAAAGAGATGTTAGGTCTTGTCATCATAAGGTATTGTAGGGTACCAATGATATAATGGTAGAAAGTGGTATCAATGAATGGTTCTCCATCATGTTTATGGTCTGTTGCACTAGCCATTAGTGTTTGTACTAGTTTACAATCACACATGTTCATTTTTTGAAGAAGATTAACAATGAACTTCCATTGGGAAAGAAGTAGGCCAGTGGGATGCCTTTGTACCTCTATTCCGAGAAAGTAATAAAGAGAGCGAATATCACGTAAGTTGAACTCATTTCCCATTTTGGCGATAAGAGACTTGATTTTGTCGATGTTGTTGTCAGTTATAATGATGTCATCCACATAGACAAGCGCACAGAGAAGTGTAGCTCGACTTGAAAGGATAAATAAGGAGGTATCTGTCTTTGATTCCTAAAAAACCCATATATGTTAAGAAATCATTGAGTCTATTGAACCAAGCACTTTGTGCTCGTTGCAGTCTATTGAGGGGGTTTTGGAGATGATAAACAAGATTTGGATGTTGTAGGTTGATATTCAGGTTTTTCAATGGGTTTAAGAAAATAAGTGATCAATGTGTCATTGTTCACCTAAAATGAAACTCTAATCAATCAAATAATTTATACAATAAAAAAATATGGATTGTTATTTTAATTATTAACCTGGTATAACTCCTAAGGTCATACTCGAGGAGGCAACAGTTACTGAGCAAGGATTATTCAATTCAATGAAATATCAAAGAAATGAAAGCGAGAATTCAAATGCAAACTATTTTCGTTTTTATGATATTTTTATCTTTTTAGTTTTTATGGAATTTTTTATTTTTATATTTTTTATGTTTTGTGATTTCAATTTTTTAATGATTTTCAATTTTGTGAATTTTTATATTTTAAATTTTTCAAACAAAGTGAATAATGAAAATGGAATAGGAAGAAACAAGCAATCTTTATGTATTTTTCAAATATACTAAAATGTCTAGAAAAAATAATGAAAAAATTGTGTTTTTGATAATTTTTTCTATTTTTTGAAATTTTTCAATGATTTCTTGATTTTTTAGGGACTAAAAACAGAAAATAAGAAAAATAGAAATGGGAACATAGTTTTTGAAGTTTTCAAATATCAAAACAACTCAAAAAGCTTGGAAATTAATTTTAACTAAAAGGGAATTTATTAAGCTTTAAACAAAGACTGAAAATTTATTTTAGGATTATTCTATGATTTTATATGAATTTTTTAACATTTTTAATAATATGTATTTTTTAAGGTTTTTATAAAAGACTTTCAAACAAAATTTATATAGAAATTAAAACAAGTAAAAATACGCTTTGCTAACTTTTTTAGAAATTTTTTAAGCTTTTTTTGAATTTTTATGATTTTTAAAAATTTAACAGAACAAATTATTGGTGGTTTTTGAGTAATTAAAAATATTAAACAATTTATTTTACCAAACCAAAATTACGGTAGGTGGAACAAATAATGAGGAGATAGCACATTTTTTGTGGATTTTTTAGAGCAACAATGATATTTATTTAATGGAAAATCGATAGGATAATTTCATCTGGAAATACAGGGACTAGAATGTATTTACGAAAAGTTATTAGTAAGTGATAATAGAGGAATCACTCATGAATAATGTGTGCAATTTTTTTACGAAGAATACATGTGCATCACATGCAATCAGCTAATCTAGACGGTTATGCAAATAAAATGAATCTGAGGTATATATATGTTATTTACCCGTGATCACGTGTAGATTGATGAATCTGTGATTCATTACTCCAAAAGTCAAAAATAGAGCCTTGTTTCCGAGAAAATAGAGGCATATTTCCCCTTATATTGCATAAATAGCATTCATGCATGTATTCATAACTCATGCAGTTTAGCAGCTCATTATGCATTTAAATAAGAAGCCAAAAATCCCCTGTAAAATACCCATGCACTAAAATAACCTCTTCTCTATAATATGTACTCCTTAGTTAATAATATAGGGAAAAGGCCAAAAATCCCCTTTGTAAAATAACCAATAAAGCCTGAGAACCCCTGTACATTAGAATGCAAATAAAGCCCTCATGCAAACTCCGAATTAGGTCTACTTACTCTTAGAATACTACACATTAAAAGACCTTTAAAATGAGACTAATTTCATTGAATTTGGAGCTTGTATGAGAAAGATGGGTTTTTGGGCCACTTTGTATACTATCTATGTATATCTATGTATCCTTGTATTTATGTATCATATTTGACCTCATCTCTGTCTTTGGTCAACATGAAACTTGTAGATTTCATCGAGATCTACAACTTTCATGTTTTGAGATTTTCCAAATTCGGTCCCCTCTTCTCTCTACAAGTGTATTTTTCTCCAACCACTCACAGCAGGCCACGTGGCGCCCTCTGGTTGCGCCACGCGGCCCGCTTCCCCTCGCCTCACCCGCCTGCGTCCTCAGCCGTTGGATCTCGCTTCAGATCCAACGGTCCAGCCTTTTCCACGCGCGCTTAAATCCATAGCCATCAGATCTTCTCTTGCCTTGATCTGCACCGCACGTTCGCGCCTTCACCAGAGTCCTCCACGTGGCAGCATCTACGCCGCCTGATCAGACCCTTGATCTCCCCATCGCAGCCGCCCCTCTTCCAGCGAGTCTCGTCCCTTCGATCATCTCCATCTCTTCATCTAAACCGTCCGCTCGCACTTAGCCCACAACGCGCCACGTGGCTACACCACAGCCCATCATCTCCGCGCCCCAGATCTAATCCTACCCGACCACCTCCCCCTTGATCCCCACCGTTGGATCACACGATCCAACGGTGGAGACCTCGTCTCCTACCTCTGGGCGCCCCTCTCTCCCACGTCCCTTGCCTTACGGGAGGGGCGCCCCTTTCTATTTCTGGCTGCACGTCAGCCTCCCTCTGCCACCGCTGACACCCCCACGACGTCACCCACTCGTCCCTCTCCCTCGCCGTCTACCTCACGCTCCACCACTTCCACAAGAGTCGCCCCACGTCGACCACCAACCTCGCCTCGTCACCAGCCAACCCATCACCTTCACCTTATAAATACATCGCCACCGGCAACGTTCACCCCCATCCGCCACTCCAGAGAGCTTCCCTGAGCTCCGAGCTTTCGATTGGTGACAGCAATTCGACGATTCCGTGAGCGACAAAGGGCTTCTTCTCCGGCAAGATCCACGGCACCGTCGCAGTGTTGCAGCCGCTCCTCCGAGTAGCTGCACGAGCTCGGGACCCTACCGATCCCTAGAGCGACGACCCTGGAACTCGAGACCGAGCTCCATTTCCCAGGTAGATCCCTCCATCCATCGTCCGATCTTTCTCTTATTTTTCTTCGATTTCTCCGACTTTATTCGCCGCCACCGGCCACCCTCTCGCTTCCTTTCCATCTCGCCGAGCTTCGCGTCGAAGCTTCCATCCTCGCGGTAGCCTTTACGTCCTCCGACGACGCACCTCGCACTATTCCGACCAACAGCTCCGCCATTTGGCCGGAGCTCATCTCCAGCGCACCTCCTTCACACCGTAGGCCTCGCCGACCATCTACATCTCTCCACGAGCACTCGCACGCCTAGGCTATCTCTTCTAACCCCCTGCAGGTACTTGGCTTCTCACTGAACGGAAGCTCGCCGGAGACGCTATCGAGCTTCATCGACAGAGACACCGGGGCCCTCTCCGACGCTCCCGAGACCACCATCATCTCCGCCTCCACGCCGCGAAGCTTCCGGGCGATCTCCGATAAGCCAGAGAGCATCAGCAACACGAGGAAGGACGGGCGGAGCTACAGCCCGATCGCCGGAGCCCCGCCTTCTCCTCCGCAGGAGGCGGAGGGCCGTCGAGGAAGAAGAGCAGCTACCGTTCGATCAAACGATCGAACGTCCCTCACGTCGCCACGCGTCCCCTCACCGCGGCCGTCCTCAACCGTTGATCGCTCCCCAGATCTGACGGGTCCTCCCGTTGCCATGTGTCTTCACCGCCACTCGTTGGATCGATCTTGATCCGAACGGTCCGAATCACGCCACGTCGACATATACCGAGCCTCAGCCCCAAGCCTAGGCTCGGGCGACCCGAGGCTACTCCGAGCCGCAGTCCGGACCTCCAGAGAGCCCGAACCTCGATCCGAGCCGCCGCAGCCATCCGAGCCTAGGCCGCCTACGTGAGGAGCATGTGCGGCCTGGGTAAATTGCACAGAAGCCCCTGGAGCTTTCCAAAATTGCAACGAGGTCCCTGTGAAGCAGACCCCATGTGAGGAGCACGTGCCCTGTGGAGAATTTGCACAAGAGTCCCCCGCATTATAGGTAATTGCATTTTAGTCCCTGTCTACATATTCGTTTATTGTAATTTTAATTTCCTGTATTGCATTTACACCCCTGTGTTTGCACGCATCCCTAGATTGCATTTTACATCATTTTGAAATTCTAAAAATTGCATTTTGTTGGAAATTTTGTCCTCTGTCTATTGGTCCATGTCATCTTTTTGTAAGTTCAATTGAATTATTAATGAATTAATTGGTGAATTGTTGACATATTTTGCCTCGTGACACCTTTTGATTTATAGTTAATTCTTTGTGCTTCCAAAATTCATCAAAAATTCACAGTAGCTTAAGGACATCATTTTTAACATACCATAAAAATTTCATAGCATTTGCACGCATATCGAGGCCTAAATAAATTGTTGAGTGATTTTTTTAGATTAATTTTAATTAATTCATTTCACAGTGAAATTAAGTTCTGTTAATTTTCGTAGGTCCCTTCTCATTAGAGCCACCTAGGATAATTTTAGTTCTTGGAAAAATTGTGGATTGATATTTATTAAAAATTAAACACTGAAAATCACCCTGTTGGTTCATTTAATTCACAGTAAATTTATTTAGTGTCAAAAAATTCCAAAAAAATTAGTGTAGGTCATTTTCATCACCATTAATCATCTGGTCAATTTTCATAATTTTTGGACTTCATTTGATATCATAATTAAATTGAACATTAAATTGGCCTACATTGTCCCCATAAGTCTGCATCGAAAAAAAAGACCAAAACAATTACTCCCCGTAAATCAACACTCGGATCCTTGCTTAAATTCACCTAAGGAGACAGATGCCTCCCTGAGATCGACCTTGGACTTCCACCAAGTAAAAAAATATTGCCGCTTAAAATTAACTTCATATTAATCCATAAGTGGTTTTTGATTAACCCCTCGTATCTGACTGCAACGAATCACATGAATTAATTTGGACATTAAATTGACCGAATTAACATAGGGTGCGGGAGCGTTGTCAAAATGGTGTCGTTGCCGGGGAGGCACGGCTTAGGTTAATTTTTAGCAAATTTTTGAGTGTTTGATTTTCCTTCCCCGGGTAGTCTGACCCCCGGTTTTCTTGTAATTATTTTCTCCCATTTATTTTTGCATTATTTCATTTTTGTGTAACTCTCTGACCTCCAATTATTTTTTGTGCGAGGACCGCGAGGAGTCGGCGACGCTTCGAGGACTTAGCATTTAAAATTTTTGAGTGAAAGAGAAGCTTTGTAATTTCATTTTATTTCTTTTTCTTTCGCATCATTTCTAGCGGTTCCCGTTTGGGATCTCGCGTGTGTAAAGATAGTGAAACTGTGTCCCGTGTGCTGTGTGGGTGAATTGTAACTTAGCTGGCACTAGCGGCTCCTCGAGCCACTCTAGGACTTGTTTGTGCTCGTAATCAATAGGACCACACAATACACTTAAAAGACGCACCTAGACCGCAGTACTTAGTCAAAATTAAACTGTTCTTCACGCTAATAGAACTGCCTGTCTAGGAGCGGCTTTTCATCGCTTGCATTTGCATGTAGAAGTAAAAAGATTTCAATTCTGTATTGCATCCTGCATAAAAAAGCGAAGGGATCACTGTAAGTATTCTCTACTCAGCATAGCATCATCGATTTTTCGTGCATCGGCTTTTCTCGATTTCCCCCTCTGATTTTCTCGCTTAAAGTAAACAGGAAATTGGGACTGCCCGATAGGCGTGCTTTGTGGTGGACTAATTAAAGTGATAACTTAACTTTAAAATCGGGACTGCTAACAGTATTGACCAAAAAAGAGAATAAAATCTGAAAATTGTTTGCAGGAGATTAATCCCCGACCTTGTTTTCAGGCTGAGTGAGGGTACTTGAGTGTGTGTGAACACCTTAAGGCAGAGCCCAAATCCCCGCCTTCCATATCACGAGCCAACTGATCTTAGCAAATATCACGAGTGGGATACTTTTAAGCTCATTGACAAGTACCAAGTAGCCTCCGCCTTCGCGGGTAGATAGGGGCGAACCAGCGGTACTCTGCAACAAGGCCTAGCTTTGTCAGCCTCCGCCTGCTTGCAGGTAGATAAGGGCACGTCATTGAGTCCCCACTCCGGATAGGAGCGCAGAAAGGGAGGATCGGCGGTATCTTAGGCGACAGGATAAACAGGGAAGACGCATCCGGCTCTAAGCCGACTTCCCTCTAGGCCGCGTAATCCTTGCTATTTTTGCGTGAATATCACACTTAAAAACTACAAGATAAATTGGACTCAACTTTGAGTCCTTCACTGTGTTGAGTGTGAACCCAGGGTCTTGGATTGTTCTTGTTGCTTGCTTCAGGTAGGAGTAAACTCCTATCTTCTTCCCTCTTCATCAAGATGAGTGATTGGGGAGATCTCGACGCGCTATTCACTGATCTCTCTATGAGTCCCCCAAGTAACTCGTCTTTCTCGGTCCGAGCGCACCTTGGACCACCCAGGACTCATGACCCTCTTGAGTCCTGGTTCCCTCATGCTCAGGGTGGTTACTCTCAAACCAACCCTTTTATCTCCTCCCAGATTACCGAGGAAGACCATTGCCTCAGTAATCCCTTCCTTGATTTGCCCTCTAACACCGATCTTATTTTCCAATCCCCAGAACTAGAGGACGAGATGCCGCCAAAAGTTCCACCAGATGGGGAACAAATAAAACAGATTCTTGCTCGCCTCGCTGAAGCCGAACAGAAGAATGCAGATCTCACGGCACGGATGGGACAGATCATAGTGGCAGAAGGAATCGACCGACCAATGGTTGATACCTATAACCCGGCGGAGAATGAGATTCAGAACCGGTTGGCACCTGCAGTTCCCGCCCAGGCATTTGAGCTGAAGCCCCACTTCCTTAGTCTGCTTCCGAAGTTCAACGGAAACCTTAATGAAGAACCATACACTTTCCTTCGTGACTTTGAGTTGGTGTGCAACAATCTTAGCCATCCCAATGTTGGCCAAGATTATATTCGGCTGAAGGCCACCCCTTTTGCCTTAGGTTATAAGGCTGCTCATTGGCTGAAAAACTTAGGGGTGGTATGTACTACCTGGATGCAGTTCAAGGACCTTTTCCTGAAGAAGTTCTACCCTCTCAGTAGAACTAATCAGATGAGAACAAAGATCGCCAGCTTCGCTCAAGGACCTAGTGAGCCTTTCCATGATGCTTGGGATAGGTTCAATGATTCATTACAGAAATGCCCCTGCCACGGCATTTCAAAGGCGATCTTCGTCCATACCTTGATATGTGGTTTAACCCTAGAGATGCAGGGGTTAGTCAGTGCCGCCTGTGGAGGAAGCTATCTGAACAAAAACGAGCATGTTGTATGGAAGATCCTAGAGCAGATGGCGGAAACCGGCAGGTCACAGGCCACAAGGGCCTATCAGTTGTCTCCCTCAATCTTATCCAATGAGACAACTAGAAGGACTGTTGCAGATCTGACTGAGGACCTCATCCCCAGCATAGGGATGATAGCCGACAAGCTTACCATGGTCGAGCAGATCCACAAGAGAGTCGCGGAGATGGAGTCTCTTTCGAGCCTTCCTAAGAAAGTGGAGGAACTCTCTGAAAAGGTAGCTAAGATCAAGCTACCCACCCCTTCTGCACCACCTGTACCTGTACACCGAGTCCATCTTGTACAGGAACAGGCACCGGGGTCTCAGAGTAGCCGGGATCAGACTTATACCCAGCCGAACCATCATGCACCTCCACCAGTGGAAACGGAATACGAGGAGCCTCCGCATGTATACGAGATTAACGGGCTTTGGTATAGCCGTGACCCGCTAGTCCGGCAAATCGAGATGGGGAAGGATCAGGCACACCGCCCAACCCCAGTCTACCAAGAGACCAGGCCCGTCACAGTCCCGCGATACCAGTCCAGGCCAGAACAGGGGTACCAGCCGCAGCAGCGCACCTACCAGCAGGGGCCAGCACCGTTCCATCAGCAACAGTATCGGCATGGCCAGCAGGGCCAATACAGGACGGCATCAACACAGCAGCAAGCCCAGCCCACCGAATTGGAGTCACTCACCTTGGCGATCCAGACCCTGTCTGAGAGGGTCCAACAGATGCAGAATGACTACCTGGACATGAGGACCGACATCAATCGGGTCTCTCGTAACCAGGACCAACAAATGACGCCAAGGACCCCAATTCCCGCACAGGTTCAGGCCAACCCAAACAGCATACACCAGGGCCAGAACCGACCTAGAGATCAGGTATATTATTCAGATAATTACTTATCTGAACATGAGATCCTTTCGTACGATAATGTCAATCATATGTCCCTCAAGAGCGGAAGGACCGTGACCATACCTGATCGGGCAAGGGCGCAGAAGGAAGGAGCCTCCGAGAATCTACCTGAGGAGAATTCAGAGGAAGAAGAGGAGGAGCATCACCACCACCATCCCAGCAGAAGAAGAGGACATCTGAGTCCTCGAAGCAGCATTCCCGCATCCACGTAGAGTCAGACGACATCGATGAGCCTGCACCTCCATCTGAGGAGGATCGTCCAGAAGAAGCGGAAGAAGCGTCACCGGTTTCGCCTCATCATCTTCTTTTTGGTCAGAGTCCAAGTTCGAGTCTGTATCAGAGTCAGAGTCATGTTAAGAACTCAGTTCCAGCAGTTAATGAGAATATTTCAGTTCCAGAACCTGAGTTGGAGTCAATAATCCCTTTCCCCCGAGCTCTCAAGGGTGGAAAGAAGAAAATCAAAAAATCCAAAAAGATGACCCTGAGAATGCTGAATTTTGCAATAAACACATCAAGGTCACAATCCCTTTTGACAAGTTCGTGGAAATGACCCCTGCATTCCAAAAATACCTTAAGGTGAGATGCACACCTACTAGGGTTAGCAGGAAGACCAAAAGCCTTGTTGAGAAACACGTTTTATCAGTAGCCACGACTTGTGCAATAAAGAACTCGTTTCCTCGGAAACGAAGAGACATGGGTGCACACTATGTAGTGAGTCATGTTGATGACATCGCGTTTGCACGCACTCTCCTGGACAATGGTTCCTCGATCAACTTAATGCCCACATCCCTCTATGAGCGGCTTAATCTCGGACCTCTTAGGAAATCTAGAGCTATTCTGCAGTTTGCTGACAAATCAACTAAGAGGTCCCAAGGAGAGTTAAGGAACATTGTGATCAAAGTCGAGGGGCAAGAATACATGGTGGACTTCACTGTCCTGGATATGGAAACCCCTCGTAATTGGAGAGATTCCCAGATCATTTTAGGTAGGCCCTTCCTCAGAACAGCAGGGGCCTTATTTGATTATAAGAATGGGAAGATTCAGTTCCAAACTCCCAGCGGAGATGAGGAACTTGAGATGAAGCAGTCGAGATGGCAGAGACCGGACTCCGAATCCAGCACCGAGTACTCTTCTACCGGAACAGACTGTGAGCATGTAGACGTAGTTGGGCCATGGAGACAGAACCCAGCCAGCATCGATGTGTCCATCTCCTTTGAAGATGATCCAGTGCATGAGTCAGTCTGCGAGATCCTCAGGAACGAGTACAGCTCTGAACCTGCATCTCCCTACATCTTCGATGATGTAGAGGCCCAGTTGGGCCTGTCAGTCCTTACATCCTTAGGACAATCGGAAGATGAGGATGACGAGTCGGACGAGGCGTTTGCCGATTGCATGGAGACCTTTGACGATCCGACTCCAGAGCTGCGCTTGGTGGCAGCTATCACAGAACATGATCCAGCCACTTCCAACACCGAACCAGATCAGATTGAGCCAGACTTCTTAGACGGTCACACTATTCCTGAGCTCAAACCTCTACCCACAACCCTGAAATATGCCTTCCTTGCGGGCCAAGACAAGAAATTTCCGGTCATTATCAGTTCGCAATTGACCGAGGAGCAGGAATCTCGCTTGCTAGAGATCCTGGAGAAGAACCGCAAGGCAATAGGCTGGAGCATTTCCGATCCCCACGGGATAAATCCCACTCTGTGTTCGCACCATATTTACTTGGAGAACGAAGCCAAACCCTCTCGTGAATTCCAATGCCGGTTGAATCCAAATTTACGAGAAGTTGTGAAAAAAGAGATAGAAAAATGGTGCGACGCAGGTTTCATTTACCCAATCTCCGACTCTAAATGGGTGGCCCCAATCCATGTTGTCCCGAAAAAGTCGGGAATTCAGACAACCACCAACGAGGACGGAGAGGAGATCGTGACGAGAATACCCACGTCGTGGCGCGTCTATGTACATTACAGACGCTTGAATGCCGCGACGAAGAAGGATCATTTCCCCCTATCGTTCATTGATCAGATCCTAGAAAGATTAGCGGGGAAAGAATTCTTCTGCTTCCTTGATGGGTTCTCGGGCTACAATCAAGTAGCCATAGCTCCGGAGGACCAGGAAAAGACCACGTTTACATGCCCCATTGGTACCTATGCTTTCAGGCGCATGCCTTTTGGGCTATGCAATGCTCCAGGTACTTTTCAAAGGTGCATGATTGCTGTATTCGCCGAAATGGTCGGCGAATTCCTGGAAGTCTTCATGGATGACTTCTCGGTCCACGGCGATTCTTTTGATTCCTGTCTTAGGAATCTGGACCGAGTCCTCAAAAGATGTTGTGAGGTCAATCTGGTGCTCTCCTGGGAGAAAAGTCACTTCATGGTGATGGAGGGCATAGTGTTGGGGCATGTCATCTCCAAGAGAGGAATGGAGGTTGACCCTGCCAAGGTAGACGTGATCAGACGACTCCAGCCACCAACCAACGTAAGGCAGTTGCGGTCGTTCCTCGGGCATGTCGGATTTTATCGAAGATTTATCAAGGATTTTTCTAAGATTGCCCGACCGCTAACTGAGCTTTTAGGCAAAGACACGGAGTTTATTGTAGATCACAAATGTCTTGAGGCCTTTAAGCTGTTACAAGGAATGATCATGGACGCACCCATCTTACAAGCCCCAGATTGGTCTCTACCTTTTGAGATCATGACGGATGCCTCAGATTATGCTGTTGGGGCTGTATTGGGACAAAGAAGAGACGGTGTCCCGTTCGCAATTCACTACGCAAGCAAAGTGCTTGATTCTGCTCAGCGTAACTATACAGTTACAGAAAAGGAAATGCTTGCGGTAGTGTTTGCCTTGGACAAATTCAGATCTCACTTAATCGGATCCAAGGTAACCGTGTTCACAGACCACACGGCACTACGATATTTGATGGAGAAGAAGGACGCGAAGGCGCGTCTTCTTCGTTGGATTTTACTTATCCAGGAGTTTGATTTGGACATCCGTGATAAACCTGGAAAGAAGAACGTAGTGGCCGATCATCTTTCTCGTCTCGAAGATCTTAATACTTCTGAGGTTTCCCCGATTCGAGACTCCTTCCCTGACGAGTCGATTTTTGTTATCGACTCACTCCCATGGTACGCCAATATCGTGAACTATCTTGTCTGCAAGAAAGTTCCCGAGGATTGGCCCAAGAACCAAATCGACCGACTAAAGTTGGACGCTAGACACTACCATTGGGAGGATCCGATCCTTTTCTTTGAAGGACCGGATTGTGTCTGGAGACGTTGTATTCCTCAGGAGGAATACCAGAGTGTCCTTTCTTTATGCCATAGCTTAGAGGCAGGAGGACACCACTCCGGGAAGAGGACCGCATGGAAGGTACTTCAGTGTGGCTTTTACTGGCCGACTCTGTTTCGCGATGCCACCGCCTTCGCGAAGTCGTGCCCAGTTTGCCAGAGAATGGGAGGAACCGTTGGTTCCAAGGATGAGATGCCAATGAAGCCGGTCATCATTTGTGATGTCTTTGACACCTGGGGCATCGATTTCATGGGCTCGTTCCCTGTCAGCCACGGGTTCGAATATATCCTCCTTGCGGTAGATTATTTGTCCAGATGGGTGGAGGCTATCCCGACCCGAGCCGCAGACAGCAGGACTGTCTGTAAGTTCATCAGAGAGAACATAATCTCTAGGTTCGGGATCCCCAAAATGATGATATCAGATGGGGGTAGCCATTTTGTGAATCGGGAGGTGAATAAACTCCTGAAGGACTACGGCATCGAACACCGTGTCGCGAGTCCTTACCACCCACAAACCAATGGTATGGCTGAGGTGTCGAATAGGGAGGTGAAAACCATATTGCAAAAGCTTGTCCGCCCGGACAGGAAGGACTGGTCTCGGATCTTAGATCAAGTCCTCTGGGCGTATAGGACGGCTTACAAGACACCGTTACGCACCTCCCCATTCCTAATGGTATTCGGAAAGTCGTGCCATTTGCCCGCAGAGTTAGTGCACAAATCAGAATGGGCAATAAAGAAGGTCAACTGGAACACACACCTGGGTCAGAAACAGAGAGACATGGATCTGAATGAGCTTGTGGAAGTTAGAAACCGAGCATACGACAACAGTTTGGTGTACAAGGACAAGGTGAAGCGTTGGCATGATAGATATATCAGACGAAAGACCTTTGTTCCTGGACAGAAGGTATGGTTGTTCAATGCTAGGCTGAAGATTTTCCAAGGCAAGTTAAAGTCTAAGTGGACGGGACCCTTTGTCGTCCGTACGGTGCATGATAGTGGATGTGTCGAGATCTCGGATCTCGCAGATGACACACCGACATTCCTAGTAAATGGGCAGTTGTTGAAGCACTTCGTTGAATCCAATGAACAGTTAGTCCATGTGGAGGAGATTGTATTCATGCGCGAGACAGATACAACAGATACACCTCAAGCCGCGTATGAAACCTTGCAGCAATAAACTCCAGCCATCAGCAGCATCTTCGAAAGATTCAGACCGACTCATATGTATATATCATTCTTCCTGTATATCCTATCCTTTGCCCCCACGATTCTAGTAACCCATCCCATCCCCACATCATCGAGCCATTATCTTGGACTATACTTAGGATGACCAGATCCTAAGTATAGGGGGGAGGGGTCACCCGAGTCGATTCACTGTACATCCTCCAGATCACATTGGTCCTCATACTCATTTCCTACCGATACTTAGGCTGACCTGAGCCTAAGTATAGGGGGGACCGATGCCCGCATTGATACTCATCCATTTCCCATCTTTTCCTCGTCCGCCCCATTTCTGATCTTCTTCTACACTTAGGCTGCCAGAGCCTAAGTATAGGGGGGCGAGACGACTTCTATACTTTTTGTTAATTTTGGCTCTCCCACGCTTAGCACGAGCTATGTCTTTTTCATCGCTCTTCGTGCTCTGAGGACATAGCACACGCTAAGTATAGGGGGGCGTGTATATATTACATATATACTTTACCCATAGCTCGTACTTTCGCGTATTTTTGTATATATCTTACAATAATTACGGGTGGGTAAAAATCGAAATATATATATATATATGTATATATAATAATAATTAAATAATGAAAAGAGGCTTCTTATTTACTCATGCATATTATATCTACATCCAAGAAAAAGAAAAAGAGTCTTGCATTTTCATAGCATGACATCTCATCTCATCTGCATACTTTGCATATGCAAAGTGAAAAGCTAGTGGGTTCTGGACCAAGTTATGAGCAGATATTAAGGATGGAAATGATTTGACCTTAATCCACCTAATTTCATAGGAACCTTATAGGAACTGGAGTTAAGATTTTTCAGGTCAGGTGACTTAATTCTTTAAGTCTGCAAGTTTATGTTCATATGTCATCTTGACAAAGCCTGAGTAGAGCACTTAACAAACACACACATGACTCTTAGAGACAATGGCTTGACGTGCACCAGCACTTTACACATGGCTCTCTACGGATGAGGTGATGAGGAGGCAGTTTCCTTTAGCTTGGGGTAGCATATGAGGGTAGTACTTCTAGGGGGAACCTCTCTTCTTCTTCTAGTGAAGGAAGTGCGTCTCAACTTGGCCTAGTGGTGATGAAGGCCAAAGACAGAAGCAGTGGGTTGCAATAAAGCTTCAAAAGAGGGATAGTCTACTGGCTCAAGAGGAAATTTCTTGTATATATGCTGCACCATGTAGATATGTTGTACAGAGGCATGTTGTTGATAAAAAATGCCAAAAAGAACTCCAAAAAAGTGGTGGGTCGGATTGAAAATTTAATAACCCCACCGGAGTGTATGTAGTCAAGAAAAGCAAAAGCTTATGGTCACCATGTTACATCTCATGAAGCTTGCAGCGGGAGACTTAGCTACAGTGGCTGAGATCCCAAAAGTCTATACTTCTTCCCTCCCTTCTTGAGCCGGTTGAACTTGAACTTAGAAGGGAATACCCCGCTTCTCGAGGAAAGAGTTGCTAGACCGAGGCATTAGAGTTACCAGGTTGGGGGAGGTTGTTTCTTTGTTACTTCTGAGGTGGGGAGTCATATATCACTTACACTGCATGAAAAGATTCATGGTCATTAGAGGTTGTGTATGTAGACTTGTTCTGATTAGGTGAGTTGAGGAGTCTTGAATAGAAGACTTGTGGAACTTGAAGTCTGTTAAGTCTTAAACGAAGATCCCAATAAGGTTCCGACACATGATTAATCCAAAGGTCAAGTCAAGCTCTATTTTTAACTTTTGTTCATGACCTTGGCATGGAACCCAATCTCATTTCACTCTTGCATTCCATTTAGTTGCTCGGGGACGAGCAAGGTTTAAGTATAGGGGGTTGATGAATCTGTGATTCATTACTCCAAAAGTCAAAAATAGAGCCTTGTTCCCGAGAAAATAGAGGCATATTTCCCCTTATATTGCATAAATAGCATTCATGCATGTATTCATAACTCATGCAGTTTAGCAGCTCATTTTGCATTTAAATAAGAAGCCAAAAATCCCCTGTAAAATACCCATGCACTAAAATAACCTCTTCTCTATAATATGTACTCCTTAGTTAATAATATAGGGAAAAAGGCCAAAAATCCCCTTTGTAAAATAACCAATAAAGCCTGAGAACCCCTGTACATTAGAATGCAAATAAAGCCCTCATGTAAACTCCGAATTAGGTCTTCTTAGAATACTACATATTAAAAGACCTTTAAAATGAGACTAATTTTATTGGATTTGGAGCTTGTATGAGAAAGATGGGTTTTTGGGCCACTTTGTATACTATCTATGTATATCTATGTATCCTTGTATTTATGTATCATATTTGACCTCATCTCCGTCTTTGGTCAACATGAAACTTGTAGATCTCATCGTGATCTACAACTTTCATGTTTTGAGTTTTTCCAAATTCTGTCCCCTCTTCTCTCTACAAGTGTATTTTTCTCCAACCACTCACAGCAGGCCATGTGGCGCCCTCTGGTTGCGCCACGCGGCCCGCTTCCCCTCGCCTCACCCGCCTGCGTCCTCAGCCGTTGGATCTCACTTCAGATCCAACGGTCCAGCCTTTTCCACGCGCGCTTAAATCCATAGCCATCAGATCTTCTCTTGCCTTGATCTGCACCGCACGTTCGCGCCTTCACAAGAGTCCTCCACGTGGCAGCATCTACGCCGCTTGATCAGACCCTTGATCTCCCCATCGCAGCCGCCCCTCTTCCAACGAGTCTCGTCCCTTCGATCATCTCCATCTCTTCATCTAAACCGTCCGCTCGCACTTAGCCCACAACGCGCCACGTGGCTACACCACAGCCCATCATCTCCGCGCCCCAGATCTAATCCTACCCGACCAGCTCCCCCTTGATCCCCACCGTTGGATCACACGATCCAACGGTGGAGACCTCGTCTCCTACCTCTGGGCGCCCCTCTCTCCCACGTCCCTTGCCTTGCGGGAGGGGCGCCCCCTTTCTATTTCCAGCTGCACGTCAGCCTCCCTCTGCCACCGCTAACACCCACACGACGTCACCCACTCGTCCCTCTCCCTCGCCGTCTACCTCACGCTCCACCACTTCCACCAGAGTCGCCCCACGTCGACCACCAACCTCGCCTCGTCACCAGCCAACCCATCACCTTCACCTTATAAATACGTCGCCACCGGCAACGTTCACCCCCATACTCCACTCCAGAGAGCTTCCCTGAGCTCCGAGCTTTCGATTGGTGACAGCAATTCGACGATTCCGTGAGCGACGAAGGGCTTCTTCTTCGGCAAGATCCACGGCACCGCCGCCGTGTTGCAGCCGCTCCTCCGAGTAGCTGCACGAGCTTGGGACCCTACCGATCCCTAGAGCGACGACCCTAGAACTCGAGACCGAGCTCCATTTCCCAAGTAGATCCCTCCATCCATCGTCCGATCTTTCTCTTATTTTTCTTCGATTTCTCCGACTTTATTCGCCGCCACCGGCCACCCTCTCGCTTCCTTTCCATCTCGCCGAGCTTCGCGTCGAAGCTTCCATCCTCGCGGTAGCCTTTACGTCCTCCGACGATGCATCTCGCACTATTCCGACCAACAGCTCCGCCATTTGGCCGGAGATCATCTCCAGCGCACCTCCTTCACACCGTAGGCCTCGCCGACCATCTACATCTCTCCACGAGCACTCGCACGCCTAGGCTATATCTTCTAACCCCCTGCAGGTACTTGGCTTCTCACTGAACGGAAGCTCGCCGGAGACTCTATCGAGCTTCATCGACAGAGACACCGGGGCCCTCTCCGACGCTCCCGAGACCACCATCATCTCCGCCTCCACGCCGCGAAGCTTCCGGGCGATCTCCGACAAGCCGGAGAGCATCAGCAACACGAGGAAGGACGGGCGGAGCTATAGCCCGATCGCCGGAGCCCCGCCTTCTCCTCTGCAGGAGGCGGAGGGCCGTCGAGGAAGAAGAGCAGCTACCGTTCGATCAAACGATCGAACGGCCCTCACGTCGCCACGCATCCCCTCACCGCGGCCGTCCTCAACCGTTGATCGCTCCCCAGATCTGACGGGTCCTCCCGTTGCCACGTGTCTTCACCGCCACCCGTTGGATCGATCTTGATCCGAACGGTCCGAATCACGCCACGTCGACATATACCGAGCCTCAGCCCCAAGCCTAGGCTCGGGCGACCCGAGGCTACTCCGAGCCGCAGTCCGGACCTCCAGAGAGCCCGAACCTCGATCCGAGTTGCCGCAGCCATCCGAGCCTAGGCCGCCCACGTGAGGAGCACGTGCGGCCTGGGTAAATTGCACAGAAGCCCCTGGAGCTTTCCAAAATTGCAACGAGGTCCCTGTGAAGCAGACCCCATGTGAGGAGCACGTGCCCTGTGGAGAATTTGCACAAGAGTCCCCCGCATTATAGGTAATTGCATTTTAGTCCCTGTCTGCATATTCGTTTATTGTAATTTTAATTTCCTGTATTGCATTTACACCCATGTGTTTGCACGCATCCCTAGATTGCATTTTACATCATTTTGAAATTCTAAAAATTGCATTTTGTTGGAAATTTTGTCCTCTGTCTATTGGTCCACGTGTCATCTTTTTGTAAGTTTGATTGAATTATTAATGAATTAATTGGTGAATTGTTGACATATTTTGCCCCGTGACACCTTTTGATTTATAGTTAATTCTTTGTGCTTCCAAAATTCATCAAAAATTCAGAGTAGCTTAAGGACATCATTTTTAACATACCATAAAAATTTCATAGCATTTGCACGCATATCGAGGCCTAAATAAATTGTTGAGTGATTTTCTTAGATTAATTTTAATTAATTCATTTCACAGTGAAATTAAGTTCTGTTAATTTTCCTAGGTCCCTTCTCATTAGAGCCACCTAGGATAATTTTAGTTCTTGGAAAAATTGTGGATTGATATTTATTAAAAATTAAACACTGAAAATCACCCTATCAGTTCATTTAATTCACAGTAAATTTATTTAGTGTCGAAAAATTCCAAAAAACTTAGTGTAGGTCATTTTCATCACCATTAATCATCTGGTCAATTTTCATAATTTTTGGACTTCATTTGATATCATAATTAAATTGAACATTAAATTAGCCTACATTGTCCCCATAGGTCTGCATAGAAAAAAAAAGACCAAAACAATTACTCCCCGTAAATCAACACTCGGATCCTTGCTTAAATTCACCTAAGGAGACAGATGCCTCCCTGAGATCGACCTTGGACTTCCACCAAGTAAAAAAATATTGCCGCTTAAAATTAACTTCATATTAATCCATAAGTGGTTTTTGATTAACCCCTCGTATCCGACTGCAACGAATCACATGAATTAATTTGGACATTAAATTGACCGAATTAACATAGGGTGCGGGAGCGTTGTCATAGATCGCGTGATGTCTGTACTTGATTGTAATTGCAAAAAGTTTGGGGTCATCCGCGCAAAATTTCAAAAGAATAATCTTAGCCATGTGTAGTGCATGTGACCCTTAAGAGGCGACTAGGGAGCTCTCTTGGCATTGACGCATGGCTAGCTTAGGATTGTGCGATGAGATATGATCATACGATCTCTGTACAATCAAGGAATTGATTGATTGTTCTTCGCTTTTTTTGGGCTGCGGGTGATGGTTAGTGACTGAATGAGCCCTCGATTGGATCTCTTCCATGATGTGGTGGTTCAAGGTAGTGATGACATCGAGAAAATATAGGCGACGGATCTCCGGAGCGGATCTACTCTTCGCAGGTGGCTACAGTTCTCTGATGGATCTAGACCAGATCTAGATGCGGGTATGTGCAATGATGATGCTTCGTGTTCATAATTTGCCCATAAAATTTAGGTGTAGCAGACTCGATGGCTCCAGATCTGGTGTCTTTTTGATGGTTTCATATTCATGTGGCAGAGGTCTTGATCAATTCTCAATGAAATCGATTCCAGTTGATCTCAATTCCTCTCTAGTACCCCCAATCAATTATATACATAAAAAATTGAAATTATTGCTTATATTATAGGGCTCAAATGTATGTATCTGAAGTTTAAACTCAATCTCCTATTAAATTGTTTGGTTTGATTAGATGATGTATTCGGTGCTTTGTCATTTGAAGCCATTCTCTAGGTACATACGCTACTCGATTTAAGGTTGTGAACTACAGTTAGAAGATCATATGGCTATTCATGACTTCGCTTCTCTGATTAGGCTTCAGATGTGACTACATGAGCTACAGAAACTCATGTTGCTTCAGTTCTGTTAGAATAAACCTCCAGATGATCTCCGATCTAGTGTGAGGTCCTGCTAGAGAAGAACTAACTTGAGTGCGATGACTTAGTCCAATAATATAGAGAGCGGATTCGCTACAAAAACTCCGGCAACTATACATGGCCGGAGGGGATCAGATTGTGAAGATAGAACAACAATGATGAGATTTAGGAGATGGTGATGATGATCGGAAAACGGGTTGAAATGGGTGAGGACTGGTCAAATTGCGATGAATAATTATGGATCCAAACTCGAAAACAAAATAAAAACAAATTTTAAACGTAAATTTATCTATACTAATCAAGAAAAAATGGATCTCACCAAAGGGAAGTGATTGATGCCATCGTGACCTCGACAAGATTCATGTATGTTGTCATAAGAGAAGGTGACTCTCAGAGGTTAGGCTCACTTTTACTTGAGGTTGATCAAGAGAGAAAGGAGGAGAAGGAGCTCTGTATATATAAGAAGAAAACGACAAGATTCAAAAGAAATTTCGGCATCCAAAATAAGGGGAAAATTTCAAAATTTTATTCGACGAAAATGAGGGTTGATTGAGATTTGATTTAGGGAAAAATCAAGTCGATCAGATCAAAGATCCACTTTAGAAAATTGAGAAAGAAATAGCTCGGTCAAGTCGATTATTTGAGTTGCGGGAGAAAAAATGAAATAACATACTAAATAGAAAATGAATTTATATTACAAAATTATTAAATTAAATAATGTTAATAACTTACTAAATTTTTTTATGGTGCCTTTTAATAAATTAAACAAATTAAATATATAGGTTAAAATAAATAAAAACCTTTAATCATAGGTATGAAATACCTGCACAATAAATACATGATTTTATTTTTGATTATTTTCTGATTTTGTTGGTTTTATTTTCATTTTATATAAATCAAATAATTATATACAAAGCATATAAAAAATATAATATGTGCACAAATAAATAAGAAAATAAATAAATATACAAACAATATATACATATATAAAAAGATACCCATAGGGTCCCAAAATATGTTTTGCATTTTAACGCTGATTTTGTGAGACTAATCTTATTTGATAGATAATTTGCAAAATAAACTTTAAAAGTGAGTATACCCAAGTCGGAGTTCATATGGTCGAGTTATGAGGTTCGAAAGTTAGGGTTTACAGCTTTTAGATTTAATATTTATTGATATTTATTCACATTTATTTTTAAGTCATATTTGTATATTTTTTAGTGAATTTTATTAACATTTCAGAAAACAAACTACATTATTTGGATTACAAATAAATAGATAGAAAATAAAGAAGTTTCATATACATAATGTACATATATACAAAGGGATCCAAAAACCAAAACTCAAATGTTTTATTCCATAATTTTTTGATATTTGTAATAAATAGTATTAGTTACAAAATGAAGTTCAAAACTGAGAAGGTCAATTTGGATTTTTCTAAAAATAGTTATGAAAATGAGAAGTTGGACTTTTAGTCTTTTAGGTTCATTGTAATTATTTATTTATTGATTAAATAATATTTCTTATATTTTTATAAATTAGTATAATTATTAAGCACATCTTTCAAAGGAAATATTTTTATTTGAGGTTATTTTATTGATGAATAAAATAGGTGAAAATATGTACAAGGTGGAAAATGATAAATATATACAAATGAGATTTGGTTTTCTTGATTTTATAAGTTATGGATCATATCTCCTCCTACTTTATTTCTTGTCGATCGGGTCAAGTCTTGACCTTCTTTTAGGGTTTGGGTCAGTCTGCATTTATTTAATAAATACATCTTTCTCTTTTCTTTTTCTCATTATTCTTTTATTTTGGTTAAAAAGAATGATAAATTGAATTATTAACAAATGGATGATAAATGATAAATAATGATAATTAATGACTACATACATGTGTTTTACTAAGTTTTAGCTAAAATAAAAGAATAAAGATGTTGAATCATGGATTCATCATATGTGTATCAATCCAACTAGTTGTTCCATATAAATAGTTTCCTTCAGCTCCATGAAGAAAGGCAATTCTAGCATCTAGTTGATTGTTCTTCCATCCTCTCATGACGATGATAGAGAGGGCTGCATGAATAGTGGTTGGTTTGACTACTAGATTAAATGTATCTGTGTAGTCATGGCACCATCGAGATTTTATTTTATACGGAAAACCCATTTGCATCCAACAAAATTCATGGTAGGGTGGTGTCTTGGAACAAGTTTTCATGTTCCATTTGCTAGAAGAGCATTGTACTCTTTAGCCACAAGTGTGAGCTAGTGTGGATTTTTGTTGGATGCTTAGATTACTTTGATACGCCAGTTAGGGAGTGATAGTCAACAGGTTGCTGAAAGTGTAGCATTCTTAGAGGATCAGTAGTTACCATAATAACAGATTCTTATAGCGTTGAAGAGATGATATGCTTGCATGCTCTCAAGTGGGTCCATCTGACGAAGTAGTTAGAGCACCATTAAAATTGTACAGGGCAAGTTGTATCCATCGTTGATGAGGGGGGATAAGGTGGAAAGGGAGGGCTACTTGGGGCTAAGCCACTATGAGGGTGGCTGTGTTAGGTTGAATAGTAGGAGAGGTAGCTGGTGGGTAGATGGGTTGGCATTTGAGAAGTGTGGATGGTGTCAGTGGGGTATTTAGGAGGTAGTATGATATTTAGGAGGTGGTGAGTGTATCAGCGACAACTGGGTGATGGGGTTTGATGGCTGGTAGTGTTGTGATGATGAAGAGGAGTGGCAGGAGGGTTGCATCCAGAAATAAGAGTGGCGAGAATGGGAAGAAGAGAGAAGAGTTGAGAGGAGGGTGAGGGTTAGTTTCTAATAGGTGAGGACTTGGGAGGTAGATCTCACAGGGAGAGTAGATGGTTCTCATGAGGCGTTTGATACCATATCAAAAGAAGAAGAAAGATATAAATTGGACTTGCTCTTTAATATTAGAATTTTGTGATATAGATATCTGTTTGTGATGTTATCTTTGGAGTAGCAATCCCTACCAGAGGGAGAGAGATTCAGACCTCTCATTTGACTGCCTAACTTAGTAAGAGTAATTATAGCAAATGACTACATACTTAATAATTTCTTAACAGATACAAAGAAAGGAGGAGATAACGTGTTTCAAATTTATAATAAAATTCCAACAAAATAATACTTCATATTTTCCAAAAAAAATGAACTTTTTTACACAGTGGGTGCCTTATAGTCTCTCAGTAACCAATTCGATTTTTATTTGGAGGGGATCTCCCATTATATTTGGAAGGTATTTTTTACTTTCGATTTTGATTATAACACTGTAAAAGTAGAAACCATATTAATTGACTGGTCTAATTGACTATCGAAACCAGTTTGAACTACAAAATCAAAATTTGAATTTGATTTTATTTTAAACCAACCACCAGTCCAATTGACTATGAGAATCCAGTTTGAACTACAAAATCAAAATTTAAATTTGATTTTATTTTAAAATAATGATGTATATGATGGGTGTTTAATTTATAACATTTGACTAACCAACTAGTCTACCTCCAACTTCTGAAAAGGGTTGGATAGATAATACAACTAAACTATTATTATTTTACAGTATATTTAATTTAAAGATTATATATAGCATATGACAGAAAATATTTTTTGTATAAAGTAAGATATTTACATTATTTACTTATATAATATCTATTTCAAGTTTATTTGATCGTGTATTTTGTAAATGTTTTGATTGATTCCGATTTAATTAGTTAATTCAATCATTTTTCTTACCGATTCGGTTTAATCCAGTTTAAAAAATGATGAAACCATCATCCAACTTGATTCCATGGTCCAACCTTTTTCATGAGGGTTTCCCATTCAGTCTTCGCTTCGGTTTTGAAAGACATTGGATGTTATTGCATTGTCTCAATGTTTTTGAAATCGAAAAGAAACTTTGGTGAAAAGGTCGGATCAGATTCTATCACGGAATCGAATCGCTTCAATCGAATGATGATGTAATCATTCTTAAAAATCGAATTTAACTGAACCATTGGGAAAGAAGTGTTTAAACTATCTAATCGAATCGGAATAAATCAAAACTTGTATAAAATACACACTCGAATATAATTGAAATATATATATATATATATTATGTAGGTAATTTATGTATCTTATATTATATGTAAAATATATGTTTAATATGCAACATCAAATATCATATATATAATATTTAAATATATAATTTAAGATTTATAACAATTTTCGTTATATTTAAATTCAATTCAATATATGAAATTAATATGAAATAGTTGGTTAAAGGTTGGTTGTGAGCTACTGAAGGTCATGGTTGAAGTTTCAATAATGTGATTTATTTTAAAATAAAATCAAAATTAATTGCGATTGAATCGTCGAAAATTGGACTTTTGGACCCAACCGATATAAATCAATTAGCGTGAACAGTTTGAGTCCGGTCCAACCTTGGACTTTTGGACCGAACCGATACAAATCAATTAGCGTGAACAGTTTGAGTCCGGTCCAACCGGACCAACGGGCACTGCCGGTGAGTTTTTCAAAATATTCCACGGGGATTTCACAATTAAGATTTGAACAATGGAGCTGTTTTGTTGACGTCGAATGCAAATTTTCCTTCTTTGGGGTCATTCCGAATAGCTTTTTTTTATTCCGTTAATCATGGCTTCTGCATTGGCTTTTGCATGGGCCCCATGCTTCTAGTTCTAAATGGTACTACAGCAGTCGTTTATTTAGAGTGCGGAATTCTTTTGTTGTGCACTTCGGTATAATTAAATAAGAAATAGATTTTATAAGTTCAAAGTTGTAACAAGAGCTCATGATTTTCTCTCTCTTCAGTCTTCATGGCTCTATCTCTCAGCGACAATCACATTTTGACGCCACCTCAGCAATCAGAAAATTCTCAACTTCCTTGCCGTCGCAATCGAAGCCCGCCATCTGCGATACGTGCGGAGAGCGCATCTCAGGAAACTTCGAGGAAGAACTCTGAATCTAGACGGCAGCTGCAAGTTGACTTCATCCACTTGTAATTTCCAATCACTACTGCCATTTTTGACGAATACAGAGATGGCTACAGTCTATGCGCAATTGTCTAATTTCCGAGACTAAATTTAGAGACAAAGGAGCACGTACCATGCTTTATATATAGTCCATCAGCCAAGAAGGGGAGAGCAAGAGGAGATTGAGCTAGACATGGCGACAACGTTGGCTACAGCGTTGCCCATCATACCCACACCTCATCAAGAGTCCTCAGGTGCATCGCACCGCATGGGCGGAAGGGTCGGATGGGAGCGGAGGGAAAAGATCGGCGACGGCAGGGATCCTGCGGAGGTGGCGAGGAGGATGCCGTGGTCGGATGTGGTGGTGGAGAAGAGTAGGCCGGTGCTGTGGGGACGCAGGTGGAGCGCGCGAGAAGTAACGGAAGCGGCGTTGGTGGTGGTGGTGCACGGGGTGTGTCTCATGTCACCGTTCTACTTCACGTGGGGGGCGGCGGGAGTGGCGGCTGTGCTGTACTTCCTCACGGGGCTCCTCGGCGTCACGCTCTCCTTTCACAGGAATCTCTCCCACAGGAGCTTCTTGCTGCCCAAGTGGTTGGAGTACGCCTTCGCCTATTTTGGTAGTCTGGCCCTCCAGGTTCGTCAAACGGATGGATGCATGCATGTTTCCAAACACACACGTAAACCCTCATGCGTACACTCATGCGCAAACATACTTACTTACGTAAATACGTATGCATGCATATATAATACATACGCAGGAGATCACCATTTGCGACTCTGACTAGAATTGCATCTGCAATATAGGGGAACCCTATGTCTTGGGTGAGCATCCACCGATATCACCACAAGTACTGCGATACGCCCAAGGATCCTCATAGCCCGACGCAGGGGTTCTTGTTCAGCCACATAGGTTGGATCTTCGACCATGCCACTCTCCAGGAGAAGGTGAGCATCATCAACTCATAATTTCTGTTGCACGAGCAAATTAAAGGGAATCCGACAATCGCAATACCTCTTGTAAAAGACAGAGAAAATGTACACGACAGATGGATGTGGTAGAACGTTTCTGTATGATGTTGACGGTCTCTTTTTGTTTGCGCAGATTGGAGAGGGCTACAATAATGTTAGAGACATGTCCAGGCAGCCCTTTTACCGGTTCATGAAGGATACCTATGTACTGCATCCCATTGCTCTGGCAGTTCTGTTGTATGCAGTTGGTGGGCTTCCATGGTTGGTCTGGGGAACGGTGAGTAATGGGATTTGAAGCATTTGTGTTCGATGGGATTTCAACTTCTGAGTATTAATTCACCTTTCGATGATAACGGCAGGGGGTGAGGACCGTGGTGGTGCATCATGGGATTTGGTTGATCAATTCGGTAGGCCATATATGGGGGCAGCGACGCTGGAATACTACTGACAACTCCAAGAACAACTGGTATGCAACCTGCTCTCGTTTCGATGAGATCTGCCTTCGTATATGTATGTATGCAACCACTATTGTCCTTCTCCTCCTTGTTAACAAAGCAGGCTTCTAATTTGATAAATCAGGTTTGTGGCATTGGTATCCTTCGGAGAGGGGTGGCACAACAACCACCACGCTTTCGAGCAATCGGCACGACACGGGCTGGAATGGTGGCAGCTGGACCTTACATGGTATATTGTCAAGCTGCTGGAGGCTGTAGGTTTGGCCACTGATGTGAGGCTGCCTACAGAGAAGCAAATGCAGAAAATGTCCATCACTGTTACTTAGCCCTGACCTCGGACGTAGATGCTGTAACATGAAAGTATACCTCTATCATTTTTTTTCTAAAACAAGGATGTGGTGAGTTGCATTGGATTTATCAAAATAAAAATGGATACTAATGTTGGAATTGAAGATTTAAGGATTTTTTTTTATAAACAATCGTATTTCATTTCTTCAAAATAAACAGGAACAGAAAAGTTCAAACTTGCCCAACATCGATGGCCAATTCTCTAGCACAAAAAAGAAAGCGAAAGTTACAAACAGATACACCCCCTTATCCTTGTCAATTAATACAACAAAAAATACCATATGGGGGCAAAAAAAGATAGGCTAAGATACTATCTTTTGCAATATAAAAGAAAAAAGAGATAGGCATGTCGTTCGGTTACATCAGGAAGGGGCATCCAAGGTGTCAAGGAGTGATTCACTTCTTGATTACAAGTTAGCGGCACGTGCGTAGACAGAGCTCAACGAGCTGGCGAGATCTTGGTTGCAATAACAAGTTAAAAAATAGAATCATTAAGAATTTTAATCAGTAATATCATAGGGATGGGATAAATAGGTTAAGAGGAGTGGACTATGAGAAGTTCGTCCTCATTAGCAATATGAACGGGGGAGGGAGGTGTTAGACATGTGAGCCTTGGGCGAACCATTCTTACAATAAATGTTATTGTAATAATTATGATTATCAATAAAAGCTATTGATGTTTTCACTCCCTTTCTGAAATTAAATGAATGAATGCACTATAAGGTCCCTCTGTTGAAGAAACTTCTGATAGACTACGGCCGTAGAGTGAAGTCACGAAGGAGGGAGCGCATGCGTGAGGCCCAACAGGGAGTGGTTCGTTTGGATGGTCTAGATGACCAGAGGGGTCTGGAACAGGATGAGGTGCTGGAACGTGCAAGACTGCTCGAAGAATTACTTCTGGAGGATAGGAAGGAGGAAGTCGAATGGAGGCAGAGATCCAGGCAGAAATGGCTGCGAGAAGGGGATGCGAATACGAGATTTTTCCACTCAATGACTTCAGGCAGAAGGAGGAGGAATTTCATTCAGAGTCTCAAAGTGGGAGGAGAAAGGGTGGTGGGCGACGTTTCTCTTGGGCTTGCTCTCAAAAAGCATTTTATGGAAATGTCAAGAAGAAAGAGAGGTGAAGGGTGGGGATGGCGAGGAACAGGTGTGAAGTCGTTATCTCAAGAACAAGCGCTTGGGCTTGAGGCGCCTTTCGTCGAGGAGGAAGTGAAGAACGCGGTGTGGGGTTTGAACGCGGATGGAGCACCAGGTCCTGATGGTTTTTCGGTTCTATTCTATAGAGAATTTTGGGATCTTCTGAAGGAGGAGGTTATGGAAGTAATCAATGAATTCAGAGATGGAAATAGGGGTTTTGAGAAGATTAATCGGGCACTTCTCTTCCTCTTACCCAAGAAGGAACACCCGATGCGGGTGGAGGATTTTCGATCGATTACGCTATCCAATGCTATCTATTTGATCGTAGCCAAGGTTCTGGCAAATAGGTTGAGGCAGGTGCTAGATGATGTGATTTTGGAAAATCAAACTGCTTTTATTCCAGGCAGGCAGATGGCTGATGGAATTGTTATGGCTTCGGAGATATGTTTACAGTGGAGACGAGAAAACAAGAAGGGGTCGATGTGGAAGATTGATTTTGAAAAAGCTTACGATTGTGTAGACTGGAGTTTCCTATGGGACTCTCTGAGGCGGCATGGGTTTACAGATCTCCGGATAGCTTGGATAAAGAGGTGCGTCACGACCTCTTCTTATGCAGTATTGGTGAATGGGAGGCCAGAGGGGGGTTTTTTTCAGCCACAAAGGGGAGTGCGACAGGGATGCCCGTTAGCGCCAATGCTTTTCGTCCTGGTGGCAGATGCATTAGCAGTGATGTTCAGGAGAGCAGTTGATGATGGGTGGTGTGAGGGATTTCGGTTAGGCAATATCTCAGTTCCCCTACTGCAATATGCAGATGATACTTTGATTTTTTTGGGAGGATCGGAAGAAATGCACAGAAGGACAAAGCAATTGATGGATATCTTTAGCATCATTTCTGGACTCAAGATCAATCCAATTAAGTCTGTCGTGATCAAGTTTGGGATGGATGAGGCGGAGAGTAGAGAAATGGCTATGCTTCTAGGATGCCCTCTTAAGACCTCCCCATTTCCTACCTTGGTCTTCCTTTGGTGGCAGGCAAGCTTAGAAAAACAGATTGGGACATGGTTCTCAGAAGATTTGAGCAGAGGCTTGCGGGATGGAAGGTGGTTACTCTATCTAAGGGTGGGAAGCCGGTTCTCCTCAAGCATGTATTGTCAGCGATTCCAATTTTTTTCTTTTCAACTAGGTTGATGCCGGCAGGGATCGGGAGGAAGATAGAGGCAATGATGCGAAGATTTTTCTGGTCGGATGGGAAGCAACAAAAGACAGGCTTACATCTGGTAGGTTGGGAGGAGCTCACAAAGCAGAATAGCGAAGGGGTTTGGGTATTCGGGATCTGGGATGCATGAATAAAGCGCTTCTGGCTAAGTGGGTGGTGCAGATATGGGGAAGTTCGGATAGATTGGCTATCAAGCTATTACGTACTATTTATGGTGTTAACGGATCTCTAGAAGCAAGAAGAACACGTTTTGAGTCATCCATTTGGAGCGGAATTCGAGATATTATCCCGCAGCTAGCTTTGAAGTTAACACCGAAGTTGGGGTCCGGGGAGGTGTTTCGTTTTTGGCGGGATAACTGGACAGGAGAAGGGAAACTCTGCAATAGGTTCCCTAGGCTATTTGCTTTGGCAGCGGATAAGGGATGTACTGTGGCGAACACATGCAGCTCTATCTCATGGGCCCCTCAATTCCTTCATGCGGTGACAGGACGAAGACTGGAGGAGTTGGAAAGACTGCAAGCCGAACTTCCGGACACAGGGTGCATCTCTCAGGGTAGGGACCACTTTATCTGGGAAGGGGAAAGATTCTCAGTGAAAAGGGCATACATGCTGCTCAGGGGGGGAAGCAGACGATTTGGACCCAGACATAAAACAAGATATGAAGATAATCTGGGCGAGCAAGATTCCATGCAGAGTTAAGGTTTTTTTGTGGTGCCTCAGAAGGGATAGAATATGCGACAAAGCAAGAAGGGGCAGGTTATTTGGCAATCCGGGTATCATGTGCGATAGATGTGACACGCAGTTGGAGGATGCAGAACATTTATTTTTTAAGTGTCCTTTGTCTGCACAGGTTTGGAATGATTTAAGGGTGTCGTGGATCATGCACGATGGTTCGATCGAATTTTGGAGGTCAATAAGGGCGGTAGGGATGAACTCAACGGACGACTGTGCTTTGTCATTTGCAGCTCTGTGGGCCATCTGGGGAGGAAGGAATGACTTAATTTTTAAAAACCAAAGGTTTCACTCAGAAAATGTTATCTCTCACTGTATGTCACTTTATCGTTTCTGGTCCACAAGGTAATTTTAACTCTCTACTATTTTAATATATAAATATTTCTGGCGGTGAGTCCCATCTCGGGATTTCACCCTTTTTTCTCTCAAAAAAAAGGTCCCTCTGTACAATTAGGGTTATGTACCATGGCCAGCTTGATGATCATATAGATGTTGATTCATTAAATGAATCATAGAGGCTGGTGTTTGGATGAATATCTAAGGAGTTAGATAGAGGACTCATCAAGCACCGTCAAATGATTGTCAAGTGAAGATCTCCAGCCTGAGTAGGAGATGGCAATCCTTTCTCACATAGGCTGATATCTGGCCGACCTCTCGATGCAGGTCCTCTGCATGTTAATAGTGATTCGGAGGTGTCAGATTAGTTAGGTCAATGGGTTCACTTAACGAGATCGAGATAACCTAAGTCCTATGTTGAATGCTGTCACAGCATAGGCACGCATCCTCTGACCGGAGACAGATGTATTGCTATATGTCTGAGTATGTACATTTGGCAGACCAATAGGTTGATGACCTAACCAAGGTCTATACACCGGCGAGCTGGTGTGCATATAAGGGTATATGAGCAATATGATCTCTCAAAGGGATCATACAGGTTCACCTATGAACCGGAGGACATGAGCTCACTCATGAGGTATTGGGACCGATCAAATTCCATGCATGGTCGTCGTGCTTTGAAAGCATGACATGAATTTGAAGGTATGATATAGCTTTGGGAAAGCATATGATCGATACTAGGGATGTCAGCGGGTCAGGTTTGGGGCGGGTATTAATATTCCCAAACCCATACTCATTTATAACATCACTACCCATACCCGCCAATTTATTAAATGGGTAATTTCTAGCGGGTACCCATATACCCGTCGGATACCCGTGTACCCAATGGGTACCCATATCTTTGACAAGGTAAATCTTAAGTTGTTTTTAAATGTATACAAGATTTTCACAGATAGACGAAATAGAGTGAGATTATGCACTATGGTGATTTCTAAAAATATGCAATTTATAGAGAATATTAAATGTTTATATATGTTAAGTGTTTAACTATTTTGTATTGATAGTTTTTATTTATTGAAGATGTAAAAAGTTAGTTAAATAAGAAAAAATGGATGGAGAGGAGAAAATTGAGTTCGATATTTATACATGCAGATCGATACATATTAGATATGAAATGGATTTGGGTCTAGTTTGATTGAAATGCAACATACACATATATCTTTATATATATTATTCGGGTTTGGTGTGGGTTCGGGTTCGCGTACCCACAAGGCAATCCCAAACCCGTACCCATACCCGCATGGGTAGTCAATTCAAAACCCAAACCCGTTCAAAAGTAAATGGGACGGGTTTCGGATCCTTAAATGGGGCAGGTTCGGGTCGGGTACCCAATGGGTAGACCCAGATTGACATCCCTAATCGATACCAACTCCCAAATGACCAAGATTGAGAAACTTAGTGATAAACCCTGAAGAAGACAGTGTAAAATTGATCTTGATCTTCGGGTTGATCATGGGTCTTCCAGTATGCAGGATGTACAGGTATTGGGAATACCTGATGCTGATGTGATCATAAATGATTGTATATCCATGACGCTTCCATTCCGAGGGAGTGATGAAACAGGTCTAGATTTTAGTGACTCCTTTCAGTAGAGAAGCAATCCGATCTTAGTCCAAGTGTTGGACATTGGTCTGAATGAGATTCAGATTCAATGAGAAGATTGGATTTGCGGTCTTGATTTAATCAAGCATCTGTGGGAGGTTCGTAAGATCTGGTTTTGAGATAAGATCTCAATATCCAAGTCACTATACATGGAATAATACAATCGCCTTGTCCTTATCTCCAAGTATCTGCGGAGAAAGCACATTATTCCTAAAAGGGTTCGAGAATAATTCATTTGATGAAATTAATATCCAAGCAAGAAGAACTTGATGATTAAATGAGATTTAATATCAAGCTTGATATGAATATGATTCATATCTAAGATAATTAAATAGGATTTAATTATCAAGGATTAAGAGAATGTGGATAACACTATCCATGATATATGTGTATTATAAATATGATTTAGAATATATATATATAAGAGAGAGAGAGAGAGAATTTATGTAAATAGCATTTGTTAATTAATAATGTGGATTGGATTCACATTTATTAATTAATTGGAAATTCAATTTACAAATTAGTTTGGGTTGTGAATATGATTCACATAATCATCAATGGCATGATTGAAATATTCAAAAATTAATTTGGAATTAATTTGATGAATAATTTTGTGATAATTGTTATGACAAAATTAATTAAGGAATAATAAGATAAAAAAAGGAGGCAAAATAACCACCAAATTCATAGGTGGCATCACCTATGAATTATTCATAGGGGACGCCCCATATAATCAAGGGTGGTTGGTTGACTCCCTTTTTTGTTATCACATTATCTCTTATTTAGTTAAATTAAATTATGTTGATAATGTCGCAGCATATTTTAATTTAAATTAATGTTGTTGGTTTTTAACCACAATCATGGCCATTGATTTTACATGGACCAAGCCTAACCGTTGGATCCATGTGTCCCATGGATTGAGATCCATTGGATCCTAAACTAATATAAAAGGAGGGCTAGGGTAGCCTTCCAAGGTACATCATCTAGAGTTGTAGAAGACTACTCTCTCTCTCTCTCTCATTCTCGACTAGGCTCTCTCTTAATATCCAAGTGGCCGTCCACTTTGCATATTGAGAAGGAGAGCATCTTTCCGTCGCCTCGATGCTTGGATCTTCGTCAAAGATTGCGGGAAGGACGTGACTCATCATCGTGCCCGCAAGTGCGTTCTTCGTGGGTCGGACTTGAGACAGGAGGATCTCTCGTTTGGGATCTCGCGATCTCAACCACGCTTCAAGAGGTATTCCTTATACTTTGTGGTTTGATGAAACGATCCGAGAAGTGTTCTCGTGATCATGTGATTTCATCTTTAATTTAAAAATTTTTAATTTCCGCCGCATCTAGCATCTAGTACGACTAGTTGCTCCGATTGCATACGATGTGATCGACACGCTTCCGTGATGTGCTTAAGGATACCCAATATCCTTCAAGTGGTATTAGAGCCATAGGTCGAATAAGGTTTTGGATATGATCCATAGACCTTAGACGATTTGGTTCTTGAAAGGGTTGCGAAATTTTTACTGCATTTCAATTTTCACACCTTTGTCTAATTGATTTTTTATGTACTATGTTTAAACACGAAATTTTCAATTGGATTTTGTTCCCCATTAATTAAGGAAACCATAGGATTTGAGTTTGTGGAATTTGGACTTCATTTGCTCAAGATATGGCTTTTTGAATATGACTATATTCACTGTTGCGGGAACTGCGGATTTAAACGTGATTAATAAGATAATTACGGTTTTAATCCGCCTCTAAATGAGTGAATTATCACTTGGATTCTTTAATAAATCAAATAGGCAATCTTTGGAAACTGAGTTTGCATTTTTTGGATTTAAATTGATCAAGATAAGTTAATTTTAGTGATTGGGGATCACTGCTCAAAATTAACATTTTTGATCTTGAACTTTGTGATAAGTCATTCAATTATTATGATGAAAATTAATTGTTAATTTTCTGGAATAATTAGTGATAAATATTTGTGAAATATTTAAAGAGATAATTATTTCATTGAATGACATTTGACTAAACCACAATGATGAGATATTAGATCTTGATCATTGGTTCATCAACAAACATTGCTTTCATGGAAAAAACCATAGTTTATCCTACAATAGTTGTAGGACAACATTTACATGAAAAACCCTCTTGCTTGAATAGGATTGCGGATTTGTCTTGCAAATCTCCTTATAATATAATCAAAAATATTTTGATGTATATTATATGGTATAATTTCGATTGAGAAACCGATGAGCATCACAAAGTACATGATGATCTATCTAGTATTATCCTTTCCCGAGGCGGATGTGGTGCCTAGTCGAAGAGCATTGGGGTCGCGGGTTGCAACGTATGTGGTCCGTCCCACTCTCGTCGGTACTGACCATGACAGCGGGTAGGGACTGTATAATGCTGGAGAAAGTCAATGTGTTTTTTTCTAAGTATTAAAATTCAAATAATACGTACTTTGAGAATATACCTACTATTCAAGTAAAAGACATGTTTGTTGATTGATGATTGGATTAATGATGAATTTAATGTGATTAAATTAATTATATCCAATAGACACTCTATTATGAATAGATGTGTATTTCCCTTGGAAGAATTAATTATGTGAATATGATTCACGATAATTAATTATAAAATTTGAATATGAGGTGGAGGATCACATAAGTGACATCCATGGTCTCTACAAGGTAAAGGATTCTGTCGTTAGTTGTTGTGTATAGGAGACGCATGTCCGAAGTGACAGATCCTGTACATGATTTAATTGGATCGGGTTCTTTGCTTCTCGAAAGAGTAAGGCCGTATACGTAGTGACCCCAATATCGAGTCCTCATATTATTGGGGCGATATTGGATTGCGTATAGCGAGTATTAAGCCTGTTGATGGTTGGTTCAATTAACAACGGGTCAACATCATCTTAGGGGTAGTGGGCTCGAGTGTTAAAGATCGAATTGGGAATGCAAGGCGGAATGAGTTCCCGCTTCTTTTTATCGGAGTCGCAAGTTCTCATATTATTGGGATGTGACAAAGATAGGAAAGGAGATCCCAGATCGTGCTTGAGATATAGTGGTAAGTATATCTCTTATTTTGAAAGACAATTAGGGAATAATCTTTCAAAATTGACATAGCAAGACGAATTTGATTTAAAATGCCTTAATAAAATATCTTAAAATGAATATATATTTATCTATATATTCTAATATAGTGCATTCTTAATTTCAGAAAATGAAGTCCATGAACCCACTTAGCAGGCTTCTGGAGGTCAACCAGTTGACCGGACCAAATTACTCGGATTGGATTCGAAATTTGGATCTTGTCCTCTCTGCGGAGCGCCTCTCCTATGTGCTTAGCAAGGACAAGATAGCAAACCCTGACTGCTGAAGATAAATCATATAATGAAAAATATGATGAAGACCATAATCTGGAAAGGTGTTACATCCTTGGGTCATTGTCCAATGTGCTTCAGAAGCAACATGTGGAAATGAACCATTGCCAAGAGATTATGCTGAATCTGAAGGAGATGTTCGGTGACATAAACCGCACACAGCATTACAACGTGATGAAAGAGCTTATTCGCTGCAAGATGCAGGAAGGGACCTCTGTCAGAGCACACGTACTCAAAATGTTTGGGTACCTCTCTGAGATGGAAACCCTGGGAGCCTACTTGGATTCTGAAATGCAAGTTGATTTCATTCTCCTGTCGCTCCCTAAGTCTTTCAACAACTTTGTTGTGTCTTACCACATGAACAAAGGTGACTTCACTAACGCTGGGCTGTTAGCCGCATTGAAGTCTACAGAAGACGTCATGAAGAAAGAAGGCCCCTCTGCTAGTGCAATGGTTGCACAGGTGAGAGGAAAGCACGGGCGGAAGCAAGGTTTTCGGAAGGGCCCGGCCCCAAAGAGGAAGAAGAAGAATCAAGGAGTTGGTTCATCTTCTAGTGCTTCCACACTGATGACATCGAAAAAGACCGATGTCTGTCACCACTGCAAGAAGCCGGGGCACTGGCGGTTCAACTGCCCAGATTGCCTGAAGTCTACTGACAAAGGTAAAGCCCCAGCAGGTATGAAATCTACTTTCATCATTGAAACCAGTTTTCTTGTTGGACGAGAAGGAAGTTGGGTTATAGATTCTGGTGCTTCTGTTCACGTATGCAATTCGTTGCATTTGTTTCAGGAAACTAGGAATCTGGAGCAAGAGGAGATAGTTATCCAGATGGGATCTGATGCAAGTGTTGCAGCAGTCGTCATTGGGGCGTGCAAACTGTCGTTATCTAGTGGTCGAGTCCTAGTACTTAAAGAGTGTCTTTATGTACCTGAGATCAGGAGGAATTTGATATTTGTGTCTAAGCTTGTTAGACATGGGTACGCCTTCCTATTCTGTAATAAATTAGTCATTAATCAGTATGATAAATTTGTTGCGGAAGGTGTTCTGACTTCTGGTGGACTCTATAGATTGTGCATTGATGAATGTGTCATAAATGTCACTACCACTGATAATAAAAACCTTAAGAAATCCAGGGAGAATGGAAATCATTCGAATATGATTTGGCATCAAAGGCTCGGTCATTTGTCTGTTGATAGGATGAATAGATTGATAAAGGATAGACCTTTAGATTTTCTACAAGTTCAATCTTTACCTACCTGTGAACATTGCATTCGAGGTAAAATGACCAGGATGCCTTTCCGTAACAAGGTTAAGAGATGCAAAGGTATTCTTGACCTAATACATACTGATGTATGCGGTCCCTTCAGTACCGCGACTAGAAATGGATATCAATATTATTTGACGTTTATTGATGACCATTCGCGATACGGGTTTATCTTCCTACTATGTCACAAATCTGAAACCTTTGAAAAGTTCAAAGAGTTTAAGGCTTTGGTTAAGAACTGAACCGATAGGAAGATCAAACAGATTCGGTCTGACCGAGGTGGTGATTACCTCTCAGATGAATTCAAGGAATACCTCAAAGAGAATGGAATTGTCTCCAATCTCACTCCTCCTAGAACTCCCCAACTTAATGGTGTTGCTGAAAGACGCAACAGGACCATCATGAACATGGTCCATTCAATGATGAGTAAAGCACATTTACCTCTTAGTTTCTGGGGATATGCAGTAGAGACTGCAATATATATCCTAAACAAGATTCCTAGCAAGTCTATACTAAAGACTCCTCACGAGCTCTGGTATGGTACCAAGCCTAGTGTTAAACACTTGAGGATTTGGGGATGCTTGGTCCATGCGAAGAACGTGGATGCAAGTAAGCTAGAATCTCGCACTCGTGAGTGCTACTTCATTGGGTATGTTAAAGATGGTATTGGATACCAGCTTTTTGACCCTGAGACCCAAAATGTTTTTGTCTCTAGGGATGTGAAATTCCTAGAGGATGATTTCCTTAAAGGTCAAGACAAGAATGAAGTAGAGGAACTCATTGAATCCCCAGAGGATCCTGAGATTCCTGAACTAGAAACTGAAGAGATAAATGAAGATGAAACACCCATACCTCTTCGAAGGAGTTCGAGGGTGGTTGTACCACCTGAAAGGTATGGATTCCATGTGTCAGGTGAGACTGACATTGATCCTTCTTCATTTGATGAAGCACTTGCGGATCATGACATGGATAGATGGATGCTAGCAATGAAGTCAGAGATTGACTCCATGCATAATAATGGTGTATGGACCCTAGAGGATCCACCTAAAGGGGTAAAACCCATTGGATGTAAATGGATCTTCAAGAGAAAGAGGGGACCTGATGGGAAATTAGAGACTTTCAAGGCACGGCTCGTAGCCAAGGGCTACACACAAAGAGAAGGCATCGACTACGATGAGACATTCTCTCCTGTGGCCATGCTTAAGTCCATCAGGACACTGCTAGCTATAGCTGCATCTCTTGACTACGACATCTGGCAGATGGACGTCAAGATGGCTTTCCTCAATGGATACCTCAAGGAGGATATCTATATGGAGCAGCTCCAGGGCTTCATAACTGAGGATGGTAAAGTATGCAAGCTGAAGAAATCCATCTGTGGGCTCAAACAAGCTTCTCGTAGCTGGAACATCAAATTTGACGAAACCATAAAGAGTTATAATTTTGTGCAAAACCCTGATGAACCTTGTGTGTACAAGAAGCTTAGTGGGAGCGCCATTGTGTTCATCGTGCTTTACGTAGATGATATCCTTATCATTGGGAGTGATACAAGAATGATGACCAGTGTGAAGATTTGGCTATCCCATACCTTCGAGATGAAAGATCTTGGAGAAGCCTCTTACATCTTAGGCTTGAAGTTGTTCAGAAACCAAGAAAAGAGAATACTGGGATTATCACAACATGGATACATTAAGAAGATTCTTGAACGATTTCGTATGGATAGTTCGAAGAAAGGATTCCTCCCCTTAGGACATGGTATCCATCTGTCCAAAGGGATGGCTCCTCAAAGTGTTGAGGAAAGGAAGTCCATGGCTGGATGCCCTTATGCATCAGCTGTAGGAAGCTTGATGTATGCCATGATGTGTACTAGGCCAGACATCTGCCATGCAGTGGGAGTGGTAAGTCGTTACCAATCCTGCTATGGAGAGAAATACTGGAATGCAGTAAAGAACATATTCAAATATCTGAGACGGACGCAAGATTACATCTTGGTCTATGGGGATGGTCATCTCCAAGTCTTGGGATATACAGATTCAGACTTCCAATCGGATATTGATGATCGAAAGTCGACATCAGGGTTTGTATTCCTGTTGAACGGTGGTGTTGTGAGCTGGAGAAGCAAGAAGCAGGACACTACGGCAGATTCAACAACAGAAGCCGAATACATTGCCGCATTGGATGTTGCAAAGGAGGCGGTGTGGTTGCACAAGTTCATCTTGGAGCTTGGTGTAGTTTCCTCTGATACTCCCGTCCCGTTACTCTGCGATAACACTGGAGCCATTGCCCAAGCAAAGGAGCCCAGGTGCCATCAAAAGAGCAAGCACGTGGAAAGGAAATACCACATCATTCGGGAGATTCAAAAGCATGGTGATATCATCATCACAAAGGTGGCCTCTGCTGACAACATTGCTGATCCTCTTACCAAACCTCTGACACAGAAGGTTTTTGACCAGCATGTAATGAGTATGGGTTTACGGATTGTACCTGAATGGTTCTGAGGGCAAGTGGGAGATTGTTAGACATGTGAGCCCTGGGCGAACCATTCTTACAATAAATGTTATTGTAATAATTATGATTATCAATAAAAGTTATTGATGTTTTCACTCCCTTTCTGAAATTAAATGAATGAATGCACTATAAGGTCCCTCTGTACAATTAGGGTTATGTACCATGGCCAGCTTGATGATCATATAGCTGTTGATTCATTAAATGAATCATAGAGGCTGGTGTTTGGATGAATATCTAAGGAGTTCGATAGAGGACTCATCAAGCACCGTCAAATGATTGTCAAGTGGAGATCTCCAGCCTGAGTAGGAGATGACAATCCTTTCTCACATAGGCTGATATCTGACCGACCTCTCGATGTAGGTCCTCTGCATGTTAATAGTGATTCGGAGGTGTCAGATTAGTTAGGTCAATGGGTTGACTTAACGAGATCGAGATAACCTAAGTCCTATGTTGAATGCTGTCACAGCATAGGCACGCATCCTCTGACCGGAGACAACTGTATTGCTATATGTCTGAGTATGTACATTTGGCAGACCAATAGGTTGATGACCTAACCAAGGTCTATACACCGATGAGCTGGTGTGCATATAAGAGTATATGAGCAATATGATCTCTCAAAGGGATCATACAGGTTCACTTATGAACCGGAAGACATGAGCTCACTCATGAGGTATTGGGACCGATCAAATTCCATGCATGGTCGTCGTGCTTTGAAAGCATGACATGAATTTGAAGGTATGATATATGCTTTGGGAAAGCATATGATCGATACCAACTCCCAAATGACCAAGATTGAGAAACTTAGTGATCAAACCCTGAAGAAGACAGTGTAAAATTGATCTTGATCTTCGGGTTGATCGTGGGTCTTCCAGTATGCAAGATGTACAAGTATTGGGAATACATGAGGGTGATGTGATCATAAACGATTGTATATCCATGACGCTTCCATTCTGAGGGAGTGATGAAACAGGTCTGGATTTTAGTGACTCCTTTCAGTAGAGAAGCAATCTGATCTTAGTCCAAGTGTTGGACATTGGTCTGAATGAGATTCAGATTCAATGAGAAGATTGGATTTGCGGTCTTGATTTAATCAAGCATCTGTGGGAGGTTTGTAAGATCTGGTTTTGAGATAAGATCTCAATATCCAAGTCACTATACATGGAATAATACAATCGCCATGTCCTTATCTCCAAGTATCTGCGGAGAAAGCACATTATTCCTAAAAGGGTTCGAGAATAATTCATTTGATGAAATTAATATCCAAGAAAGAAGAACTTGATGATTAAATGAGATTTAATTATCAAGCTTGATATGAATATGATTCATATCTAAGATAATTAAATAGGATTTAATTATCAAGGATTAAAAGAATGTGGATAACACTATCCATGATATATGTGTATTATAAATATGATTTATAATATATATAAGAGAGAGAGAGAGAGAGAAAATTTATGTAAATAGCATTTGTTAATTAATAATGTGGATTGGATTCACATTTATTAATTAATTGAAAATGCAATTTACAAATTAGTTTGGGTTGTGAATATGATTCACATAATGATCAATGGTATGATTGAAATATTCACAAATTAATTTGAAATTAATTTGGTGAATAATTTTGTGATAATTGTTATGACAAAATTAATTAAGGAATAATAAGATAAAATAAAAAGGAGGCAAAATAACCACCAAATTCATAGGTGGTGTCACCTATGAATTATTCATAGGGGACACCCCCTATAATCAAGGGTGGTTGGTTGACTCCCTTTTTTGTTATCACTATATATCTTAATTACTTAAATTAAATTATGTTGATAATGTTGCAACATATTTTAATTTAAATTAATGTTGTTGGTTTTTAACCAACAACAATCATGACCATTGATTTTACATGGACCAAGCCTAGCCGTTGGATCCATGTGTCTCATGAATTGAGATCCATTGGATCCTAAACTAATATAAAAGGAGGGCTAGGGTAGCCTTCCAAGGTACATCATCTAGAGTTATAGAAGACTACTCTCTCTCTCTCTCTCATTCTCGACTAGGCTCTCTCTTAATATCCAAGTGGCCGTCCACTTTGCATATTGAGAAGGAGAGCATCTTGTCGTCGCCTCGACGCTTGGATCTTCGTCAAAGATTGCGGGAAGGACGCGGCTCATCATCATGCCCGCAAGTGCGTTCTTCGTGGGTCGGACTTGAGACATAAGGATCTCTCGTTTGGGATCTCGCGACCACAACCACGCTTCAAGAGGTATTCCTTATAATTTGTGGTTTGATGAAACAATCTGAGAAGTGTTCTCGTGATCATGTGGTTTCATCTTTAATTTAAAAAATTATAATTTCTGCCGCATCTAGCATCTAGTACGACTAGTTGCTCCGATTGCATACGATGCGATCGACACGCTTCCGTGATGCGCTTAAGGATACTCAATATCCTTCAGGAGGTACCATGATACATCCTCGAACATCTCTCCTTCCAGGTCAACCGTCAATTGAGACCTGAGTGATGGATATCTCACAATGGGACGATGAATATGGATGCGAATTGTGATGTTCAAAAAAAATGTCAAGAATCTCAAAGTAATTAGAATAATTAAGCAGGAAAAAATAAAGAGAGGAAATAAACATTGTAGGGAAAGGTGGGGGATAGTTCACTATAGTTAGGTGTTATCAAAAATGGTGTTGTACTATTTAAATTGTTTACTTTATGAAGTGTATCCAACAAATAAATCCATCTCTCTCAGAAATTGATTGTACTTAAATCTCTGATAAGACAAGATGATATTCAACTATATAACCACGAGAATACCAAGCTCTCGAAATGCAAATTAAAGGAATTAGAATCACATCGAATAATATGGTGGATCGTGTTAACTTCCCTTCCTAGAATCCCTCTAATTTGATTATTAGACAGGCATACTCGATAATGGGGCATGATGGAAGTGTCTCTAATTTCCATGGTAATATTTGGTTATTAGAAATGCTTACTCTCCGCTACTAAGAATTCCTTTGGATAACAAGTGGTTCTTGTCGTCCTCACATCTGTAATTCATGTACGTATTCACCTGGTGTGTATCTCGGTCCCTCTTTGTTCATCTCTTTCCATTCTCTTGTTTTTGGTCTTATGACTAAACAAGATGGGCAGCAAGGTCTTCAAGAAATCCTGGCCAGTACCATGGATCCCCATCGAGACATCTACTACCACCATGAGTGGAGACATGTGACATCTCGCATGATCTTGATAAGAAATCCAAAGCTAGGCTGTCACAAATACAAAAATGGAGACCTAAGGTTGCCCATTATCTGATCAAAGTGCAAAACTTCCCTCCTTGTTGCATTCTCTTTGTTACAAACCTTGTATTGGGTACAACTAAATTGAACCTGTCAGATGGGATGGGATTCACCCTTCCTTAAGTATGGCATTCTCACCCCTTCAGAGACATCCTCAGAATCTTGCCTAAAAAACTAAGGTAATCCATTACCTCATGGATAACAAGATTTTATCTTCATGGGTTTAACATGAGGAGCTCAAGTTCGTACAAACCCCATGCGACTTGCCAATGAAATTCCCTTACCCAAAGCTTAGCATTCAAAATCATCAAACTTAAAATCTGAGCCCCAATCTCTTTATAATAACCTGATCCATTGTTTTGAATCCGATCCATGCATAATCAATCCGATTACAATATTTGGAATTCTATATACATTTATCCACTCCTAATCTAATTTCCTCCATCTAAAATCCATCCATAATATAGATCTGATGAATATATGTTTCATCATCTTTATTCTATCATTTTGTCTTAAAACCCTAGTAAATGCGTGTAAATAGCGTTAATTCAAGCATTTTATCATCCATGCATTATTATGTAAATATTGTATAAAATGCGATTTTTAAAGACAAAATTATAGAATAAAGAAAATAAAAGAAAAAAGAATAAAATATTTTAAATATTTTATGACCCGAAACCCCGAGACATAGGCATCTTGATGACTAGGTCGACAAGAAATAACGTAGGGGAGATAAGGGCCAAAATACAATAAAAATGCCTTTTATTTAATTCATTCTTTATTCATTTTGGGACTTATTTTTAGTTTTACTTTTTATTCTTCAAATAAAGAATCTTTGTACTTGAAATTGCAGGTAATTAAATAAAGAAAAATACAAAAGTGATTTCATACAAAAATAATGTACATATAAAAAGTTATGATCTGAATAAAATTCCAGAATCCAAACTTCCCAGACCTCTATCTCTCAAATAAAAACTCGAAATGTATCAAAATCACTTTAATTGTATATAACTTTTAATAAGTTATTTAATGAAGGTAGTGTCGTATTTTGCGGAGCTTCGGTTTGAAAGTTGAGTTTTGGACCCCTATTGTATACTTGTACATATTAAGATATTCATTTTATTATTATTCATTATTTTAATAATTTAATTTTTTTACAATTTTGTAAACATTATTTGTAATATATGTGTGTAGTAAAACTGGAATAGAAACATAAATAAAACACAAAAATAAAATACTTGTATAAAGCATATAGGTATAATACCTATAACTATACTTATATAAACAATTCATCTATTTATTTAATTGTAAAAAATACTTCAGAAAAAATAAATTTATATTTGAGTGTATAAAATTAAGATGTAAATATATTAAATAATAAACAATAGAAATAAAATTAATTATACAAAAAAATAAAAAAATAAAATATATAGATGAATATACCTGTATATAACATATAAAAGATAACTTGTATTTTAAAACCTCGAAAAAATAAATAAAAATCAGAATAAAATAATTAAAAATAATAAACATTTTTTTAAATAACCTAACATTAATAAAATCAAATACTATTTTTAAATGAATTTTGAATTATTTTTCAGGAGATTTTTCCTGTTTGGTTCACGTGGACCAACCAGGTGGGTACCCCCTCCTGTTCATGTCAGAACGTGTTTTTTCCTCGATTTCATCAAATTTTGGAGGTCGCTCCTTTCCTCCTTTCATGTTGCACCCTTCTGCATTTTTACGCCTCGTAGATTGGTGATTCACGCCCATGTCTTTTCTTGGGATGTGAATCACCGATCGAGATGTTGTTCCACGATTTTCTTGCTGCTTCGTCTACCTTGTACATAAAGCCCCTTCCTCCATGTTTCAAATTCGAACCCTTTTGTACCTAGTTTGGACCCTCACCTTGGAGCTCCGGATTGACTCCCGTGACAGGGGATCCTCCAGCTTCTTCGCGCAAGGCCAAGCGAAGGCCGAGGCGGCTCCACCATCATCTCCGGCGGCCACGCCGCCGTGAGGTTCATCTCAGGTTTTTCCACCTTTGAGGTCTATTTTCTCTTTGTTTTTCCTACTTTTTCTTCGCATTTTTGTTATTCCCCTTAGTCTTAGAAGTCGATCCACGATTTCGTTCCTGATCCACATGTCTCTTTCATCTTGACCACCCCTCGCTAGAGTTCACTCCAGCGAGCTCCATTTTCGCATGTTCCACATTCTTTCGCCATCTGGAGGGTTGCGGCAACTTGCCCGCGGACCTCTTCACCCTCTCTTGCAAGTACCTTGAATGAGACGAGCGGTTGGAGGAGATTTTGCGAGAGACCGTATCTCCCTGGGGCTCCACCGTCTCTGACGTCGCGATGTCCCTCCCACGCTCCGTCGCTCATTTTGCCTCCCTCAGCCGATAAAGCAGCCACACAGGAGTGTTTCTGGAAGGTCTGAGCTTCAATGGCTGGCGGAGGAGGGAAATCTTTGTGGAGGAGCTCACTCTGGCCAAGGCTCCTCCTTGTTCTTCTAGCGTTGCCCTCCACCGTCCGATCAACGAGAGACTCCAGAACGCGATGATGCCATTCGATCCGTTGCATCACTAGCCATTTGATCAACTCTACACTATTTAATCTCGGTCGTCCGTGGCGAACCAGCATCACCTCCCCTTGTGCTGACACATGTATTAGTGAAGGGGTAGGCGCCGTCCGATCACCCCTTCAGAGACATCCTAGGAATCTTGCCTAAAAAACTAAGGTAATCCATTACCTCATAGATAACAAGATTTTATCTTCATGGGTTTAACATGTGGAGCTCAAGTTCGTACAAACCCCATGCGACTTGCCAATGAAATTCCCTTACCCAAAGCTCAGCACTCAAAATCATCAAACTTAAAATCTGAGCCCCCATCTCTTTATAATAATATGATCCAAGTTGTTTTGAATCTGATTCATGCATAATCAATCCGATTACAATATTTGGAATTCTATATACATTTATCTACTCCTGGTCTAATTTCCTCCATCTAAAATCCATCCATAATATAGATCTGATGAATCTTTGTTTCATCATCTTTATTCTATCATTTTGGTATTAAAACCCCTAGTAAATGCGTGTAAATAGCGTTAATTCAGGCATTTTATCATCCATACATTATTATGTAAATATTGTATAAAATGCGATTTTTAAAGCCAAAATTATAGAATAAAGAAAAGAAAAGAAAAGAAAAAGAATAAAATATTTTAAATATTTTATGACCCGAAACCCTGAGACCTAGGCATCTTGATGACTAGGTCGACAAGGAATAAAGTAGGGGGAGATAAGGGCCAAAATACAATAAAAATACCTTTTATTTAATTCATTCTTTATTCATTTGGGACCTATTTTTAGTTTCACTTTTTATTCTTCAAATAAAGAAATTTTGTACATGAAAGTTGTAGGTAATTAAATAAAGAAAAATACAAAAGTGATTTCATACAAAAATAATGTACAGATAAACAGTTATGATCTGAATAAAATTCCAGAATCCGATCTTCCCAGACCTCTATCTCTTAAATAAAAACTCGAAATGTATCAAAATCACTTTAATTGTATTTAACTTTTAATAAGCTATTTAATGAAAGTGGTTTGTATTTTGCGTAGCTTCGGTTTGAAAGTTGAGTTTTGGACCCCTATTATATACTTGCACATATTAAAATATTCATTTTATTTATTATTCATTATTTTTATAATTTAATATTTTTACAATTTTGTAAACGTTATTTGTAATATATATGTCTAGTAAAACTGAAATAAAAACATAAATAAAACAAAAAAATAAAATACTTGTATAAAGCATATAGGTATAATACCTATAACTATACTTATATAAACAATTCATCTATTTATTTAATTGCACAAAATACTTCAGAAAAAAATAAAATTACATTTGAGTGTATAAAATTAAGATGTAAATATATTAAATAATAAATAATAAAAATAAAAATAATTATATAAAAAATAAAATAATAAAATATATAGATGAATATACTTGTATATAACATGTAAAAGATAACTTGTAATTTTAAAACCTCGAAAAAATAAATAAAAATCAAAATAAAATAGTTCATAAAATAATAAACATTTTTATTAAATAACCTAAAATTAATAAAATCAAATACTATTTTTAAATGAATTTTGAATTATTTTTCAGGAGTTTTTTCCTAGTTGGTCCACGTGGACCAACCAGGTGGGTCTGACAGTTGACCTCCGGTCAACTGTCTGACCCCCTCCTGTTCATGTCAGAACGTGTTTTTTTCCTCGATTTCGTCGTATTTTGGAGGCCGCTCCTTTCCTCCTTTCATGTTGTGCCCTTCTGCATTTTTGCGCCTCGTAGATTGGTCATTCACATCCATGTTTTTTCTTGGGCTGTGAATCACCGATCGAGATGTTGTTCCGTGATTTTCTCGCTGCTTCGTCCACCTTGTACATAAAGCCCCTTCCTCCATGTTTCAAATACAAACCCTTTTGTCCCTAGTTTGGACCCTTGCCTTGGAGCTCCAGATTGACTCTTGTGACAGGGGAGCCTCGAGCTTCTTCACCCAAGGCCAGGCGAAGGCCGAGGCGACTCCACCATCATCTCCGACGGCCACGCCGCCGTGAGGTTCATCTCAGGTTCTTCCACCTTTGAGGTCTATTTTTCCTTTATTTTTCCTATTTTTTCTTCGTGTTTTTGTTATTCCCCTTAGTCTTAGAAGTCGATGCATGATTTCGTTCCTGATCCACACGTCTCTTTCATCTTCGCCACCCCTCGCCGGAGTTCACTACAGCGAGCTCCACTTCCGCCTGTTCCACATTCTTTCGCCATCTGGAGGGTCACGGCAATTTGCCCGCGACCCTCTTCACCCTTTCTTGCAAGTACCCTGAATGAGACGAGCGTTGGGAGGAGATTTTGCGAGTAACCGTAGCTCCCTGGGGCCCCACCGTCTCTGACGTCGTGGTGTCCTCTGACACTCCGTCGCTCATTTTGCCTCCCCTAGCCGATAAAGCAGCCACGGAGGAGTGTTTCTGGAAGGTCTGAGCTTCAACGGCTGACAGAGGAGGGAAATCTTCGCGGTTGAGCTCGCTCTGGCCAAGGCTCTTCCTTGTTCTTCCAACGTTGCCCTCCACTGTCTGATCAACGAGAGACTTCAGAACGCGTTGCTGCCGTTGGATCCGCTGCATCACCACCTGTTTGATCAACTCTACAGCATTTAATCTCGGTCGTCCGTGGCGAACCGGCATCACCTCCCCTTATGCTGACACATGTATTAGTAAAGGGGTAGGCGTCGTCCGATTGCGCCTTGTGAGGGTATTATGCACTTCGACCCTCGTGCTTTTTGTATTTAATTAGTACTACTTAAACTTTCCTCTGCCGTTTAATTATTACTATAAACTTTGCATTCAGCCCCCGAACATTTTATAACACATATCGGACCTGGCCACGTCACCTCACGTGACGCTTCACGTGAGGTGTAAATTTTGCAGCCAGGCCCTCGGGCCTTTCGATATTGTCATTCAGTACTGAGACTTTAAAATCAAGTTATATTGTTTTGATTAAGTTGCAAGTCGGTCCCTGGATTTTCGATAATTGAAATTGTGCTCCGCCAGGCGCGTAGGAGTCACGTGTGCCTTGGCATTTTTGCAGAAGAGGCCCTGGGGGTTGCGTATTTAATATTAGTCCGGAAATGTTTTTATTGCGTTATATTTTTTGTGGGAAAAATGCACATTGCCCTACAGTTTCTGATATTTACATAAAAGCCCTTGCTAATAGTGTAGTTTTCTTTGTTGCATCTAATTATTTCATGCATCTATAAATTCCTAAAAAATCCACAAAAATTAACATAGCTTCTTGTTTTGTTGGTCTTCCACTCTATATTATTATTTCGCATTTTCGTTACATTTTATTATTTATAAAAATTCAAAAACATGCATTTTCAACATTGTTTGCATTAGAAAATACAAAACAATTATAAAATGTTTTTTTTGCAAAAATCCAAAAAAAAGCATATTTTGTGTGTTTTAGCATGTTTTAGCATTAGATCAAAAATCACTAAAAATTATAAAAGAAAACTCCTAAAAATTAGAAAAACACAAAAACCTTCATAAAAATCTTAAAAATTCCACGAAATCCTAAAAATATAATTTTTATCTCTAAAGTTTCTCTATTTTATTACCTGTACTTTAAAATTAATTTGAGGAATTTTGGACTATGTTTGATATTTTTCATCCTCGTTTTAATTTCGGCCAGCAACTTGGTTCACTATTTACTAGTATCTTTGCCTTTAAAAATACCAAAAAATTAGGAAAAATTTAGAAAAATAACAAGAACATTAGAAAAGTATAAAAATCAAAGAAAATTTTTATTTCATGTAGTTTGAGTATTTTTACCCCTTTTCATCTCTCTCTCATCTATCTCGTGTATATAAATCCTATATAGTTTATATCCTTGTTAAAAGAAAAAGGAAATATAAAAATATAAAATATAAAAAGAAAATATAAAATCAGAAAATTAGAAATTAAATTATAAACATATAAAACAAAAATTAAATAAAAAAATAAAATTAAAAACCCACAAAAACATAACACTTGTATAGACATTTGATTATATTCACTTTTCTGAGCTTGATTGCCCCGATCTACCTGTTTGCTTCCTACGTTCAACACAATACACATACTTGCACCTATACACATCTTTGTTGTAGAGTTATAATAAATTTTAACTCCACAAGTTGATTTTCATTGCTTGATTTATCTGTTGTGTGTTGATTGTTGACTTAATGGTAGCCACAGCGACCTTGTCTCCGCCTTGTGTGAGACATATTTTGACCGCTCGATTTTCGGTTAATCAAATGGCACCGTTGCCCGGGAGCAACAACGCATAGATCGGTTTTTTTTATTGATTGTGATTATTTGTCTATTCTCTGTGATTTATTTGCTCTTTTATTTGATATATCCTATGAGTTGTCTAACCACCCTCTTGTTTGAATTTGTGTGAGGTACACAGATCGAGGGAGGCACTCTTTTCTAGGAGCGCTCATGCACCCATGTGAGGCGGCTTTGGCTTCGCACCAAGGCGGACTTGGAGGGAATTTTGAAGACAATTCTCGAGCTTGTACTTTATTGCAAATATTTTTGTATTTTTTGTGTGAGAGAGAGAGACTCTTTATTTGTAATAAAACATGTACTCAGGACTTGGACATTCGGGCCCAATTTCCATGTGATTGTTCACTTGGGGGCTCACCGCGGTTTTGTCGGTTTTCTTTGCATTTTTTATTTTGTTTCTCAGTTTTGTTTTCCTTACTTTGTGTGATTGAGCCCTTAGTTTTAGGATTGCTTGCGTTAGATTATATAACATATAAAAGATAACTTGTAATTTTAAAACCTTGAAAAAATAAATAAAAATCAGAATAAAATAATTCATAAAATAATAAACATTTTTTATTAAATAACGTAAAATTAATAAAATCAAATACTATTTTTAAAAAAAATTGAATTATTTTTCAAGAGATTTTTCCTGGTTGGTCCACGTGGACCAACCAGGTCGGTCTGACAGTTGACCTCCGGTCAACTGTCTGACCCCCTCCTGTTCATGTCAGAACGTGTTTTTTCCCTCGATTTCATCGAATTTTGGAGGCTGCTCCTTTCCTCCTTTCATGTTGCGCCCTTTTGCATTTTTGTGCCTCGTACATTGGTGATTCATGCCCAAGGCTTTTCTTGGGCCGTGAATCACCAATCGAGACGTTGTTCCTCGATTTTCTCACCGCTTCGTACACCTTGTACATAAATCACCTTCCTCCATGTTTCAAATTCGAACCCTTTTGTCCCTAGTTTGGATCCTCGCCTTGGAGCTCCGGATTGACTCCCTTGATAGGGGAGCCTCCAGCTTCTTCGCGCAAGGCCAGGCGAAGGCCGAGGCGTCTCCACCATCATCTCCGACGGCCACGCCGCCGTGAGGTTCATCTCAGGTTCTTCCACCTTTGAGGTCTATTTTCCCTTTGTTTTTCCTACTTTTTCTTCATGTTTTTGTTATTCCCCTTAGTCTTAGAAGTCGATCCACAAGTTCGTTCCTGATCCACACGTCTCTTTCATCTTCACCACCCCTCGCCGGAGTTCACTCCGACGAGCTCCATTTCCGCTCGTTCCACCTTCTTTAGCCATCTGGAGGGTCGCGGCAATTTGCTCGTGACTCTCTTCACCCTTTTTCGTAGGTAACCTGAACGAGACGAGTGTTGGGAGGAGATTTTGCGAGAGACCGTAGCTCCCTGGGGCCCCCACCGTGTTTGATGTCGCGGTGTCCCTCCGATGCTCCGTCACTCATTTTACCTCCCCCAGCCGATAAAGCAGCCACGCAGGAGTGTTTCTGGAAGGTCTGAGCTTCAACGACCGACGAGGAGGGAAATCTTCGTGGAGGAGCTCGCTCCGACCAAGGCTCGCCCCTGTTCTTCCAGTGTTGCCCTCCACCGTTTAATCGACAAGAGACTCCAGAACGCGCTGCTGCCGTTGGATCCGTTGCATCACCTGTCGTTCGATCAACTCCGCACCATTTAATCTCGGTCGTCCGTGGCGAACCGGCATCGCCTCCCCTTGTGTTGACATATGTATTAATGAAGGGGTAGGCACCGTACGATCGCGCCTTGCGAGGGTATTTTACACTTCGACCCTTATGCTTTTTGTATTTAATTAGTACTACTTAAACTTTCCTCTGCATTTAATTATTACTGTAAACTTTGCATTCAGCACCCAGAACATTTTGTAATAACATATTGGACATGGCCACGTCACCTCGCGTGATGCTTCACGTGAGGTGTATATTTTACAACCAGGCCCTCGGGCCTTTCGATATTGTCATTCAGTAATGAGACTTTAAAATCAAGTTATATTGTTTTGGTTAAGCTGCAATTCGGCCCATGGATTTTTTATAATTGAAATTGTGCCCCCGCCAGGCGCGTGCGAGTCACGCGTGCCTTGGCATTTTTGCCGAAGAGGCCCTGGTGGGTTTGCGTATTTAATATTTAGTCTGGAAATGTTTTTATTGCATTATATTTTTTTGTGGGAAAATTGCACATTGGCCCTGTAGTTTATGATATTTTCATAAAAGCCCTTGCGAGTAGTGTAGTTTCTCTTTGTTGCCTCTAATTATTTCATGCATCTATAAATTCCTAAAAAATCCACAAAAATTAACATAGATTCCTATTTTGTTGGTCTTCCACGTTATATTTTTATTTCGCATTTTTTACTCTTTATTATTTATAAAAATTCAAAAAACATGCATTTTCAACATTGTTTGCATTAGAAAATACATAAAAATTATAAAATTTTTTGAAAAAATCCACAAAAATCATATCTTGTGTGTTTTGCATGTTTTATCTTCAGACCAAAAATCATTAAAAATTTCAAAAGAAAACTCCTAAAAACTAGAAAACCACAAAAACCTTCATAAAAATCTTAAAAATTCCACAAAAATCCTAAAAATATAATTTTTGTCTCTAAATTTTCTCTTTTTTATTACCTGTACTTTAAAATTAATTTGAGGAGTGTTGTTTTCTATTTGATATTTTTCATCCTCATTTTAATTTCGACTAGCAATTTGGTTCACTGTTTATTAGTATTTTTGCCTTTAAAAATACCAAAAAATTACGAAAAATTTAGAAAAATCACAAAAACGTAAGAAAAATATAAAAATCAAAAAATATTTTATTTCCTGTAGTTTGAGTATTTTTACCCATTTTCATCTCTCTCTCATCTATATTGTGTATATAAATCCTATATAGTTTATATCCTTGATAAAAGAAAAAGGAAGTATAAAAATATAAAATATAAAAAGAAAATGAAAAATCAGAAAATTAGAAATAAAAATAAAAAAATACAAAAACAAAAATTAAATAAAAAATAAAATTAAAAACCCACAAAAACATAACACTTGTATAGACATTTGATTACATTCATTTTTCTGAGCTTGATTGCCCCGATCTACATGTTTGCTTCCTGTGTTTGACACTCTACACATGCTTGCACCTATACACATCTTTGTTGTAGAGTTATAATAAATTTTAACTCCACAAGTTGATTTTCATTGCTTGATTTATCTGTTGTGGGTTAATTGTTGACTTAATCCGGATTTCTGAGCGGTCGCCATAGCGACCTTGTCTCCGCCTTGTGTGAGACATATTTTGACCACTCGATTTTCGGGTTAATAACAACAACAACAACAAAGACTTTTCCCACAATTAAGTAGGGTCGGCTACATGGATTCTTCGCCTCCATTCAGATCTATCTTGGGTCAATCTCGTACTTATATCCAAAAAACTAAGATCCCTTCGTATAGTCTCTTTCCAACACTTCTTGGGTCGTCCTCGCTCTCTCTTAGCCAGCTCAACATCCCAATACTCGCATCTCCTAACCGGAGCATCAGTTGACCTTCTTTGCAAATGACCAAACCATCTTAAGCGGTTTTCTCGCATCTTATCCTCGATCGGAGCTACACCAACTTTCTTTCTGATTGCATCATTCTGAATCTGATATTTACGTGTATATCCACACATCCATCTTAGCATTTTCATTTCGGGTTAATCAAGATCTAAAATTATAAACCACAATAAAGATCCATCAATCCAAGAATAATTAAGAAACTAATCAATTTAGTCCATAAACCTGAAATCCAAATTGCATCAAATAAAATCCATGAAGTTTCTTAGTAATTAAAAATCTAATAATAACCACGAGGCTTATGAAGTCTAGGGTTTAAGCCTTAGCTCATCACAAAAGCATGTAGGTTGCATCACATATGACCTAAGTAACTAGTCATACTTGTCGCACCGAGCAGCGGAATTTAAAATTTTCAAAAGTATGAAATCACGTGATTCAAGAACACTTCTCAAATCATTTCATCAAGATTACAAATGGGTTCAAAAGAATACCTCTTGAAGCATGTTGTGATCTTTAATCTCTAAAGTAAGAGATTCTCTTGTCTCAAGTCTGATACAACGAAGGTTTCACTTGCAGGTACGTGGATGAGAGGCATGCTTCCCACAATCCAAGTTGATGATGAGTGAGGAATCTCCTGATTTAGTCTCATCAAACTCGATGCTTCTTCTTGAGTGGAGCAAACTAAAGAAGATGGAGATCCACGAGTAATCAATCCGGGAACGCAACGACATGGTGAAGACGATGATGTTCTTTAGGCCAAGATGTGGACGACAACACTTAAGGGGGTGTGGTGAATCCACAATGCATCGCCTTTATTCTTTTATTTTAGCTTCATTTTCTTAGTTAAACACTTGTAAATACCCACTAATTCCATAATTTTACCATTTTTCATGCATTTATTAAATATATATTTTAACACTTTTTGTGCTTAAATAAAGGAATAAAGAAGAAAAGAAAAAGAAAAGAAAAATGAAGGATGTCTTTATGTAATAAATACAGACTGACCCGAACGCCGAGGTGATTAATTAAAAATTTGAATGGGATACAGAGGATTACATAATTGACATCAATGGTTTTCCGTCAAGATGAAGGGTTCTGTCGTCAGGAATTGTATGTACGATATGCCTATATGAAGTGATATATCATGCATACAAGCGCATCTGGATCGGGCTCTTTACTTTTGAAAGAGTAAGGCCGTATGTGTAGTGACCCCAATGGCGCGTCCTCATATTATTGGGTGATATTGGATTATGTATAGAGAGTGCTAATTCTATTGACAGTTGGTTCAATTAACGATGTGTCAATATTGCCTTAGGGGCAATGTGCTCAGATGTTAAAGATCAAATTAGGAAATGCAAGTTGGACTTGCAAGACGAAATGCCATCCTGCTTCTTTTTATCTGAGTTACAGGTTCTCATATTATTGGGATGTAACAAAGATAAGAAAGGAGATCCCAGATCTTTCTTGAGATATAATGGTAAGTATATGTCTTACATTAAAAGTGGATAAGGGAATGAACTTTCAGTGTTGACAAGGCAAGACAACTTTGATATAGAAAATCTTAAATCAAAGTAAAATATGTATTTATGTAAATTATCTTATTTCAGACTCGACAATAACCGGTAAAATATCGCGGATTAGATACATGATCAAGTTATTGTACTTGATGTTGAAAACATAATGTATGGGGTTGCAATGTGCAAGTTTTCTCATAATAATGACGAATAATAATTAAATAGACAATAGGACAACATCCTAGGATTTGTATATCTCTATAGTCTTGATATCTCATCGAGTGTGTTTTGGAAATATCATGTCGATGATGATTGTAATTATCGAAAATCCTTATAAAACCTAAGAAGATGTTTTGGCATATATATGTGCTCTCGACATTTAGTAATGAATGGCATGGTTCACTGCATTATGCAAAATTATGGCTTGATAAGAGATGATACTCTCAAAATGTTTGAGAACATGCCTGAACCAAAGTCTTTAAGAGTTAAGATGGATATAGATTGGATGATGTCATCATTCTACTGTCTATACTTAAGTAATTCATGAAGCGTCATAATTTAGTATTTTATGAATTGAATGAAGTATATATAATTGTTGAAATACTCTTATATTGAAATCTTTTGAGTTCAACATAAGAGATCCTTTATCTTAAGCAATGGTTGTTTATAGATGAGGGAAGTATAGTGGAAGCTTGAGTCTAACCCAAATAAGAAGGAAAGTCAAAGAGTTGATTGTACTTCTATGACTTCCATACAACATCTAAAAAGTTGGATGAATGCTAATACTGCAACAAGCTGATGCATTGATAGTATAACAATCAAGACTACCCAAGATCCTTAGAGAAGGATCCGGATAGTGCATCGAAATATTATATATCTACATATAATCATTGAAATTGACTTGCTTATTGGATAAGATCAGAGTCTTAAATTGTATCTCACTCTTCTAATAACACCTGCAATTGATTTCATATTCTATAAGACCAGAAAATTTGATCTTAAGGTTTAATAGTCATCGACATGGATATTGATGCAGTTGTTGCAACAATCTATGTTGGATAGATAGACTTCATATTTTCAGTGGGAGAGCCTTTAGTTTTAGAGAATGTCACTATGACTTAGATATTAGAATACATTCATTGTTTATTTCTAAATGTTGGAAATAAACATGTATTCTGGAATAAAACTATCATAAAGAGTTATGATGAATATATTTCAGATTGTAATCTAACATTTAGAGGACTCTACTAAATTAGGAAATTAATGAATGGTTCATTAACATTTCTAAATACTGAAATTTAAATCTTAAAAGGTCAATAGACGTATGAAGATCATTTGACAATGATCTAACATCAAGTCTTGGACATAAGTCTATTGATGAGATCAATGGACTGGTAAGAGATGAAGCTTTAGAGTGTCAGAAATTTCAAATCTTACATACTTGTGTATATTGTATTCAAAGTAGAAATTATCCAATGCACCCTTCTATGTGAATGATGTAAGATGCCAAGGTATTGAAGCTATCATACATATTGATGTATGTCAACCATCTATATCATAATAAACATTAATGATATGTGATATAAATTGATGATTATTGGTGACATGAGATTTCTTCTCATCATCTTATAAACATTTGAAATGTTCAACGTTTTCATTTTTTTGTTTAAAATCAAAGTTTGAAGGAAGATGAAATGAATTTGATCTTACCTAGGTAGCCGGTTTCTATCAGACGAATTCAAGGAATACCTTATGAAGAAAGGAATATTATTCATATCTCACTCCTCATAGTACACCTAAACTCAATAGAGTTGTAGGGAGATACAATTGGATCATGTGTGACATGATTTTATCAATGATGAATATTAGAATAACTATCTCTTAATTTCTAGGTTTATATGTAGTGGAGACTACAACATATATCCTTAATAAGATTACATGCAACTAAGCTGGAATCTCGCACCAGAGAATGCTACTTCATTAGGAATATAAAGGATGGTAATGGTTACCTACTTTATGACTTTTCTTAAAAGATTTCATCTATAAGGATATGATTCTTAGAGGATGAATCTCTTGAGAATCAAGATGAAAATGAAGTTAAGGATCTCATTGAATCTTGAGAAGATAATGAGGCTCCTGAAATCAGAAGTTAAAGGACAATTAAATATGAAATACATATACCTTTTCAAATTAGTTTGTGGGTGGTTAGACCACCCAGAAGGTATGAATTCCATGTGTCAAAGAAATCTAACAATGAACTGACTTCATATGATGAAGCTTCTAAGGATCATGACATGGAAAGATAGATGTTAGCATTAAAGTCTAAAGTAGATTTCATATACAAGTATTGTATAGACACTCGAGGATCCACCTATAAGGGTAAGACCCATTAGGTGTAAATGAATCTTCAAGAGAAAGAGGAAACCTGATGAGAAGGTAGGGACCTTAAGAGCATGGCTCGTATCCACAAGATACATACGAAGAGAAGACGCTGCTTGCGATGAGACTTGCTCTTCAATTCCATTCTTGAACTCATCAGAATATTGCTAACTATAGTTACACATCTTGAATTCGACATCTAAAAGATGGAAGTCAATATTTCATTCCTCAAAAAATATCTCAACGAGGATATTCATATGAAGTAGCCCCGAGGCTCATGAGATATTGGGATTCAAATTCAGTGCACGATCGTCTCTCTTTGGAAGCTCAACTGAATTTGTAGGTTTGATATATGTTTTTGGAAGTATATGATCCATACTTAGTTATAATATATGCTTTTGTAGAATATGTGATCGATACAAACTCACAATGATCAAATGAGAAACTTAATAATAAAACCCTGAAGAATACAGTCTAAATTTATCTAAATCTTTGGGTTTATTCTAGGTCTTCCAGTATGCAGGATGTACAGGTATTAGGAATACCTGAGGGTGATGTGATTATAAACGAATGTATAAACATGACACTTCCATTCTAAGGGAGTGATGAAATATGTATGGATTTTAGTGACTCCTCTCACCAGAGAAGTAATCTAATATTGGTCTAAATGTTGGACAATGATCTAAATGTGATTCATGTGCAATGAGAAGATTAAATTTACATCTTTGATTTAACCAAACATCTATGGGAGGTCCCTGAGATCTAAATTTGAGATATGATCTCAATATCCAAGTCACTATACATGGAACATACAATCCTCCTATCCTTATCTCCAAGTATCTACGGAGAAAGTTTATTATTCTTGAAAGATTTCAAGAATAATTCTGTTGTTGATAATGTGTCTGAACATTGAGGAAAATTGATAGTTAAATATGATTTAATTATCACGAATAATTGAATTTGATTCATATTATTTGGCCTTATAAGGAGAGTTATCTGATATAATTGTGTGTGATTTAACTATTAAAGATGTGAATAATATGAATGTGACTCATGTTATTTGAGCACATGAGAATAGAGATCCAAAATAATTAAATATGCTCTAATTATCAAGGATATGAATGATGAAGATATCAGTATCCATATTATTTGTATATATATATATATTATAAACGTGATTTATAATAGAGAGAGCTTATTGTAAATAGTATCTACAAATTAATTGTTGATGTGAATTGGATTCACATTGGAAATTATTGGAAATATAATTTACATTTTATTTTGGGTTGTGAATATGATTCACAATTTTTTAATGACGTGATTGCAATATTCACAAAATTAATTTGGAATCATTTTTTGTGAATTAATTTACAACAAAAGTTTATATATATATATATACACATACACACACACATACATACAAAGGATTATAAAAGCGAACACCATCCATTTAATGGATGGAAGACGTCCACCGTTTGACTTGTTCTCAAGAGTGAACCCCCCCCCCCTTTTAGGAAGGTGGGTGCGCCTCCTTTCTAATCCTTCTATCATAATTGATTTCATTTAAATTTAATTATGTTGATTCTTCAACATATTTAATTTAATCTAAATTAAATATTGCCATATTTTTACAACAAAATCGTGGCCACTGAATAGAAAAACAAATCAATCTCAACTATTGATTTTATGTTTCACATGGATTGTGATCCATGCACTCTCAACATAATATAAAAGAAGAGGCAACCCTAGCTCTTCTTTTACATACACTACAACAATATAATATCCTCTCTCTCTCTCATATTCTCTACACACACCCCCTCTCCCCCCTTAGAGTGGTTGTCCACCCAAAGCCCTAGAGAGGGTTGCCGTTGTCGCCACGTCGTTGTGCCACCGCTTCGACCACTTGTGAATTTTCGTCTCATTCGGTGCACTTCGCTTGCGAAGAAGACGTCAGGTCTCGTGAAACGAGATAATGAGATTCGTTTCTTGGATCATCAACATAGATTGCGAGGAGCACACGTTTCATCATCGTACTCGCAAGCGTCTCCTCCATTGGATCGAACTTTGGCATGAGTTCTCTTACTTTAGAACCTCGATCGCAACAATGCTTCAAGATGTAACACTAATACTTGTTTGTGTTAGATGAAACGATCTGAGAAGTGTTCTTGGATCATGTGGTTTCATCGTTCAAATTTATTTAAATTTCGTTGCCCTGAGCGACTAGGATGACTAGTCCCTCCCGATCTCATGTAATGCAATCTTCACGCTTCTGTGATCTGCTTAAGGATCTTCTCATATCCTTCACAATGATCCTCCTCCATTGTTGTTGACCTCCACCAGTGATGCTTCAACCTTCATCGCCACACATGCTTCGTTCTCAACTTCTTTAGTGTTTCGGTTATATATTAACCATCTTTCTCTTACCATTACGGTTTCAAATCATTTGCTTTTTCTTCTCTATCATCCATTTTCCGCCTCCTCCATTTGCTTCGCCATTTAAGGTTTGAGAGGGAGTGAAGAGCAAATCATTTTTGGTGATCAGAATGAAATGGATCTTCCTCTCTTCCCCCTTCCATTATTCGATTCTGATATAATCTATCTTCGCTTCTATAATTTATATTCCACTTGTTTTTATCCATTTTAAGCTATTTTTGTGGCATATCAGTACATGAAAACTGAAAGTGTATGAACCCTTGATGCCCATTTGCATGGGTGATGATGGTGGCCACACTACAAGAATATTGGCTTTTTGCGACATGCATAAAACGTCACAACTCTTAGAAACATGTCCTTAAAAATAATAGTGACCTTATTTAACCGTCGCATAACCATAACAACGTCCCCCATCATCGATGCCATTAGCGGCAGTCAGTCCACGACTGTCGCCAATGAATGCCAATTGTGATGATTACATGCCACTAATTATTACCGACTGAATTGCAGGAACTTTATTTCGAAGACTCTTTTGTGGTTGCATTAGTATCTTGTAGGACCATATAATGCGATCAATTTTTTTATCAGTGCTATTCTATCATTTTGATATGTTTCATATAATTATACTTTATGTATAGACGTTTCATCAGTAAATTTAGATTGTAAAAGATATCTGATAACAAAAAGTATTTTTATGCATTACATATAATTCTTGATTTTAAAGATGTTTTTTATTATCTTAGGTATCTATAATGTAGTATAGAATAAGATAAAATCATTAAAAATTAAAGTCATAATATTATTTAAATAAAATAATTTATATACACTTTAAAACATGAAGAAACACTATTCGAAATACAATGAATCAAATTTGAATTCAAGTTAATAAATTCATTTATAATTCGATTCAAGTTCGGATTCGAAACTTTTAAAATGAACTAAATCCAAATCATGTTGAATTAAAATGTGTTTGATTCAATTAGCGCCTTTAGATATGATAAAAAAAGTTGGATGGACGAGTGAACTAATATGCAATATGTGGATGGAAACAAAACAATGTTTCTCCTGGAATAGTTATATACCTTAGAACCAACCTAAAAACGGGAATCAGGATTTCGGTACCTTTTACCATGCACATCTGCGAAAATAAAAAAAAAAACTCATTCTTTGGATACAATTGGAATTTTTAAAAAAAAATCATAATTATCATCACACGCATTTGCTGATCAAATTTTCACAAATGACATTCCTCCATTCACCCAAACGACATCATTTATAAGATCTTGAAGGACATAAAATCTGCGGGCAACATCAGAATGTAAAAATGGAGTTACAGAGCGGACTGGCAAATTTTCCTTTGTATTATTAATGTGTATCCTGTATTAGATTGCTGGCCTAGTTTACCAAAAAAAATAAACCCCCAGAAATTGTGGACTGAAGGATGTACAATCAGACAAGCAACCTTCAAATTGCTGCAGCCCAAAGAACCTGCTCCGTGATATCTCGTGCTACAGATTCATATCAAGTCAATTTGAAGTGAAATCTGACGATTTCTCGAAGCTGCCTTCATGAATAAGAGAGTGTCGGATTAATGATTTTTACATTGCCCAGTATCATCATGCCAAAACCATAAGCATCATTGCGATGCATGCTGTAAGCACCATGCTGTAGTAGCTTTGTGAGTAGAATTCCCTGAAGACCTGCGAGCATTCTTCCAACAAAGAAACTATCAGCTTGTGAGGAAATCGAACACAGTAGAATGATAGAATTATTAAGGAAACACTGTCATAATAATATACTGGAACTTGTTTTCAAACAGAACGGGAAACGAGTATCAAGGCACTTACATGTTATAAATCGAACATTATTCAAACTTAACAGTGCCATCAGGATTGGTAGCACTTACCATAAATTTGATATAGACGTAAAATCAGGAGTTCAAGCCAATTCTGATACCTCTCTACCATATTTGAATTATGACACAAAGGTCAACCATGACAGTTGAATTACATTAGAATGCTAACTTGGGCAAATATGAAGCTGGCAAAATCAAGTAACAGGAATGGTCTGTATTCTTACATATGCTCATCCGATGGTTCACTAGTCTCCATTATTTGAAGAAGATGGCATGATAGATGCAACTAAGAAGGTTTGACCAAATGTCAATAGAACAATAATAGTGCAAGGGTACAATGCCCACAGCACTATATTCAGTTAGGCAAAAAACTAGACATCAACCCCTGGGTCTTGCAGTCACCGTATCTTATGGACAACCGTCACAACCTGACCGGCATCTCCATGAATAAGAGGCTTGCAAGGTTGACGAATAGTTAGTTGACCTATCCTTCTCATAGAGATACTGTGCATACCTCGTCTATCGCCAGACGGGATAAGAATATTATACAAAGGGTCCCTTTCTCTTCGAGTATAGAAGGAAAGGGACCTTTCCCTTGTTTACTTCGACAACTCCCACTATAATCCCCAACGTATCTAACTCTCACATCTCACAAAGACAACAGTGGATGCCTTAGATATGATCTAGCCACCAAAGATGATAAACAAGGAGGCACTACTCTCTCCACATGTCGGTTATTTTAGTCCTGCATTGGTCTAAAATTCATTCCACATCCTTCAGTTTCACATTACCATCTCCTAATCATGTATCTTCTTTTGATATGGAAACAATAGTTGGAAAAAATAACCTCACTCAACACCGAAAAATGTTCAATTATTTCTTTGATGGTGAATCAGACTAACAAGATATGGCCAACTTAATGGTAACAAGGAATATTATGATCCACATGCACAACATATGCAGAAGGTAAGTTATTTGACCGGTCAAACTCTTAAAACTATTTATAGAAGATGTTTGACTCTGTTTAATATTGTTTGTTTAGGTAGATTTTAAAGATGACCTGTCTATCGTCTCTAGAATTTTGGCAAGGTCGTGTAGTATTGGGATGAAATAGTAAGTTTATATGATGTAAAAGCTACTTTTAATGAAATCAAGATAGACTTCCCTAAGCATGCATCAATAGTATTTCTATCTAAACAGACGAATGCATTAATAAACAAAATAGACTATTAAAATAGTAAGCATTAGAAATTAAATTGTAAGTTGTTGGGTTTTCATATTTACCTCAGGACCCTGTTCTATTTTGGTTCATAACAAACAGATATTTGGGTAAAATGTGACGTTGATATGTCATCTATATGCACCCGACTGTCCATCATTCGGTTGCATAATATAAGTTGATAAATGATTTGCACAAGCGCAACCCACAAAGAAATGAGCATAAAAACATATACATTTGCATGGAAAAATCCCTTCGGGACAGAGGGTAAAAGATAACGATGAAAAACAGATCCACTACAAAGTACATGCCACCGAAAATCTTCAGAAATGGCGCTCCAAGAAAGAAGATGCAATACAATCTCACGCCTTAACGTAGCACATATATTAAATCCTAACCTTGATTAGATTCTTAACGGGATCCAAAAATGTGCACTTGTCAGCAGAGCCAAGATGATGGTGGATACACATGAAATAAATAATAAACATAATCAATCTATTTTCAGAATCTTGATCAGATTATCCTTCTAATCATGGTTTATAGTATAATAAGCTGAGTATGTTAGAGGAAAATTGGAGATATGAATGGAAACATTAGCACATCCCCACAACCCTCTATTCCCAATACAACCTACCAATGCAGATAACTCCGCCATGGTCAGATTACACTGTTGACTGATCTCTTCTTACTCATGCTATAATAGATTTCATCAAGATAGTAAGTACCTAGGTTCGTCTCCATTTTATTTTCTTTAAGAAGCGAGGCTGATCTCCAGCCGTGCCCCCAGCATGTACTTCTTTGCCATTCCGTGTTCTCAGTATATACCTTCCATTAAAGTTCTCAAAAGGGTTGTGAGATCCCCACTAATTGTCACTTTTTCAAAGGAGATATCGGTCAGTTAGAACTCCATAGATCTCGAGATATTGGAAGAAGCTCCATTACTATCAAACCACAATGCAAAACTATGATCATATTTTGGGAGGGGTATCTATCATTGGTTAACCAAAACCATATTAGCCTCCAAGGAATTATCTTACGTCAACCAAGCCATCTGATCTGGGCTGGATATTGACCGACCCATAAGAAGGGATCCACAGATGAACTTCCTAATCTCCATCCATATTCAAGCAAATTATTATCCTTCAACGTCATAAACATCAGCACATGCACTAAGGCGTATTTATAAGGTGATATCGGTCATAAGCAGATATCGGTCAGTTATCATATTAGTTCACTAAGGCGTATTTATAAGGTGAAAGATTGCCTTAAAAGGATGCATAGATATGCCTTTATTCAGCTACTGCCGTAAAGAGTAAAAATGCAACAAAACTAACTTCTGACAAACAAAAATATTTAAGCAGAGATAATTGGCGAAAGGAAAATTGCATACCCTGAAAGACATGTGTGATCTGGAAGCAGAAGACTTCAATCCAGGGAATCCAACATCGTAAGAAATGCTTCCATCTGGCTTGTACAATCCAAAATACCTTTCCGAGCCTTCGCCAGGTTTCAGATCCTCATTAAACAATGCGAACACATATGCCTTTACCATCATTTTTGGTCTAAGAGGAGTACCCTTCCTCTTAGCAAGCCTCTTACGCAAATTCAAATTATATGTTCGTGCATTCTCAACAGTGGCACCTGCTTCGTCACTATCACCATTAGAAGCCCATCCAGTTTCAGAAACTCGCACTTCCATCTTCCCATAACCAGCAGCATCTAGTGCAGAATAAGCTGCATCAACCTGAGCATCAAACATGTTATCATAGTGCAAGTTGGTCTTCGCATCGTATATCCCTGGATTAGACTCAAAGAGGGCATATTTAATATCTATATGCTCAGGATCGCATTTATAAGCCAAGAACGGATATGCATTAATGTAGAAAGGAGCGCCTGTCTTCGACAAAAAGTCCAAGAGCGGGCTCATGTATGGGAGTATGTCATGTTTAAAAGTACAGGCTGATGGTGGGAAGGAATTCATGAAAACTGCTTCAGAATGTGGTGTATTGACTTCTATGAGATCTGTTAATCCTAACCTATAGACTGCACTATAGACATTTCTAACAGCTCCATAGAGAACTTCCTGTAGCTGTGGATCATACCCAGCTAAGATCTCATTGCCCACAGCAATTCCTCTAATCTGCGTGTCTGGAAGAAAAGGCTGCACATTTTGCTTCAGCCAATTCATGGCACTGTCCTCATTTAGACTCATTTCTTTGAGCAATTCATTTGGTAACCCCACTATTAACTCAATTCCAGAGCCGTTGAATGCTGTGAGGACCGAATGATCAGCATCATATATTCGAACATTCTTTATCTTTGCTGCTCTAAGAAGTGTTGCTACAGTCTCAGGAGGAGGTAGATTATCCGCAACTCTTCCATAATTTATTCCATAAGTTCCAGTAAATGCATGTACACCCAAAAGACCTGTAGATGAACAGAAATGAACATTTAGCACCTCAAAATTTAGAATCTCAAGACCCGATTTTGAAGTAAACTTCATCAGCAAACACAAAGGAGCATATAGAAGAGAAGTGATGGGCCAGTATTCTATTGGTGATTCGAAAAAAATATACCTGTCAACCTGAAATTTCATCATATTACATTTATGGATAAAAAGAAGCCATTTTTTCAAACCCGAGTCATGATAAATCCGATTTCTGAAAGACCATCAAATGCAGCTGTCAACTTGATTAATAAAACATTTCTAATATTAGAATCGCGTGACAATCCCTCTGAACAAAAAAGATAACGCAGCTTGAGAAGTTTAATCACAAAATTTTAAAATAGAGAGTCTAGTTTTTTAACCAGCAATAATAATAAGTCGTCATCTGCCACACCCACAGGCTGACAGGCACCATTAGACAGAAGCATTACAAAATATAATTGGACCGGTTTAACACCATAAAGTATACTCCGAACGGCATTTGCCAACAAAAGAACTTCAACAAACGAACAAGAAACAGGAAGTAATCCCAAAAGGGTCGACTTTCCTTTAGCAAAAAACATCATCGAATTTTAACAATCAGAATAGATAAATAGAAAAAAAAACAGACAGCAAATTATCAAACACCACTTTCTCGGTCCCCATCTCATTAGATAATCAACGCAAACTCATAAAGCATCATTAAACAAAAGCAACTGCACACGATGATCGACTGCAGAAAACTGACACAACAGCAAAGAACGTACCTTTCTGGAATGGCAGAGCAACCCACAAAAAGCAAAGCAACCCCCACAGCCTCCCATCGAAGAAACACCCACCGGCCATCTCAACTAACAAGCAACAAGGGAAGATGAACAGCTGGTGCCTCCCCAAACACTGGGAGTCCACAACGAACTAAAAAGGCGCGACCTTGCAAAAAAGATACCTCCCCTCGCTACCCTTCCCAAAGTCTACCTCTCCTCCCCGTTCACAACACCACCTTGGCCTTCTCCAGAGGCGACCCTAAGTAAGATGGACGCCAACAACAAGGAAGGTGGCGAGCAAGATTGCGCCTTTGATCGTCCACCACTGTTAACTTGATCGACCCGAGAGGCCAAGGCTCGAATCGATTCCTCTTCCGCGGATGTACTCGATCCCCTCCGCTTGCTTGGAGGGGTCAGATGGTGAGGATTCCGATGCAGAGAAGCCTTCGGAGATTGGTGGGGCGGTTTTGACTTCGGGAGTACGAAGGAGAGAGCTCTGCTGTGTTCTTGAGATCGACAAACAAATGCGGTTTTGCAACGGAAAGGAGGGAGATGTCCATTGGTACTTCAGTTTCGGATACCATACCATAAATATAACGTGCGACCGTGATACTTTTTTATTCCTAGAACTTTATGTAAAATGTTGGGTTTTTTCAGTTGCGCCCCTTCTAGATATTGTAATTTCAGTTATACCCTTCCTTTTTGGGAATATCAGTTGTGCCCCTGACTTCTTGCCATTCTATCATTTGTGCCCCTTGGGTTAGTTGTAGTTCATCCTCGGTACAAACGAACGTTAACTTTGGAGACACACGCGAAATTAAATTAAAAAAGATAGCTGGAAGGTCATCCCATCCTCTTCCTCCTCCATCTTCTTTGTCTTCCGTCCCTTCTCCTCCTCTCCAGCCTCCTGCTGCTCCTCCAACGTCGTCAGTCCTGGAAATCAGGAGCTTGTAGGTTGATGCGGTTACAAGGTGGCTCCCGTCTTTCAATCGTCCTTAAGGGCGGCGCGGGGGAAGAGGGAGGGCGGAAGGGGAGGTGCGGAGTGGTGGAAAGAGCAGAGGGTGGGGGTAAGGGTGAGGGGGAGCTTAGAGAGGGTTGGGTAGGGGCGGTGGGGGTGTGGAGGGGGGGTTGCAAAGGGAGGGTAATGGGGAGGTGTCGGGTGGGAGCAAGAGCAGGGGGTGGGGGTGACGGTGAGGGGGAGGAGCTCGGGACGGGCTGGGGAGGAGCTGGGGCAGATGGAATGGCACGGGGGCAGAGGGATGGCGGAGGGGGAGGTGTCGGGTAGTGGGAATAGCATCGGGTGGGGTGAGGATGAGGAGCACGGGGCGGGCTGGGGAGAAGCCGGGGGAGGGGCGGCGCAGGGGAAAAGGGAGGGAGGTGGGGGAGGTGCTGGGTGGAGGGAGTAGTAGGCTCGTGGAACGGGGTCCGTTTCAGCAGGAACCTCAACATGCAGGCGTCCTCATAGGCGGGGCCCTTCAAGTATAATTTCTCCATAACATCGGAGGTTGCCAATTACAGCTACGAGGCAACCGTGATGCAACGTTGTGGGTGATGTCGAAGGGAGTTGTTATCTGCGAAGTATGGGACCACTCAACTCATGCATGGGAAGAAACTATGGACGAGGTCGTCAGAGACATGCGACTTGGACAATAAGTGCAATCTCAATGGGGGTCTGTGAGAATGAGATATGCGGGTGCCCGCCGGGTTTTGATCCTGACCGGAATCAAGACTTGATAGGTTCCCAGAAGGAGTGTCGGAGGAGGGAGAAGATGCCTGCGGAGTGCAACCGATAGCTTTCATTGGGATGAAGGGAATGAAGCTGGCTGACAATGCCAACGCCACGGTGAACAGGAAGATGATCCCGAAGGGGTGCAAGGCTGTGTGCACCATCGACTATGGTTACATGATCTACGCTCTGGAAAACAGCACGAGCACGGGGATGACATGGAAGGAACTGGAAGCTGGGGAGGAGGAAGAGGATGGGGAGGAGGAAGAAGATGAAAGACGTTTCCAATGTTACCCCTTCTACTCAAACCATGGTTTGATTAAACCGTTGTTAAGTTCAAGTTATTGATGGCCAAATTAACGGAGGGGTAGAAGTGATAGAACGATAAGAAATCGAGGGCACAACTGATATTCCTAAATATAGAGAGGTATAACTAATATTGCAATATTTCGGAGGGGCGCAATTGATAAAAAAACTCCTAAAATATTACTCTAGAAAGGGTGATTTTACAAAGATCCAGAGCAACCAAAAAAATATTTCTAATATGCTCCAATTTTATAGAAAATCATGAGGGGCCTCTTGCAAAAATGGTGTGTACTCCGGTTTATAACTAAAAAAAACTGCAGCAAACTTTTTTGCAGAAAGATATTTTTCTAGATATTCATGTAAAAACCGAGGACGTTTGCATCACATATGTCCTATCCAAAGTTATAGTATAAGGGTTAGTAAGATTAAAGGCGTGTTACGTGACTTACGGCTGTAGTGGTTTGGTTACGAAGATTAGAAGGGTTGTGATGTAATTGAACAGGATTTTAAAGGTCGATAATAAAATCCATAATTTATATGTTACTCTTGGTAGATAGATCAACTGCACGACCTGTTTAGTGAGCAACAGGTGGAGGAGTTGCACTAAGCATGTCACAAGTGTAAGTCCCATAAAGAATGTATTTTTCGATCTTAGTTTAATTTCTTATAACAAGTATCAATAATCGAAGTATATTAAACCAACAAAAAGGAAGATGTGGGTTTGGACTAAGACGGTAATATGGATAGTGTAGCTTACTTAACTCCTAAATCAAGGTTGAAGTTCTGTAAGCATGGATTTTTTTTCATCACGGCTACATACTGAAAAACAATGCTTGTATATATGTCACCTAGAATGTTTTTTCTGTAAGGTTTTAATCTTGTAATTGATTTTTTTAAAATAAAAAATGATGTTGATATTTTATTTAGCAAAAAGGAAAATTTTCATGAGTTGGAGACTAAAGATGAAGTAAATGAGAAGATTGAGGTTTGGAGACATGAGATGAAGACTAAAGGATTTCGTATAAGTAAGGTTAAGACCGGAATATATGGAGTGTACCTTTGATGGAAGCAATGGCGAAGGAATTGATGTGAAGATTAGTGACGATAACATTCGGAAGAGAGATTCTTTTAGACATCTGAGATCTATTTTGCAACATGATGGGGAAACTGATGGAGGAGTTATTAATAGAATAAATGCATGTTGGCTAAAGTATAGAGGAGCCTCTGTTGTTATCTGTGATAAGAAAATTCCTTTAAAAATAAAAGGAAAGTTTTACAAAGCAGCTGTGAGACCTGCTATGCTCTATGGATCTGAATGTTGGCATGTGGACCATAGACATGTGCAGAGAATGGCTATAGCAGAAATGAAAATGGTAAGGTGGATGTGTAGACACACATGTAAAGATCGGATTAAGAATGATGCAATCAGAAAGAAAGTTGGTGTAGATCCGATCGATGATAAGATGCGAGAAAAGCACTTAAGATGGTTTGGTCATTTGCAAAGAAGATCAGCTGATGCACCTGTTAGGAGATTCGAGTGTTGGGATGTTGAGCCGGCTAAGAGAGGGCGAGGACGGTCCAAGAAGTGTTGGAAAGAGACTATACGAAAGGATCTTAATTTTCTGGATATAAGTCCGGGATTGACTCAAGATAGATCTGAATGGAGGCGAAGAATCCATGTAGCTGACCCTACTTAATTGTGGGAAAAAGGCTTTGTTGTTGTTGTTGAAAAAGAAATTTTTCATGAAATGTTTAAAAGGCTAATTTTAGTAAATAGTATCCCCCATGTATTCTTCCAATGCAAAATAAATTATTACACTATAAGCACTTACAAGAGTTCAACCCGTGCAATCATAGATACTTCAATAACTCCATTACAATTCTGATTTTCAAATCGGGAGACCTAATAAATAAAAATCTAGATGAATAAGCTTTATTAATATTCCAATGAGGACAATTTCTAAGGTATTGGCAGAAAGATAGGCACCAAAACTATGTGAAGCCATCTCACCATCACAGTTTGTCTTTCTTAAAGTGAGATATGCATCCGATTGTTTTATTAGCATCGCATTTCATTGCATGCTGGAAACGATAAAAGGAGAAACCATTCATTCTAAAAAAAATTGTAAAGCTTTTGGTATTATTAGATGGTTTCCATAGATTAGGCCTTCAGCATGTCCAAGTGCTCTGATAAGTTTTTTTGCCTAAAATCCAAATGACTCTCGAAACATATGCCATGTCTATAAAATTGAATGGGGCCTTAGGTGGATTTTTCCCAAACTTTGTGCATAGTTAAAAAAGGACACATGTTATCATTGTTACTCTTCATTAACTCACTCTATATTTCAAATGGGCATGCTCAATAGACAGGCAGATGATTTTGGCTTCAAATTTGGGACAATAGACTAATAGACAGGCAGATGATTTTGGCTTCAAATTTGGGACAATAGACTACTAGCATCTAATTCGAAGATAGTCTTCTTAGATATTTAAAATGGAAAGAAGAATGTGCCAAAAACCTAGTTAGAATCGAAAAATTAATTTCCTTTACCTTCGATTTTAAGATATATGCCTATAAGCTTGTTGCATACAACATGAATGCATTTCCTAACATAAAGCAATGTATAGCAAGCCTAGCCAATTGCCAGGTTAACAAACTCCCAATCTTATAAATATTACTACATTATCACAAAAATGGCTTTGATATGGAACAAGGTAATAGCAAATTATTCATTGAAATTCAGTGGATGGTATTTTAAAATGTACTTCTCAACCATCACTGACATGTTCTCATATATGCATATTTTAATGATGATTAAAAATTATGTTCTTTTATTAGCTTATAAATTAGCTACTAATTTTTCAGGTTGTGGTTGTACGATTCTTTCTAGAACCTCGAGAAGATGAGATTCTTGTTCCTGTGTCAGCTGGGAATTGATAATCAATGGGAACATTTTCTACATGCACGCAAGGAGGGCATATTTCACGTTTGCTGGAAGTGGTTTGAGCTCAGGTGGGATCTGAGTCAGCTCAGTGGTGACCGCATCTACTGTGCAGGGCAATGGTGTTGGATCTTTCAACTGTAATGTGTCCACCATTAGCACTATAATATCTGAATCTAGTGTTGTACAGAATTCTTCGATGACAGAATCTTGTTCATAAAAAATTTCAATAATTTCCTCCTGCTCTGGCAAGAACAGGTGGCCAACAATGTATTCTTCATGTAACTTAGCTAAAATCTAATCATCAAAGACATATGGGAACTCAATTGCGTTATCCACTCGTTTTCTGTGGAGAGGAATTTGTGGGTCTCGATATAACTCATAAAATACTGGTGTCTTTAATTTCAGCAAGAAAGTTATAGTATTTTGTTCGCTCCTCTATAGGCTCTCTCTCGTTTGATGCAGATTCTGAAGGTTTTGGCACTTGGATCGTCTCAATAGTCACCTTGTCGCTGCTAAAACGAAAAGTCATCTTCCCGATGCTGTAGTTCACCACTGCTTTGGTTGTTCGAAGGAACGACCGCCCAAGGATGATTGGTATATGTAGAAAGGAGTGGAGGTGGTTTTACCTAAAAATCGAGTGATGGTATGTTCCACACAAGGCGGAAACACAATCGTCGAAGTGACCGACAAGAAATATGGATTAAAACAACAATTAACCCACAATTATTGATCAAGCAATGAAAAGCAAATGTGGAGTTAAAATGTATTATAACTCTACAAAGTGTATGTATAGTGTGCAAGTATGTAGAGTCCGAACACATAGAGCAGAAAAGGATAGATTGTGCTATGAAGAACAAAAGATGATTGTGAAGTCTTTGTCTATATATCTTTTTGTGGGTTTTTAATTTAAGCTTTTAATTTTATTTTTATTTTATATTTTTATATTTTGTTTTTATTTTATATTTTTATTTGTTCTTTTTACTTTTTTATTTTTATATTTGTTTTTCTTTTAAAATACAATATAGCTAGATATATAGAGTATATGTATAATATAAGCTAATATAGAGATAAATACTAGTAAATATAGTAAAGAAAATAAAATATTTTTGGGTTTTTAGATATTTTTGTTGTTTTTGTGATTTTTCATAAAAATTTGTTAATTTATATATATATTTATTTAAAGTCAAAAATATCCTAAATCAGGGTTTAATTAAATATGTCGAATTAAAATAAAGATGAAAAATAACAAACTATATCAAAATTTCTCCAAATTAATTTTAACTACAAATAATAATATAGAGAAAATTCTAAAATAAAAAAGATAGTTTTTAGAATTTTTAGGAATTTTGTAGATTTATATACGTGTTTTTTGGGGATTTTTAAGAGTTTTTTTTATTTTTAGTAATTTTGGCCGGAAGGTTAAAAATATATAAATAAACAAAATATTTTTTTTGGAATTTTTAGAAATGATTTTATATTTTTTGGAATTTTTTAAGTCAAATAGGGGCAAAAAGTTCTCTAAATGATTTTTTTGTAAATACCAGAACGTCCTAAATTGCAAAAGTAATTCTATGGCATGGAAGTACAATACAACATGAATGTACACCTATTTTTCGAAATTTGTCAAACAAAGATTATATTTTAAATATATAGAGAAAATGAAGAGAAACTACAATACTAGTAGTGGTATTTTTGTAAATAAAATTAAGTCCAGGGGCCAACAGGCAAGTTTCACAAAAATACACAATGTTCAGTTCAATTTTCTAGACTAAAATAAATTTCAAAAGCTGTAGGGGGCTCCATGCAAAATGAGCACCTTACGTGCATGGCCATGTAAGGTGAGCTGGTGGAGGACCAAAGTGCAATTACGAAGAGTTTGCGGTCCTTTTTGCAAATATTACAGAAATAAATAAACGATAAATGAACATTGAAAGTCTACTATTTAAATACAAAAAAATGTTGGGGTAAAAGGTGCAAAATACCCAATCTAAGCACGATCTAACAGTGATCCTCTTTTCACTTATCCACATGTGGTAACAGAGGCGCACAATGACGCTTCACGAGTGACAGTTGGGATTCGATCCCAGATCTGGGTCAGATGGTGTTGACTCGTTATATCTGACAATGACTGTAGACTTGGCGGAGGTTCCTTGATTCAACGATGCTCGACGATGATGGACAAACATTGAAAGAACTCGACGATGGCGAGATTTAAATCGATGTAATTCCTATATCTGACCACCGCGAGCGTCGCGGATGGCTTCCTAGTGCTCTTGAGACTCCTTCGTGCCAGATGATATCGTCAAAAAAGGCCCATATCCTCTAAATTGGTTTAATGGTGGTGCTCGACCTAGGCCCTCGTTCATGTTGCAGATGTTCCTTAGATGGAGCCCTCTGCACCTGCAAAGAAGTGCAAAGGCACAACGAGACGAAGGCGAAGGGTTTTGAGCAGTTATTAGGTGGATTCGAGGTGGCATAGTGGTTGGGAGAAGTGCGGACAAGGGTGATCAGATCGGAACTTCGGCGAGGGATCTTTAATCCTAGATATAAACTAACTACTAGATTAAACAACAAATAAAAATGGCAAACTACTCCTAAGCACTACAAGGGACCGCTCTGTGAGGGAGGATGTTCTGACCACTTTTCTTGTTTTACTTTGTTGCAAGGGACCGCTCCGTGAGGGAGGATCTCCTAGGAGGACCGATGCACCCACCCGAGCAAGGCGGAGCCAGCCTTTAGACTACATTGGTAGGAAAGAGCAGCAAGGGCAAACAAGGAAATTTTTTAAAACAGACTCCTTTATTTATTTATTGTGCATTATTATGTAATTTATGTGAGAGAGTGATCTATATAATTGTAATAATTTAGGACTCTCGGCTACACTTCGACTTCCCTAGGTCCACTGCCCGAGGCATTGTTCCCTCGGGTGCCTCGATGATTTTGACACTTTTTCGCCTTTATTTTTATTTTATTTTTATCATTTTGTGTGAATAAGCCCTAGCTTAGGAATTGCTTACTCGATAGATTAAAGTACAAAGCCCTAAAATATATTGGCATGTACCTATAGATTTTCTTTTGGACTTAGTCAAATAATAAATGTTGACTATTTAGATTCAAATATGCGCGTCGTGAGAGGCATCATACAATGCTAGCTGGACCCGTTGTGGTGGGCACCAAGATGTCTCTAAGATCGAACCTTAGGGTTTGTTTCAAAATAATTAGCATATTGTGCTTCACGATAATAACAGTTACTATCATAGGCCGATTTCATCGGATTGCATCTCATATAGCATAGGTTTTCAATTCTGTCTTGCATCCCCTATGGAGATAGCTGGGAAGCACTGTAAGTCTTCTGACATTGCATGCATCATCGATTTCTGAGTTGCATGGCTTTTCCGATCTTCTCCTTCTGATTTGCTCACTTAGGATGCTAAATGGAATTGAAAATTTCGATAGGACATGCATTGATAAATAACCAAAAAAGGTGACAACCTAAATAAAATTGGGATTGCTAACTCTATTGGACCTTAAAATAAAATGTAATGGATTCATTGCTTTGGGGAGAGCAACCCCCTCCTTGTTTGTGTACGTACACGCTAAGGATTAGTACCCAAATCCCAATCTATGCCTTCGGTGTGTAACTTTTTGATCAGTGTCTGACTCTAAAAACGAAAAGGTAAAAGACCACATCTTGGTCTTCACTGTGTTAAGTAGGTGAATTGGGGGTTTGATTTGAACATTGATTGTGCTTTGAGTTCATATGCATTTTCATCCCTCTTTGAGTTGTTGGTCACATCTGTCTGTGTATTTTCATCATTAAGTCCCTCTATCTCCCTTGTCCATATATATTTCCTCATCTGCATTCGAGTCGTGATATTGGGTCTTGCGCTTCACCTTCGTAGTCGGATTTTGTGGCTTTTCTCCTTGCACATATCACCCATATCTAGTCCGATTTGAGGAGACCCTCTCCTTGGACCAAAATTTTGTTTGTGTCCACCTTCATCTCGCCCACCCTCCTCGTGTCTCCTGCATCATCCCTTATTCTGTCTGGTATTGTTGTGCTTGTAGGTATGGCCCGCATCAAGGATTATAACTTACATTGATTATTTGAGTGTGTCGTCCCCCTTTTGAAGATGTTGAGATTGATATGCTACTTTTTAGTAGATCGGACTTAGGATCTGTGCATAGAGATTATTGATGATTTTGATGATTGCACAAGTCCTAGGCGTGATTCCTTATTAAGGATCTTTGATCACGCATACCGGATTGAGGTTGTGATATATTTTGATGATTCGATGATGATGTCATGAGCTATGACTGATTGATCTATTTTGAGCTTCCTTCGTATGATTTAGAGGTTTCATTGACTATCTTGATTTGGACTTCAAACAGATGGTGTGCAGAACCTGCATGATCTCCCTCATCTCCCTGATTGATCCATCCTCGATCTCCTGACTCGTCCATCTACTTGTGGCACTTTGAAGATTGATGCTTATAATTTCTGCCATCTCAGCTGATTTGATTGACTTGAGGGACTGCATCATGATCTACCTGATTATTTATTATCCCTCACATGATCTTATGCCCTCATGAGGACTGATTGCTTGATTTTGAGGACATGAGATGTGATACCAGCAATCCCATGATTGATTGACCTTGTTTGCGTCACTCCCCAAGGACTATCTGCGGGAGGATGCAACACATTATCTATGCTCGATTTCCTCATTTCTTGTGCTACCAATCCATTGGAGCACGGAACCGAGTCATCTGATTTGAGTGATTAGCCTCCCTGTCTAATTGTGCACATGTTCTATCGATGCACGAGGCTAATTTCATTGACTCCTTTGAGCCTTCTCTCCTTGACGGTCCTCGCAGGGTTGAGCCATTTGACGTTGATTATTCCCTGCTTAGTTGGTAGTATGCTCCCCAAGGGTTATCTCCAAGATGCTGCCACATTTTCTTGATTTTTTGGTCTCTTTTGTTGGTAGTTGATTTGTCACCTACCGACACTGCTTCTGCAGATCCATTTGATGGATCCGACTTTTTTGAGTTCGTTCACCTTGACGGCCCGACTCTCTGAGGGTTCTCTGCAGGAGGGTACATCATTTTCTAGGTACTCAGCTTCACTTCTAGTGTCTCCTACTAGGTAGAGCATGAAGCCGAGTCTTCTGATTTGTGTACTCGGTCTTCTCTCTGGTCGTCTTTCCTATCTGTTGGAGCATGGAGCCGAGTCTTCTGACTGTTCTATGATCTTAGACTCATCCGAGTCTGTTCACCTTAAGTACCCTCGCAAGGTTGAGCCATGTATTGTGGTGTTCGGTGTATCCATGTGATTTTCTGATCTTATGATCACCGAATATCAAGCCGCAATGATAGTTCCCTGCTCTTTACTTTCTATACCTTTCTGAGATCATGATTGACCTGGAGGAGTCTGCATTGTTCCTTCTTCCTCCTTGTCCTACAGTATCAGTTCTGATCTTCCATTCCTTTCCTTATGAGCCGATGTTCTGTTTTCGCTATCGGATCTTGGCTGAGTTTTCGATCTATTTCCCTAGGTAGCTGACACCCACTTGATTGTATACCCAGGTGTCTTTTTGTTGTCTGATTGCATCCTCATTCTCACAGGGAGACAATGACGATAATATGGTATTCGCATACCAAATACCATCCAGCACTTCACCACTCTTTACTTGTTGCATATATGAGTTGTGTATTCTATTCCTTCTCTCTCCCGTATGTCATGTGTGCCCTAGATATTTCACCATATTTGTGTATCTATATGTAGGACATACCTTGTCCTAAGTACAGGGGGAACACACCATGTTGTTCTCTCTCTTTTCTGTTTCATCATTCATGTCATTGCCTATACTTAGGGATCTTTTACCCTAAGTATAGGGGGAGTGATGTGTATATTCTCTACGATCTTTCATCGATATGTATATCTCTGTATTTTCTTCTTTTATTTTTTCTTCTTTTTCTTTTCATTTTCCTTTTTCTACAGAAAAAGGTGTCACCCCTTTTTGTCAGTATTCTGTACTCAGGATGTACTTTACCCTAAGTATAAGGGGTGCACCCTAGATTCTTTCATTCTTTGATCCCTTCCATTGTCTCCTCTCTTGTTGATTTGCTCTTCTATACTTAGGGATATCTCATGATAAGAATAGGGGGAGACAACCCGAGCTGAGATCTGTTTATTCACATCCCTGGCCCTCCTTGCATTGTGTACAATCTGTTATACTTAGAATTATTTGATCCTAAGTATGGGGGGATGGTCAACTTCTCATTCATTTATCTCTAAATTCGTTCATTTCTTATTTAATTGTTGTAGTATATGCTTTTCTATACTCAGTACGAGTTATGTCTTCTCTTTTCTTTTTGATTTATGAGGACATAGCTTATGCTAAGTATATGGGGTCGTATATACTATGTATATACTTTAGCCTTAACTCGTACTTTCGTATAATTAATACTAAATATGGCTAAAAATACTATTTATACATATACAATTCATTAAATTATAACAAAATGCATGTTTATTCCTCAAATTCTTTATGTATATACTGATTAATAATTCATGTTAAAAAAAATTTTGTAAAATTATTTAAAAAATGGTTTGACCCTTTTGGAAAACTTTTTGTGAAGTGTTTTCAACCTTTGAAAAATTGTTTTGATTTGTAAAAAATCTTTTCTTTGTGTGAAATAAAAGGATTTGAAAACCTATTTGCAAATGGTTTTGAAAATGGATGTAAAAATATTTTGAAAAATCTATATATAGTCTTCGAAAAATCATTGCAAAATGGCTTTCAAATGTTTGTAAATATTTGCAAAAATTATTGTGTACTATAGTTTTCAAAATTGTTTTAAATAAATTTGAGGAATAAATGCATCATCAAATAATAATAAAATAAATAAAAATAAAAATTATTTATCAATTGTATATGTATACCTATAGAAATAAATTTTAACTTCTTTAATTCTTAGCTCTTGTAAATAAATAAAAAGAAGCACGACCGTGTAAAATAGTTGTACATATTTTATATGTTTGTTGTGCCAAAAATCTTTTTATTTTCAAATTCTTTTTGAAAAGTTGCATCATTCTTTACATCTTTGTACATTGCATTTGCATAGCATTAGTATTCTTTCGGTTTGAGCTTGATGATTGAACTAGTCCAATAAAGTTGAAGATTGGAGCTTGATTGGACAGTACTGCACCTAACTGCACTAGAACCTTATGGGAACTAGGTTTAAGGTACTTCAGGTCACTGGGACTTAATTCTTTGAGACTCAGGGTTGGGTTCAAGTCACCTCAACTGACTAACTAGAACTTTTCGAGACGCATGCATGACTCTTGTCGATCGTGACCTAACTTGGACACTTGCACCTTTCACTTGGCTCAACTCAGTTGGAGTGGTAAGGGGATTGAAATTGCTAGTATGAGATGCACACGAGTGGAAACATTCGTTCTCGTCTAGGGAGGGAATCGCACCCCAACCTGGTCCACTTGCCATGAAGTCTAATGACAGGAGAGTGTGGGTTGCAATAATGCTTCAAAAGAAGGATAGTCTTCTGGCTCAAGAGGAAAAAGGCCTTATATAAATGTTTTTGTAAATAGTATTTTTCAAGAGAGAGAGAGAGAACTCCAAAAAAGTGGGCAGACTTGAAAATAAATAAAAATGTCTGCCGGAGTATGTATATATGTTGTATAGTCAATAAGCAAGCTTGAGCATCAAAGTTATACTATGTGAGCCTACAACTGGATGACTTGACTACAATGGTCATGCATCCCAGGATAGGTAGCTACACTGGCTACTGTCCATTCTTTTCTCTACCCCCTCCTCTTGAGTTGGATGCCACTTGAACTTAGAAGAGAATACCCCGTTCCTCGAGGAAAGAGTGTTGTATTTGGAGAATCATTGGGTTGTCATTACGTAGAAGTCGGTCAATTTGTCATTTCAGTTGGGGAAAGCCACTATCACTTACACTGTACAACTCAGCTTCATAGTCATAAGGGTTTGCGTATGATGTAGTCTAGTTATGACCTAGCTATTGAGGTGGTTTGAACCGAGTTCTATGATTCTCGAAGGGTATTGTGTTTTAAATTTGGTTCCCTACTAGGTTCCACACACATTCTCACATTAAGGTCTAACCTGAGCACCAAACTTTGATTTTGTAAAGATAAGTTTATTAATCGAAATCAATTTTATTTATTCTTTCTTTTCTTTTCTTCTTTATTCTTTTTGTAGTTATTGCATAAGTGTTTGCCAGGTACTTGCAAAGGCAAGTATAGGGGGTGAAGAATCTCCATTTCATCACCTTTGTTATATCATTTTGGCCTTAAAAACCCTATTTAATACATGTAAATAGCATTAATTTGTACAAAATATCATTCATTATTTAATTACATTTATCGTGTAAATAATACTAAATTTAGTGCCAAAATTATTAAATAAAGAGAAGAAAAGAAAAAGAATAAAAATCAAAGATATTTTATGGTCCTAAACCTTGAGACCAAGTCAAGAATTGAGTTGGTCGACAAGGAATAAAGTAGGGGGAGATATTGGCTAAGAATACAATAAAATTTATATTTATTCATTAGTTATTTATGCATTTTTTACACATATTTTATTATTTATTATTTATTCATCAAATGAAAAAATTGTGTACATGAAATTGTAGATAATAATGTAAAGAAAAATACAAGACTGAGTTTGCACAAAAATAGTACACCGTGTTCATTTTATACACTAAATAAAAAACTAAAATCCCAACTTCGAAGATCCATATATTTCAAATAAGAACTCAAAATGTATTAAAATCATCTCTAATTGTATATAATTTTTCATGTGCAATTTTAATGGAGGTGGTTTTATGTTTTTTGGAGTTACTGTGTGAAAGTTAGGTTTTTGACCCTTATTGTACATTATATCCTATTAAAATATATAATTTATTCGTCCTTTATTATTTTTATAACTTTATATTTTTATAATTTTTAGATATTATTTATAACATATGAACATATTAAAACCAAAATAAAACTAAAAATAAAAAATAAAATAAAGTATATCTATGAGAAAACATAGGTAAAATACCAATAATTATACATGTATATAAATAAAAGGGAACCCTATTCTTGCATTCTTTATTCTTTTATATTTTTATAATATTATAAATATCATGTATATTATGTTAAAAATACAAAAAAATAAATCCAAATAAAATACATTAAAATAAAATAATGTATATAAATCATAGGTGAAATACCTATTAGTATACTTGTACAATTTATAGACCTATTTAATTAAGTGTGCAAATAACATCATGAAAATATAATAAAAATATATTTGAGTGCATATAAATAAGTTATAAGTATATAAAATAAAATAGTACAATAATAAAATAAAATATATAAAATAAAAAAATAAACAAAACATAGATTAATAGACCTATAAATGAACCATTAAAAATTAATTACTAATAAATAAAGTCAAAAAATAAATAAAAATCATAATAAAATACTAAATAAAATAATAAAAATTTTCTATTTATAATAAAAAATTTATAAAATAATTTATTAGGTTTAATTAATAATTCTATAATTTGTCAGACTATTTTGTCTTGTAGCGTTGACGTGGGCCAATCAGAGGCCGGGGTTTGTTGACCGCCAATCAACTCCCCCTACGCCTCTGAATTTTATCAGAACTATCTAATCCCATGTTTTCATCCTAAATTCTCGCTCGATTCGTCCATCTGTCGTGGTCGATCCCTTCATGGGGATTTCATCTCTGATCAACAAAGATCCACACCCAACTTGTAGATACCTTGTACATACATATGATTCCTTCCCATTAGTCGGACAATAAGGGTGTTACACTTGTTTCATAAATAACCAACCTCCTTCCTCCTTAATTTTTTGGTCATTTTCCCAAGCCCTAGCGCTCCAGATCTCGGCCAAAGCACGTATCCATGTGATAGCTAGAGTCCCCTGAGATCTTAGACGCTCGCGAAGGACGGAGGTGTACCCAAGGCGGCGCCCCGGTGACGTCCTGCTCCTTACCTCGTCTGGCAGGTTTGAGTTGCGCCATTATCGTTTTTAGGTAGATTTTTATTCCCGTGTTTTAATTCAGCATTTAGTGTAATGATTATACCCTTGTTTTAGCTTAATTAGTCCAACTCGTAGCTCGCCGGAGCCCCGCTCCGGCGAATGTTTCCATTGTACTCCGCCCGTTGACCACTCCGATGACCGCTCTCATTTCATTCCCCTAACCTTTTGAATGCCCCCACCTTTTCATTAACCCAGATCGACTCCGATGTGGAGATCAGATCTCTATCTCCGCCACCCTCGTTGGAGACCTCCGCTTCGACCCACCTTCGCTCCTCGTCACCCAATAAAGCCCCCCTCCCCACACCTTCCTTGTGTTGTTTTGAGTTTGTTATGCAGTTCTGGAGAGCTAAAGGATCCTCGCGAGGGCCGATTTTTCTTACAATAGGTACTTGGGTGCACCAAGATTCCTCGACCTCGCTGGAGAGCTATGGCGACTATTAGGTCCCTTCAATCCCTCCAGTCGCTAGACAAAGGCCCCAAGAATGTTTTTGGATTGGTAGCAGCTTGTGAGATGGTTGGATGCATGCGCACCACTGGATTGAAGATCGGGGAGGGGGAGTTCTTCCCTGTTCTTCGAGCTGCCCTCTCTGTCATTCGATCATCGCCTGTTCATCCAAGATAGAAGTTGTCATTGGATAGCGACGCACCTCAGTTGTCGATCGATAATCGAAGATCTAATCTCCTCCGTCGAAGGTAAAGCGTAATCGTGCTATAGGAGATCGACGCGTGGCAAGTGACCAAGATCCAGTTGTTCGACCGTGCCTTTTTAGGGGTAATTTTCACATAATACCTTGAATTTTTATATATTTAATATTTAATGTTGTAAATAAAATAACATGTGTAAATAAATGGGATTTTTATAGAAGAACCCATGTACTACTCGGATATTGCATTTGGGTCCTTCCCAAACTGAGTCACATGTAGTCCCATGTGATGGGTAATTTTGCATGTAAGACCCTGACAGTTCTGTAATTATGAAAAAGTTTGATAAAAATTGAAAAAAATTGTATATTTATGGGATAATTGCACTAAGCACCCTGTTGAATATTTTAATTGCAAGAATGCCCCTACCAAGACATATATTTTAATGATTTTCATCTATTGATTAAATATAGATAATGTGATCGGAAAAATACAAAAAAAATAGGATTAAGTGACTCATGTCATGTACTTTCACGTTGTGATTTTTATTAACATTTTTTTGTATTTAATTGATTTATAAAAATGAAATTGTGCCTATTTATTCCCTGTTTATCTTATAAAATACCAAAAAATATAAAAACGTCTCTAAAAATTCCAAATATATAGTATATTTTATCCTATTTTAATTATAGATCAAAAATCACTTAAAATGAAAAACCAAAAAGCTTAAAAATCGAAAAACCCCAAAATCATTTATAAAAATCTAAAAAATCATTTAGAAAACCAAAAATATGTTTTCATGTTTCATAACTTTCTTTATATAAATATCTATATATTAAAGTTGATTTGGATAATTTAGGGACTTATTTACTATATTTAAAATCCAATTTAAGTTTGGTTTAGTTATCTAATCCTTTTTTGGGATAATTTTGACTTTAAAATACATAAAAATTACCAAAAATTCCAGAAAGATAACAAAAATTAGAAAATTATAAAACATACAAAAATATTGTATTTAATATATTTTGACTTTTTTACATATATATATATACTGTATCTATATCTAGCTTATATTATATATATGGGTAAAATGGGGTTGCCCCCTGGGAGTAGCCAACTTGGCTACTCTGACCCCTATTTTTCCTTCATTTTTTTATTTCTTTGGAAAATAAAAATTTGTATATTCATAACTATATCCCTCTAACATTCTATTAAAATTTCGTCCGAAACAGAGACTCCTAGGCCCTCCATCCAGACGTCATTTTTTTAACGGTCGTAGGATTTTTTTTAAATCGACCCTGTTTGGATGGAGGCCGTAGGAGTCTCTGTTTCTGACGAAATTTTAGTAGAATGTTAGAGGGATATAACGATGAATTTAAAAAAAAATCCAAAAAAATAAAAAAATGAGGGAAAAATAGGGGTGGGAGTAGCCAAGTTGGCTACTCCCAGGGGGCAGGCCCATTTAACCCTATACACACACACACACACACACACACACACACACACACACACACACATATATATATACATATCTTATATGTATTTTAAAGAAAAAGGAATATAAAAATATAAAAATTTAAATACAAAATATAAAAATAAAAAAAATAAAATAAAATAAAAAATATAAAAAAATAAAAACATAATTAAAAATATAAAATCAAAAACCCACAAAAATAATAAAATGGACAAGATATTAAAGACAAATTTTTTAGCATCATTTTTGCCTCCTTCTACCATTTGCTCCTTGTGTTCGACTTCTACACATGCTTACACCTATATACATTTTGTTGTAGAGTTATAACAAATTTTAACTTCACATTTTATATTAATTTCTTTATTCTCATTGTGGGTTAATTGTTGACTAAAGTTGGGTTCTCTCGAGTGGTCACCTCATCATCGCTAATTGAGTTTGATTAGCAGATCCTCGGAAGGACCCTCTTTATCATGCATATAAATAATATGAATTAAATTCACATTATTTATGATAATTAAATCATAATTAATTATTCATTTCTGAATGCTTGGATATAATCTAATAATGGAATTATTCTCGAACTCTTTCAAGAACAATGCGCTTTCTCTGCAAATACTTGGAGATAAGGACATGGTGATTGTACGTTCCACGTATAGTGACTTAGATATTTAGATCACATCTCAAATCCAGATCTTGCAGACCTATCATAGATGTTTGACTAAATCAAAACCTTACATCTAATCTTTTCACTGCATCTGAATCACATCCAGATCACCGTCCAACATTTGGATCAAGATCAGATTACTTCTCTATTGAGAGGAGTCACTAAAATCCAAACATGTTTCATCACTCCCTACGAATAGAAGCATCATGGTTATACAATCGTTTACTATCACATCGCCCTTAGGTATTCCTATACCTGTACATCCAACATACTGGAAGACCTAGAATAATGAAGGATATGGGGAAATCCTTAAGCGCATCACGAAAGCGTGATGATCGCATCTAATGCGATCGGATCGACTAGTCGCACTAATCACTTGGTTCAGCAAAATTTAAAATTTTTAAAACATGAGATGAAACCACATGATCCCAATAATGTTTCTTGGATCGTTTCATCTAACCACAAAGTATTAGCTTGTAATGTGATTGCGATAACTTGATCTCTAAATAAGAGATCCTCCTGACTAAAGTCCGATCCACAAAAATGGCACTTGCGGGCGCGATGATGGGATGCGTGCTTCCCGCAATCCACGATGAAGATCCAAGCCTTGAATCTCCTGATTTCATCCAACGAAATCTGACGTATCCTTCTAGTGCAAGAAGCTCCAAAGAAGACGGAGATCTACGAGCAATCGAGGCGACAACACAACGGCGTAACTACGATTGTAATTCTCTCAAGATCTTAAGGTGGACGGCCAACCTTAGAGAGAGAGAGAGATGGCGTGAGAATGAGAGTAGAGAGAGAGAGAGAGTAGACGTGTGTTTCTCAAGGGCTAGGGTTGCTCTTCTTATATATTAGTTTGGGAGTTCATGGATCACAATCCATGGGATATACAAAATCAATGGTTAGATTGATTTGTGTTTTTAATCAATGGCCATGATCATTGTTGTTTAAAACAATAATTCATTAATTTATATTAAATTAATTATATGTTGCATTATCATCAACATAATTAAACTCAATAAAATTAATTATCACAAGATAATAAAAAGGATAATAATCCTCTCCAAAAAAGGGGAGGCGTTGATGAATCCACGATTCATTAACTTTTCTGTCGCATTTTGTCTTAAAACCCTTAACAAATGCATGTAAATATTCATTAATTCCCATCTTTTAACAAATCCCCATTCATGTATAAATATTCACTTTTAACCATCAAAATCATGTAAATAAATAAAAGACAAAGAAAAAGAACAAAAGGCAGATTGGATATATGTATATATGTACAATATGACTTAAAATATAAATATAACTGCAAGGTATATTTATAGCCTAACCCCCGAGACCAAGTCAGCATGGATTGGTCGACAAACCAAAAAGTAGGGGGAGATAAGGAAAGAAAGCCATAAAAATAAATTAAGCCACACTTTATACACCTTTCATTATTTATAAAATAAATACAAAATTTCAAAGAATTTTAATTAACTCATATGTATATATTTTTCACCAAATTTGTTTCCTAATTATTCCTAAAAATGTATATAAAAATATAAAAATAAGTTAAAATTATTACCCTGTATATATGCCAAGAAACCCAGCCTATAAATGGTCAAAATCTCAATTTCCGAACATCAAAACTTCCTCATACGAACTCCAATTTCACTCTACTCACCTTTAAAGTTCATAAAATAATATTCTCTAATTAATAAGGTGGTTTCATCGAATTCGGAGTCCGTTTGCAAAAAATCGGTTTTGGGACCAAAAGACAATGGGGTTTCTGGGCTATTTATTTTATGTAACACATACTATTTATAGTTTTCTTAATTTTATAATTTTTAAATTATTTCATGATCTTGTATTTTCACCCTAAATTATTTCATAATTTTTGGACCTTATTTACTATTTTAATAAAATCAAAAACTCTAAATTATAGGTATAAATGAACTAGATAATCTATACCTCTATTTATTAAAATATGTAGATTACTTTATAAAAATCTATAAAAATTCACATAAACCTTATTTATTATTCTAATCATTAAAAAATATACAATTAATATTTATTTATTTATTTATTAAATTAAAAATCTAAATTCTATTTATAAATACATATTTATTAATATAATATTTATATTTTGAATAATATCTATTATTTATTAAAAGTAATTATTCCATAAATTAGAAAATTGATTTATCTACATTTTTTGTATTTATACCTATTTAAAATAACATTATTTAATATTTATTAATGATTATGATTTTATAATGAATTTCAAACTCCTGGCCAACCAGGTGCAGACACTTGTCAGCACCTGGGTTGTCTTCTCCTAGAAGCAGTTCGGCCTAACTGCACTGACCGGCTTCTTCCATGAATTCTCCCGAGCGACCCGTAACACCTTCAGCCGACCTAAACCATTGGATTTAATCCCCTAACTACCCCCTCCATCGCCAGCCTTCGATCTTCTCTTCGAGCCCATGAAATCTAATCTATATAAGGTCCCAAAGATCCACCATCACGACCTAACTCTCCAACAACCTGAGCTCCAGCTCCAGTTGCCCAACTCCCCAACTTCCTCGCCTCGCGCCGCTTGCTCAGGAGGTGACAGCTCCGCTTGAAGGTGCTCGCGTGGAGGAGGAGACATCGGAGGAGGTTCTAAGGAGGTCCGCCGCTTGCATCACCGCCACAGTGCGCGTGGAGCTCCGGCCAAGGTCGACCGTCGAGCGAACTATTCCAGGTAATATACCTTGAATTCCCAGACCTCTTCCTCCATCTTATCGGATTTATTTCTCGATCGTTGTGCGTTGATTAGCAACGCGAATCACATGATTAGTTAGATTAATCATCCTATGTAATCGCTAGGTCCAAATCCACCTTCCAAACATTTCAAATCAACTTCGATTCACGTTTCATTTCATTCGCCATTCGCAAGCAATTTTCATTTCTTCTGGAAACCTTATTTTTATCATTTTTTGAGCTTGCGATTTCATCACATTTGAACCGATTCTTCGTGAATCGAGCATGCCAATTTGTTAATCGTAGGTCCATCTTCACTGAGGAGCCTTTTTCAAGCATCTGGAAGCTTTCTCTCATGGTTAAAATCCACTTCGAAGAGGAGATGGCAGTCTGTATGAACCTCCAGAATCCGTGAACAGCCAACTTCCTCGCGCCTTCGCCGTCGCCTCGAGTCGCCGCCGACTACACCCTACCGCGGGCGAGCTCGAGGGGTGGAGGAGCCACCCCTCTGGCCTCGCTGGAGCGCCTAGATCGCCGCCATCTGCTCGGGAGAAATTGGAGAAGGAGGGTCCATCGTCAGCCCCCTAACAGAATCAAGAACAGCTGAAGAACAGGTGACCCACAGTTGTGCGACACTTGTCTTCTCCGCAAGCGTCCGATCCGCGCCAGAATGTTATAATCTTAGCCGTCTGTTCCGAACCGGTGGAGAAATTGTATTATAAACCCAGCAGGCTTTCCAGAAATTATTTCCGCTCCCAAGGTTTCTTGTATTTGCGTTTGGGTCCCTCAGCAGGGACCTAAATGTAAAACTTTGTTATTTTTCTTACAGAACAGTCCCTGCGAGGACTAAACTGCAAAACTCTTTATATAGTTTTTTTACGCTTATGCCCCTGGGCTGTAGGGGATGTTTTGACCTCGTTTGACCTTGTTTTTCGTCGATTTCTTTAGGGTAGTTACGCAACTACCCCATCTATCTTGTATTAAAGGCTCATGAGTTTTTGTTGTGTTTTCGTCGTGTTTTGATTTTCTCGAAAACCGCATTCGTCTCGTTCTATTTTCGTGAGTTTGTTTGAGCACGTTGCTCGGTTTTCATCTACTATATAGTATCACTTAACTATATCCACCTATTTATAAATCTTTTTGAAAAATATCCCTTTTTGAAAATTAAATAAAAATTTGAAAAGAAAAAAATAAAAAATTAAAATCAAATAATAAAAGAGTTTCTTTCCTTAATCACTTAAAAGAAGAGATAAAATAAAATTGCAAAAATACTCCTAAAAAATCAAAAGATTATATTCTGCCTCCTTGAATTCGACCCAGGCACACTTACCTGGTTAAATATTTAGTGTAGGTTTTCCCTCAAAAAATCGAATTTGTTTGATCAAGTTTGAAATTAGTTTTTCACGGCTTTTTCTACACCGATAATTTTACAACTTAAAAGCCGCGAAACCGATTTTTAGCTTCATCAAAATAGCGCCGTTGCCGGGGAGGCATTAGAATATTTTGATTTTTTTTATTTCTTCATGATTTTATTTTATCTCTTCTTATCTTTTCTCGTAGTTTTTCGTACGGTTTTTTATTACGGTTTTCTCGACTCATCTCTCGGCTTTCTCCGCTAACTAATTTTTTGCAGTGCCTGCAGGATCAGTCGGCTTCTTAGGAAGTCGAATCAGTTGAAAGAGTAAAGGTTGGTTCTTTCTCTAAGAATCGGCTGCAGAGGGCAGACTTAGTTAGTTTAACTTTGTAAAAGAGAGAGAAAGGGAGAGAAACTGTAAAAGAATAAACAACCCCCCCCCCCATTTTCTTCGGGGTCTGATTCGCCGGATACCGTGTATTCGGGGGATCAGAGCACACACCGTGGTTTTCTCGCCTTATCAGTTTTTCCGCGGCTTTTTAATAGATGCATGTTTAGGTTTTTATTCTATCTGATTGTGCTTACGTAGCTAGTCTTAGGACTTGCAACCTAGATGCATGATTTTAGGATTCAGAAAATAAAAATTAGACGGCTATTTGAAAATACTTAAAAAAATTATAAAACCACAAAATAAAATCGGGACTGCTAAAAATATCGGATCTAAAAAAACCGTAAAGATTCAATTGATTTGGGAGAGTAACCCCCGCACATTTTCTCAGAGTGCGCGAGCAAGAGCCGACACTTAATCTAAATACACAATATCTCTTAAAATACTACTTAGTTCATACAACCAATCACTGCTTTTCAGTGGGTACGCTCGGGTAGCCGGAAACTGTCTGAGTTTACTTAGCAGAGTGGGGGATTTAGAGGACACCGCGTAAGGCTCCGTCCTCAAGTAACGTGGTCCAGAATCGGTTCTTGTACTTGCCACCATACTGGCTGAGAGCAAGTGGTTCTTTGTAAGGACTCGGGACATTATCGCGGGAGAAAACTCAGGCACCTATTAGCTCGCACAACGCACGATAACCACACTATTTGTTTGCTAATTACAACCCTAAAACCCAAAAGATAAAAGACCGAACTCTTACAGTCATCATCGGGTTGAGTTGGTGAAAACGGGGTTTGCTTTGTGTTTGCTTGCGGGATGTGAGTTTCCGCGGCTTTTGCATTTATCTCTCTCTCTTGAATCACTATTCGTGATCATCCCTTCTCCCTTCTTTTGAAATCGAAGATGACGTCTCGACGGCTTTTCTGCTCTGTGAGCTTTCGACTGCTCACCGTCGAGCGTACTTCTTCACAGGCTCGGGATGACCCTCTTCCCGAGCCGGTCCCATCTGATATCGAGGAGAGTCAGACCCAGACTCCTCGCCTCCTGGCCAGAAAATTAAGACAGACTCTCGTCTCAATAAATCATCTCCAGCCGAATTTTCACTGAATGCTTACGAGAGCTTCTCTTTTACCAGACGACTCGAAGCTGGTGCCTCGTGGTAAAGCACCAGCAGCAGACGAGAGGGCAGCAACTGAGGAACAAGACGAAGGAATACCAGAAGCCGCAGATGTAACCACCGGGATTCTCGAGATGCTTCAACAGATGAATTTACAGATCCGAGATCAATTTAGAGTTCAGAATGAACTACGGGCTGAAATAGCCGCGCTGCGAGCAGGGGTCGGGAACCATTTACCGCCTGCGGTTCTCGCGACTTTACGGGAAGAGTATGACCCGGGCGCGAGAATGCTCCATCATTGGATTCGGCTACCGCCGAATCAAGGGCTATATGAGCTAAAGCCGTCCTTCATCTCATTGCTTCCCAAGTTCTACGAGAATGCTACAAAGGAGCCGTTTACCTTTTTGCGTCAGTTTGAGATGATTTGTGATACGTCTTGTTATCCAAGAGTGACACAGGAAGCCGTACGCCTCAAGGCCTTCCCCTTTGCCTTAGCCGATAAGGCTCTTTACTGTCTGAGTCATCTGGGGAGGGAAATCTCTACATGGGACGATCTGAAGTCCACCTTTCTGCGCATATATTTTCCTCTGGGAAGGATAAATATGATGAGGAGCCAGATCTCCAACTTCACACAACTGCCACACGAATCGTTCCATGAGGCATGGGATCGATTCAAGGACCTTACGGAGAGATGCCCGCATCATGAGATCCCGATGAAGGTACTCGTGCAGAACTTCTTCGGAGGACTCCATCCGAAAATTCAGGGGCTCGTGAGTGCCGCATGTGGCGGCAGTTATTTGAATAAGGATGCCAAGTCAGTCTGGGCCATCTTCGAAGGGATGACCGAGAACTCGAGAGTCGTGGACTCTACTCGGGCATTTCAGAAAGCCCCACAGCCACCACATCATCGAGAACATCACAAGGTTGGCTAACATCTCATATTCTGAATCCAACACCAACATGGGATACATTAGCGAGAAATTAACGTTGGTGGATGTGATTCACAAGCAAGTTCAGGACTTACAGCCGCTGTGAGAGTTGGAGAAACTCTCAGCTCTATCTTAGCAGCTGAGTGATCTCTCGAAGAAGGTCTCTGATCTTCAGCTTCAGTACCAGCAGAGCTAGACTTCTTCGACCACACAACCAGCACGAGGATCTTACCCGCTCCACCCACCCGTCCGATCCACTTCGTACAGAGCGAGCCAGAGACTCCGAAGCTTGATTGGCATGAGGACCAGTCTCACGCCAATCCTAGCCAGATCACCAGCACCGTTGAGATGGAGATGGAGACACAACCCACTTTCGAGATCAACGGGATTTGGTATACTCCGATTCAGCAATCGGGTATACCGAATCAGCAGCAGCAGTCGTACGGTCATCCATAGCATGGATGTCCGAACTTTCAGCACCGCCAGACTTTCACGCCACAACAGTCTCACTTGAATGTATACCATCAGAGACCGCATTCTTATCAGCACCCTGCTAACTATTCACAGAACTATACTTATCAGCAGCCGCAGCAGTCTTCCTCCACACCTCAGCGATACTCCCAGCCTTCCACCTCTCAGTAATTCACGCCAAGGTAGGAGAGAGGAGCAAGCCAGGAACACCACACCGAACCAGAGATGTCTTCACAGGCCCAGGCACTCAACCAGATCATGGACATGCTGAGTACGCTCCAGATAGCGCACAAAACTGAGATGGAGCAGGTTAACCGTCGTCTGGACGAGTTAACCGCGCCGAAGACCACTTTTCCAGCCCAGCCTCAGATGAACCCGAACAACAAGAGGAGGCATCCAGATTAGGTAGACACTTCAGGTAAGATCTCGTTTCCTGAATTTTTATCTAACTTCATTCGTCTCAGGAGCGGTAGATCACCAAAAACACCTGCTGGAGAAGAGGAGAGGGCACTTAAGAAGCACGAGCAGAACCGTGATTCTAAAGCCGAGGAGGAGAACCCGCAAGATGATGAGGACCACTTTACAAAATCAAGACATGGGAGCGATGCCAACACAGTAGATATGGACACTGACGACTCAGACGATGACATCACGCCAGATTAGGCAGAGATTCCCGAAAAAAATCTTTCTTCCCCTGTCTTAGAGAGTTTTGTAAATAATTCTGAAACTCTCGATGTACAAGCTGATTCCAATGTAAATAAAAACTCTGATTTTCTGACTTCTGATTTTGTTCCTTTTCCCGATACCTTGTTTGGAAAAGGAAAGAAAAACACCAAAAAGAATGTTGTCACTCCAGAAACCGAACGATTACTGAAAGATCACATCTTTCTGAAGATTCCACTGCACGATACCTTTAATCATTTTCCTACGCTCAAGAATCAGTTGAGGAACAAATGTACTACACGTATCAAAAAGAGATCACGAGTTGAGAAGCATATATTGACCAAGGCAACTTCATGTGCAATTCGGAACAAGGTACCCAAGAAGAAGAAAGATTCAGAAGCTCACTATGTCAATTGTCAGATTGAAGACACTACATTCCATCGTACTCTCTTAGATAATGGTTCCTCGATCAATTTACTTCCAACCTCTTTGCTTGATAAACTCAATCTAGGTCCTCTATATAAATCACGAGCGATACTTCAGTTTGCATATCGATCTATAAAGAGACCTAGAGGTGTGCTGAGGAACATTATCGTAATCGTTCAGGGCTCACAGTTTCCAGTGGACTTTACGGTCCTAGACATGACATGCCCTACACAGTTACACCTTGCTCCAATCATTCTCAGGAGGCCCTTCTTGTAGACAGCAAGAGCACTCTTTGATTATGACGTTGGGAAAGTATCATTCCGCACAGACAACGGAGAGATACACATTGAAATGGAGAGAGGATGTAGCAGTCCTAGATCGGTATTGTCATTCACTTCATAGGACACTAGTCTTGCAGAAGATTGCCAGAACATAGATGAGACACACTTTCCTGATCTTGAGAGCATTTATTTTGATACCCACGATATCCTACACGAGGATAGGGTAGATCACATGGTACCTGGTTCTTTAGATGATTATTCACATACAGAGACAGAGTTCATATCAGACTCAGATGAGCAGTCACTTGCAGTAGATATCTTAGTGCCGCAGATTGAAAGTACACATATTACAGCACAAGAGTCAATTGATTACATTGCACAGATCATACAATCTATTCAGCGTAGAGAGTCGGATGGTGTAATGCTTTCACATATAGACACCTTCTGTAGTCCGACTCCAGAGATGCATATTTCAGAAAAGAGAGCTATGCCAAGTACATAGTTCACTTACAGAGGAAGCTCTACTTTTGCCGCCAAGGAGCAGTACGCACATAAAAAGCAGAAAATTCAGTATGATCCTGACTGAAGTGATCTATTTTGTACAGGAATCATGATCATTCTTTAATTTCATCTCATCCTGTACAAATGCTTTTTAGCCTTTCGATTCTGGAGATCCACAACACTTGTATATTCTTTGTAGACCACAATCGTCCCCATTTTTGCTCGTCTTTTATGCTTAGGATACAAGATCCTAAGTATAGGGGGGATCGATTGTCCGCTGATTCACGTTTTATATTTTGTTCTGATTAATTTGTATATCCTTTCTTCTCCACAAATCACTGGTCTTCAATTTTTGGCTACACTCTTTCTATACTTTGGATGCCTTATCCTAAGTATAGGGGGACCGAGTGATTCCGATGAGTTCGTATTACTTATACTTTTAAAACTCTTGTTATTTATTCTTTTCACTCAGTCATCCCATTTTTGCTCTCTCATTATACTTACGATTACCAGATCGTAAGTATAGGGGGAGGGTTGACTGACTTTTCTCGTATATTCTTTTCACCCACTTTTACTTAGCACGAGTTATGTCCTCCTTTTTCTCTTTCGACGCTATGAGGACATAGCTCAAGCTATGTATAGGGGGGTGCGTATATATTGTATATATACTTTCGTCCATAACTCGTACTTTGATGTATTTTCTATATCTATAAAATCCATAAAAAGTGGGTAAGGGATAATTTAAAATCCATTTATATATTTATCTATTATTTATAAAATCCTTGTAAATAAGTAAAATATGTTTAAAACTTGTATTTAAAAGCCGTAACTAAAATATGTATTTAAAATTCGTATAATATTCATTTAAAAACTTATTTATTAAAACATGTGTAAAAATTACTCAATCCTTGTAAAATTTTTCTGTAGATAAAAACCGTAAAAGTAATTAGGTACTTAACCCAAATAAAAAATACATATCTTGTAAAACCCGTAAATAAAAAAGGATTTGTTTATAAAAATCAGAAAATCCATAAAAATACAAAACCTTAAAAGACATAAAAACCGCAAAAGCCGTAAAATTCATAAAAACGAGTAACAAACAGAAAATATACTTCACATAAACATGGTTGCATTTGCATTCGCATTTTTCAGAATAAGTTTGATTTCTAGAACTAAAGATTGAGTCTAGTCTAAAGGATGGAGCTTGATCACGGCTTTTAACTTCCATTGCAAGGAGCCTAGTTAGGAACTGGAATTTAGACTCTTCAAGTCTATGACTTAAAATCTTTGGGTTCCATAAAACCATGTTCGGGAAATCAAGTCATCTGTGCTTAAGTAGATCATTTGGTGTCATCCGTATAATTCTACACCAGTGAACCAATCTTGAACACATGCACTCCGCACTTAGCTCAACTTGTATAGAGTTGCAAAGAGTCGTACATCTTGGTAGTGCGTTTCTATCCTTATCTTTGCGGCATTGAAGTCTAAAGACGGGAGAGATTGGGGTTGCGATAGTTGCTTCGGATGAGGGAAGGATCTGCTGACACAATTTTTCTAAGACCTCAAAAAGGGACGGAACAAAAGATGCTATATCTGTCGAGGCACAAAAGGATGAATGAAGTGCAGGCAAATTACAAAGTCAAAGCAAAGCAGAAGACACCAAATAAGACCACAATGGTCCAAGTTTCCACCAAAAATGCCTGCACATCTTAGTGGAGACTCAGCTACACCGGTTGGGCTTCACAAGGAGATGCGTCTACAATGGTCGCACTCCACTTCTTTTCTCATTCTTCTACCTTCTCCCTATATTCGATTGTGGACATAGCAGAACTGAACTCAGAAGGGAATACCTCCCTCCCCGAGGAAAGAGTAGCAGGATGAGGAAGCCATAGAAGTGTATAACCGGGATTGACGGTTTCTTCGGTTCTCTAAGCAGGAAGAGCTAAATCAATTCACACACTGTACAAGTTGACTTCAAGGATGATAGAGTTTGCGATATGGATAAGTGAGTCTGAAATAGCCAATGAAGTGATCTTGAATAAGGATTATCGGAACTTGAGGACTATTGAGGATAAAATCCTAATCCTAGTTAAGGCTCCGACAAAATGCTAGTTTCAGGCCTGATCGAGCTCTGTCCTTTGTCTGTTCTCATTAATTGGTTTAGGAAAACAAATTCATTCTAACTTTCTTTCTTTTTCACTTACTTTTCAACTAAGTGTTTGTTAAGGGACTAGCAAAGTTTAAGTATAGGGGGGTTGATGAATCCATGATTCATTAACTTTTCTATCGCATTTTGTCTTAAAACCCTTAACAAATGCATGTAAATATTCATTAATTCCCATCTTTTAACAAATCCCCATTCATGTATAAATATTCACTTTTAACCATCAAAATCATGTAAATAAATAAAAGACAAAGAAAAAGAACAAAAGGCAGATTGGATATATGTATATATGTACAATATGACTTAAAATATAAATATAACTGTAAGGTATATTTATAGCCTAACCCCCGAGACCAAGTCAGCATGGGTTGGTCGACAAACCAAAAAGTAGGGGGAGATAAGGAAAGAAAATCGTAAAAATAAATTAAGCCACACTTTATACACCTTTCATTATTTATAAAATAAATACAAAATTTCAAAGAATTTTAATTAACTCATATGTACATATTTTTCACCAAGTTCTTTTCCTAATTATTCCTAAAAATGTATATAAAAATATAAAAATAAGTTAAAATTATTAACCTGTATATATGTCAAGAAACCCAGCCTATAAATTGTCAAAATCTCAACTTCCGAACATCAAAACTTCCTCATACGAACTCCAATTTCACTCTACCGACCTTTAAAGTTCATAAAATAATATTCTCTAATTAATAAAGGTGGTTTCATCGAATTCGGAGTCCGTTTGCAAAAAGTCGGTTTTGGGACCAAAAGACAACGAGGTTTCTGGGCTATTTATTTTATGTAACACACATTATTTATAGTTTTCTTAATTTTATAATTTTTAACATTATTTTTCATAATCTTGTATTTTCACCCTAAATTATTTCATAATTTTTGGACCTTATTTATTATTTTAATAAAATCAAAAACTCTAAATTATAGGTATAAATGAACTAGATAACATATACCTCTATTTATTAAAATATGTAGATTACTTTATAAAAATCTATAAAAATTCACATAAACCTTATTTATTATTCTAATCATTAAAAAATATAAAATTAATATTTATTTATTTATTAAATTAAAAATCTAAAACCTATTTATAAATACATATTTATTAATATAATATTTATATTTTGAATAATATTTATTATTTATTAAAAGTAATTATTCCATAAATTAGAAAATTAATTTATCTACATTTATTGTATTTTTACCTATTTAAAATAACATTATTTAATATTTATTAATGACTTTATAATGAATTTCAAGCTCCTGGCCAACCAGGTGCTGACACGTGTCAGCACCTGGGTTGTCTTCTCCTAGAAGCAGTTCGGCCTAACTGCACTGACCGGCCTTCTTCCATGAATTCTCCCGAGCGACCCATAACACCTTCAGCCGACCTAAACCATTGGATCTAATCCCCTAGCTACCCCCTCCATCGCCAGCCTTCGATCTTCTTGGAGCCCACGAAATCTAATCTATATAAGGTCCCAAAGATCCACCATCGCAACCTAACTCTCCAACAACCTGAGCTCCAGCTCCAGTTGCCCAATTCCCCAACTTCCTCGTCTCGCGCCGCTCGCTCAGGAGGTGACAGCTTCGCTTGAAGGTGCTCGCGTAGAGGAGGAGACATCGGAGGAGGTTCCAAGGAGATCCGTCGCCTTGCATCGCCGCCACAGTGCGCGTGGAGATCCGGCCAAGGTCGACCATCGAGCGAACTGTTCCAGGTAATATACCTTGAATCCCCAAACCTCTTCCTCCATCTTATCGGATTTATTTCTCGATCGTCGTGCGTTGATTAGCAACGCGAATCATGTGATTAGTTAGATTAATCATCCTACGTAATCGCTAGGTCCAAATCCACCTTCCAAACGTTTCAAATCAACTTCGATTCACGTTTCATTTCATTTGCCATTCGCAAGCAATTTTCATTTCTTCTGGAAACCTTATTTTTATCATTTTTTGAGCTTGTGATTTCATCACATTTGAGCCGATTCTTCGTGAATCGAGCATGCCAATTTGTTAATCGCAGGTTCATCTTCACTGAGGAGCGTTTTTTAAGCATCTGGAAGCTTTCTCTCATGGTTAAAATCCACTTCGAAGAGGAGATGGCAGTCTGTATGAACCTTCAGAATTCATGAACAGCTAACTTCCTCGCACCTTCGCCGTCGCCTCGAGCCGCCGCCGACTACACCCTACCGCGGGCGAGCTCGAGGGGTGGAGGAGCCACCCCTTTGGCCCCGCCGGAGCGCCTAGATCGCCGCCATCTACTCGGGAGAAATTAAAGAAGGAGGGTCCATCGTCAGCCCTCTAACAAAATCAAGAACAGCTGAAGAACATGTGACGCACAGTTGTGCGACACGTGTCTTCTCCGCAAGCGTCCGATCCGCGACAGAACGTTATTATCTTAGCCGTCTGTTCCGAACCAATGGAGAAATTGCATTATAAACCCAGCAGGCTTTCCAGAAATTATTTCCGCTCCCAAGGTTTCCTGTATTTGCGTTTAGGTCCCTCCGCATGGATCTAAATGTAAAACTTTGTTATTTTCTTACAGAACAGTCCCTGCGAGGACTAAACTGCAAAACTCTTTATATAGTTTTTTTACGCTTATGCTCCTGGGCTGTAGGGGATGTTTTGACCTTGTTTGACCTTGTTTTTCATCGATTTCTTTAGGGTAGTTACGCAACTACCCCATCTAGCTTGTACTAAAGTCTCGTGAGTTTTTGTTGTGTTTTCGTCGTGTTTTGATTTTCTCGAAAACCGCATTCGTCTCATTTTGTTTTCGTGAGTTTGTCCGAGCCCGTTGCTCGGTTTTCACCTACTATATAGTATCACTTACCTATATCCACCTATTATATAATAAATAAATCTTTTTGAAAATTATCTCTTTTTGAAAATTAAATAAAAAATTGAAAAGAAAAAATAAAAAAATAAAAATCAAATAAAAAAGGAGTTTCTTTCCTTAATCACTTAAAAGAAGAGATAAAATAAAATTGCAAAAATACTCCTAAAAAAATCAAAAGATTCTATTCTGCCTCCTTGAGTTCGACCCAGGCAAACTTACCTGGTTAAATATTTAGTGTAGGTTTTCCCTCAGAAAATCGAATTTGTTTGATCAAGTTTGAAATTAGTTTTTCGTGGCTTTTTCTACACCGACAATTTTACAACTTAAAAAGCCGCGAAACCGATTTTTAGCTTCATCAGGCGTCACCCATGACTAATTCATGGGTGACACCACCTCTTTTATTTGGGGATTTTATTTTCTTTTTATATTATCTTATTATTTCCTAATTATTTGTAACAACATTTATGGCAAATATATTCGCTAATTAATTCCAAATTAATTAGTGAATATTTCAATCATGCCATTGAAAAATTGTGAATCATATTCACAACCCAAACAAAATTGTAAATTACATTTCAATTAATTGCTTAATGTGAATCCAATTCACATTAACAATCAATTAATAAATATTATTTACAAAGGTGCTCTCTCTAATATATTATAAATAATATTTATAATATACACTGATATTATGGATATCATGGATAGTACTATCCACAATATGCATTTCCTTGATAATTAAATCTTATTTAGTTATCTTGGATAATCATTCTCATAATATGAATCTTATTCATATTGTTCTTAATAACTGAATCTCATTTAATTATCAACATTTTGTTGCTTGGATACATAATTAATCAAAGGAATTATTCTTGAACTCTTTCAAGAATAGTGTGCTTTCTCCGCAGACGCTTGGAGATAAGGACATGGCGATTGTATTATTCCACGTATTGTGACTTGGATATTGAGATCATATCTCAAATTCAGATCTTACGGACCTCTCATAGATGCTTGATTGAATCTAGTCCGTAAACTTAATCTTCTCATTGCATATGAATCTTATTCAGATCAATGTCCAACACTTGGACTAAGATCAAGTTGCTTCTCTACTGAGAGGAGTCACTAAAATCCAGACATGTTTCATCACTCCCTCGGAATGGAAGCATTATGGTTATACAATCGTTTATGATCACATCACCCTCAGGTATTCCCAATACCTGTACATCCTGCATACTGGAATACCTTGAATAAACCTGAAGATATAGATCTCTTTCAGACTGTCATCCACAGAATTTTATCATTAAGATTCTCATTTGATCATTGAGATTCGATATCGATCATATACTTTCCAAAATCATATATCATACCTCTAAATTCTGTCAAGCTTCATAAGCTAGACGACCATGCATGGAATTTATCGATCCTAATATCTCATGAGTGAGCCCATGCCTTCCGATTCAGAAGTGAACATGTATGACCCCTTTGAGAGATCATATTACTCATATACCCTCATATTCCCACCAGCTCGCCGGTATATAGATTTTGGTTAGGTCATCAACTTATTGGTCTACCAAATCTACATACTCAGACATATAGTAACACATCTGTCTCTGATCAGAGGATGTGTGCCTATATCGCGACAGCATACGATGTAGGACTTTGGTTATCTTGATCCCGTTAAGTCAATTTTTTGACCTAACTAATCTGACACCTCCGAATCTCTATTCCTATGTAGAGGACCTGCATCAAGAGGTCGGTCAGATATTAGCCTTTAGAGATAGGATTGCCATCTCCCACTCAGGCTGGAGATCATATCTTGTTGATCATTTGATGGTGCTTGATGAGTCCTCAATCTAACTCTTTATATATTCATCCAAGCACCAGCCTCTATGATTCAACAGTTGAATCAACAGCTTTATGATATCAAGACAACCATGGTACATAACCCTATTTGTACTAAGGGACCTATTATGCAAATTAGTTATTCTTCATTTTAAATCAGTGAATGATATTTGCAATAACATTTATTGCTGAATGGCTCGCCATGGGCTCGCATGTCCAACAATCTCCCACTACCCAAAGAGTCATTAATGGGCTAATCATTTAAACCCACACTCATGTGACAATCATAGGCTATTTAGAGAAATAGCTAGGTAAGCTAATCGGTCACTCTGTTCCCAAGAGGCTACGTCAAGTCCTTTTACGACACTTGCATATCTCCCAGTAAGAGTGCTCGCATCCAATGCGAATGTTGCATCCTATGCAACCAATAACCAATATTTTCAGTTATAGTGTCCTTGACACTACAGCTCAATTATTGTTATAACCAGTATGTCATTTTAACTATTCTTATTAGTATACCCTTATTCTGGAGATCTCTATCTCCTAGGTATCCACAATTAAGACTTTTTAGATCACTATCTATAAAGTCTTAATTTCTCGAAGATAAGACATTGAAAACACATCTCTAAGTCTTGTCATCTTTGAGGATATTGTTATTACTGCAATTCGGTGTTTTATCTCCATAGTAGGATTTGAAACAATTACTACTCCCACTACATGGCAGACATCTGGCTTTTGTACACATCTAGCATATACCCGTCTTCTCATAACTGATACACAAGGGCAAGCAGTTCCAGCATTCACTTCCTCAACTCCTTGAGGTGTTATCCCTTCAAATAAGTTAGTACCATATCTTAAGGGAAGGAAGCCTTCCTTGGGGTTTTCCAAGAATGGAATATGTCCAAGGTGTACCACAAATGTAACAGTTCCAATACCCTCTTCTCTTTGCTTCTGAACAACTTCAGAACCAAGATCATACTCAAGGTATGGAATAGCCAATCTATAAAACACTTACTATTATCCTTATATCATTCCAAATGATTAGGATATCGTCTACATTTAGCATGATGAACACAATGGCACTCCCACTAAGCTTCACATGGTTCATCAAGATTCTATCTGAAATCATAACATTTATAATTTCATCAAATTTAATGTTCCAACTACAAGAAGCTTATTTGAGTCCATAGATGTAATTCCTTAAGCTTGACATCTTGCTTTCCTCAACCATGAAGCCCTAGGGCTACTTCATCCTCGAAGAGGTATTCATAGAGGAATGCAATCTTGACTTCCATTTCGTAGATGTCAAAGTCAAGTTGTGTAGCTATAGTCAGCAATAGTTTGATGGGTTTAAGCATGGTCACTGAAGAGCAAGTCTCATCGCAAGCGATGTCTTCTCTTCAATGTATATCTTGTAAATACAAAACATGCTTTGAAGGTCTCTACCTTCTCATCAGGTTCCCACTTTCTCTTAAAGATCAATTTACACCTTAATGGGTCTTACCCATATAGGTGGATCCTCGAGGATCCACATACAACACTTGTATATGAAATCTACTTTAGACTTTATTGCTAACATCCATCTTTCCATGTCATGATCTTCCGAAGCTTCATCACATGAAGTAAGATCATTGTCATATTTCCCTAACACATGGAAATTCATCTTTAAACACATTTGAAGATGTATGCGTGTTTCATCTGTAATTATCCTTTTAGTTTCTGATTTCAGGAGCCTCATTATCATCTCAAGATTAAATGAGTTCCTTCACTTCATTTTCATCTGGATTCTCAAGAATGTTATCGTCTAAGAATCATATTCTCAGAGATGTAATTCTTTAAGAATCTCAAGGTCATAAAGTAGGTATCCAATACCATCCTTTATTTTCCTAATGAAGTGGCACTCTCTGGTGCTAGATTTTAGCTTACTTGTATGGAATCGTATTGAGGATATATATTGTAGTCTCTACTACATATATACCTTGGAAACTAAGAGGTAATTTATTAATATTCATCATTGATCAAATCATGTCACCCATGATCCAATTGTATCTCCCTACACCTCTATTGAGTTTAGGTGTATTAGGAGGAGTGAGATAGGAATGATTTTGTTCATCTCCATAAGGTATTCCTTGAATTTATCCATTTGGTACTTGCTACCTTGGTTAGATCAAATTCATTTAATCTTCCGTGAAACTTTGGTTCTAAACCAAATTGTGAAATCTTTGAACAATTCAAAGGTTTCTCAGGTAATAGGGAAGAAATCTCATATCACCAATAATCATCAAATGATATCACATATCATCAATGCTTATTGTGATACAGATGATCCACATACATCAATATGCATGAGATCCTGAATACCTTGGTATCATACACCATTCTCAGAGAAGGGTGCATTGGACAATTTCTACTTTTGAATACAATATTCATAAGTATGTAAGCTCCCGAACCTTTAGACAATCTAAAGTTTAATATCTTACTAGTATATTGATCATATCAATAGATATATGTCCAAGACTTGATACCAGACCATTTTCAATTGATATTTATCCTGTTACTGATCCTTAAAGGTTTAATTTTCAGTACTAGAAATATTAATGAACCATTCATTAATATTATAATTTAATAGAGTCCATAAATGCTAGATTACTTATCCGAAATATATCCATCAATAACTCTTTATGATAGGTCTATTCCATAATATCCGTTTCCAACATTTGAAAATAAACAATAAATGTAATCAAATATCTAGTCCGTAGAGACATTCTCTAAGACTAAGGGCTCTCCCACTGAAAATATGACATTATCTATCCAATAGAGATTGTTGCAACGATTGCATCAATATCTATGTGGATGACCATTAAACCTTAAGATCAAAATTTCTTATCTTCTAAAAACATATGCAATCCAATTGCAAATTGTCATTAGAAGAATGAGATACAATTATTGGACTTCAATCTTATCTTATAAGCAAGTCCTTTTAAATGATTAAATGTAGATGTAGATTATTTCTATGCACTATCCGAATCCCTTCTCTAAGGATTCTAGATAGACTTGATAGTCATACTATCAACACATCAGCTTGTTCCAGTATTGGCATTCGTCCAACTCTTTGGATGTCATATGGAAGTCATATAAGTAAGGTCAACTCTTTGTCTTTCCTTCTTACTTGGGTCTGTACATGCTTCCACTGCGCTCCCTTCATCTTTAAATAACCATTGCTTAAGATAAAGGTTCTCTTAGGTTGAACTCAAAAGATTTCAACGTAAGAGTATTCCAACATTTATTATATGCTTGCTTTAATTCATACAATATGAATACTATGAAGATTCATGAATGACTTGAGTATAGACAGTAGAATGATGACACTCATCATTTCTACATCCATCTTAACCCAAAGACTTTGTTCAGGCAGGTACTCAAACAATTTTGAATACATCATCTCTTATAAAGCTACCATTCTGCATAATGCAAAGGACCATGTCATTCATGATTAAATGTTGAGAGCACATATGTATGCCAAATTATTTTCTTAGGTTTTATAAGGATTATTTGACAATTATGATCTTCATTGACAAGTCACTTCTAAAGTACATTTAATGATAGATCAAGACTTTATAGACATACAAACCCTGCGGTGATGTCTTATTATCTATTTAATTATCATTCCTCATTATTGTGAGGAAACTTGGATATTGCAATCACATACACTATGTGTCCAACTGCAAGTATATTATCTTGATCATGGATCCAATCCATGGTGGTTTATTGGTTATTATTGAGTATATTAATGAGTGAGTTTAATGAAGGATTATCTGAAATAAGAAATTTGCATAAATATTTAAATATTTACTCTACTTTGATTTAGGAATTTTTATATCAAAGTTGTCTTGCCTTGTCAACACTAAAATTCATTCCCTTAATCACTTTCAATGTAAGAGATATACTTACCGCTATATCTCTAGCAAGATCTAGGATCTCCTTTCTTATCCTTGTTACATCCCAATAATATGAGAGACTGTAACTTAGATAAAAAATGCGGGAACTCATTTCACCTTGCAAGTCTAACTTACATTTTCCAATTCGGTCTTTAACACCCGGGCCCACCACCCCTAAGGTGATGTTGACCCGTTGTTAATTGAACCAACCGTAACAGACTTAATACTCGTTATGCGTAATCCAATATCACCCTAATAATACGAGGAACCGATACTGGGGTCACTACGCATACGGCCTTACTCTTTCGAGAAGCAAAAGACCCGCTTCAGGTGAACTTGTATGAGGAGCTATCACTTTAAACATGCGTCTCCTATATACAACCCCTGGCAACGAAACCCTTCGCCTTGACTGGAGACTATGGATATCACTTATGTGATCCCCCACCTCATATTCAAATTTTAATTAATTATCATGAATCTTATTCATGTAATTAACTCTTCCAAGGGAAATGCACATCTATTCATAAATAGAGTGCTTTTAATTGTACATAATTAATTTAATCATATTAAATCAATTATTAATCCAATTTAATCAACCAACAAATTTGTTTTGTTACTTGAATGGATGGCATAATATCAAAATACGTATTATTCGAATTTTAATAATTAGAAAAATACATCATGATCTCTCAAGCATCATTCGTTCCCTACCCATTGTTATGGCCAGTACTGACGAGAGTGAGACAGACCACACACGGTGCAACCTGCTACCCGAACGCTCCCCGACTGGGCACCATATCCGCCTCAGAAAAAAAGATTGCCGAGTCAATCACTTTGTACTTGAGATTTTCATCGGTTTTTCAACCGAAGTTATACCATATAATATTCATCAAAACCATTTTGATAATATTATAAGGAGATTTGCTAAAAAAATCCCCAATCCTATTCAAGCAAGAGGGTTTTACATGTAAAAGTTATCCCACAACTATTGTAGGATAAACTAGAGGCTTGCATGGAAACAATGTTTGTTGATGATTTTATATTAATTAATTATGATCAAGATCAACTATCTTATCATTTTGGTTAATGCAATGTCATTCAAGGAAATAATTATTATCTTTAAATATTTCGCAAATATTTATCAATAATCATTTCAGAAAATTAACAATTAATTTCATCAATTTATTTGAATGATTATCACAAGGTTCATGATCAAGTTTGTTAATTTCCAACAGTGACCCCTACTCACTAAAATCAACATAACTCGATCAATTTAACTCCAATTAATGCAAACTAAATTTATTTGGTTCGCCAGTTTGATTTAAAACAGAATCCAAGTAATAATTATACATTTGCAGGAATTTAGGAACTATAGTTAACTCTCTAATTACGTCACAAACCACCATCCCCGAAACAATGGATATATATTCAATAAATCGATTATATCTTGAGCAAACGGAATCCAAATTGAGCAAACGCAAATTCCACATCTTTCTTGTTTAATGGGGAACATTGTACAAGTGATATTTTCAGGTTTAAACATTTTAAACATGGCCAAAAATTATCACAAAATAGGGCTGTGAAAATAGAAATGCCATAAAATTTTCACGAACCCTAACGAGCCCAAATCTTCTTAGGTTTATGGATTGTATCCAAAACCTTCAACCTGGCTCTGATACCACTCGAAGGATATTGGAAAATCCTTAAATGTATCACGGAAGCGTAATGATCGCATCTAATGCGATCGGATCGACTAGTCGCACTAGTTGCTTGGTGCAGCAGAATTTAAAATTTTTAAAACATAAGATGAAACCACATGATCCCAAGAATGTTTCTTGGATTGTTTCATCTAATCACAAAGTATTAGAAATATCTCTTGAAGCATGGTTGCGATCACTTGATCTCTAAAGTAAGAGATCCTCCTGACTCAAGTCCGATCCACGAAGATGGCACTTGCAGGCGCAATGATGAGACGTGTGCTTCCTGCACTCCACGATGAAGATCCAAGCCTTGAATCTCCTGATTTCATACAACGAAATACAAAGTCTCCTTCTAGTGCAAGAATCTCCAAAGAAGATGGAGATCTACGAGCAATCGAGGCGACAGCACGACGACGTAACTACGATTGCAATTCTCTCAAGATCTTAAGGTGGACGGCCACCCTTAGAGAGAGAAAGAGATGGCGTGAGAATGAGAGAGAGAGAGAGAGTAGACGTGTGTTTCTCAAGGGCTAGGGTTGCTCTTCTTATATATTAGTTTGGGAGTCCACGGATCACAATCCATGGGATACACAAAATCAATGGTTAGATTGATTTGTATTTTTAATCAATGGTCATGATCATCGTTGTTTAAAACAACAACTCATTGATTTATATTAAATTAAATATATGATGCATTATCATCAATATAATTTAACTCAATAAAAGTATTTATCACAAGATAATAAAAAAGGATAATAATCCTCTCCTAAAAGGGGAGGCGTCACCCATGACCAATTCATGGGTGACGCCGCCTCTTTTATTTAGGTATTTTATCTTATTTTTACATTATATTATTACCTTTTAATTATTTGGAAAAACATTTATTGCAAATATATTCACTAAATTAATTAGTGAATATTTCAATCATGTCATTGAGAAATTGTGAATCATATTCACAACCCAAACAAAATTGTAAATTACATTTCCAATTAATTGCTTAATGTGAATCCAATTCATATTAACAACCAATTAATAAATGTTATTTACAAAGGTGCTCTACCTAATATATTATAAATCATATTTATAATATACACTGATATTATGGATAGCATGGATAGTACTATCCACAATCTGCATTTCCTTGATAATTAATCTCATTTAATTATCTTAGATAATCATTCTCATAATACAAATCTTATTCATATTGTTCTTGATAATTATATCTCATTTATTTATCAATATTTTGTTGCTTGGATACATAATTCATCAAAGGAATTATTCTTGAACTCTTTCAAGAATCGTGTGCTTTCTCCGCAGATGCTTGGAGATAAGGACAGGGCGATTGTATTGTTCCATGTATAGTGACTTGGATATTGAGATCATATCTCAAATCCAGATCTTACGGACCTTTTATAGATGCTTGATTAAATCAAGTCCGTAAACTTAATCTTCTCATTGCATCTTAATCTTATTTAGATCAATGTCCAACACTTGGACTAAGATCAAGTTACTACTCTACTGAGAGGAGTCACTAAAATCCAGACCTATTTTATCACTCCCTCATAATGGAAGCGTCATGGTTATACAATCGTTTATGATCACATCATCCTCAGGTATTCCCAATACATGTACATCATGCATACTAGAAGACCTAGAATAAACCCGAAGATATAGATCTCTTTCAGACTGTCATCCTAAAAATTTTATCATTAAGATTCTCATTTGATCATCGGGATTCGGTATCGATCATATACTTTCCAAAAGCATATATCATACCTCTAAATTCTGTCATGCTTCATAAGCTAGACGACCATGCATGGAATTTATCGATCCCAATATCTCATGAGTGAGCTCATGTCTTCCGGTTCAGAAGTGAACATGTATGATCCCTTTGAGAGATCGTATTACTCATATACCCTCATATGCCCACCAGCTCACCAGTATATAGACCTTGGTTAGGTCATCAACTTATTAGTCTACCAAATGTACATACTCAGACATATAGTAACACATCTGACTCCGGTCAGAGGATGGGTTCCTATATCACGATAGCATATGATGTAGGACTTTGGTTATCTTGATCTCGTTAAGTCAACTCTTTGCCCTAACTAATCTGACACCTCCGAATCTCTATTCCTATACAAAGGACCTGGATCAAGAGGTTGGTCAGATATCAGCCTTTAGAGATAAGATTGTCATCTCCCACTCAGGCTTGAGATCATATATTGATGATCATTTGACGATGCTTGATGAGTCCTCGATCTAACTCTTTAGATATTCATTCAAGCACCAGCCTCTATGATTCAACAATTGAATCAACAACTTTATGATATCAAGATAACCATGGTATATAACCCCATTTGTACCAAGGGACCTATTATGCAAATCACTTATTTTTCATTTCAGATCAGGGAATGATATTTGCAATAACATTTATTGCAGAATGGCTCGCCGTGGGCTCGCATGTCCAACAAATAAACCTACAGTTTTAGATCTCATTTAGAATATCTCCTTCAAGGTTTTATAATTGAGTTTCCTATTTGAATATTGGGAGTTGGTATTGATCATATACTTTCCGAAAGCATATATCATACCTAAGTGTTGATCATATACTTTCCAAAAGCATATATCAAACGTACAAGCTCAGTCAAGCTTCCAAAGCAAGACGACCATGCACAGAATTCGATCCCAATATCTCACGAGGGAGATCATGTCTTCTAGTTCAATAGGTGAACATGTATGATCCCTTTGAGAGATTGTATTAATCAAATGTCCTTGTATCCACACCAGCGCGTCGGTGTATAGACCTTGATTAGGCCATCAACCTGTTGGTCTGCCAAATGTACTTACTCAAACATATAGTAACACATCTGTCTCCGGACAGAGGATGCATGCATATATCGTTATAGCATACGACATAGGTCTTTAGTTATCTCAATCTAATTAAGTCAACTGTTTGACCTAACTTATCTAACACCTCTGAATCTATATTCCCATGTAGAGAACCTGCATCAAGAGGCCGGCTAGATATCAGTCTATTAGAGAAAGGATTTCCATCTTCTACTCAGCCTGGAGATCATCTCTTAACAATCATTTGACGGTGTGTGATGAGTCCTCAATCTAACTCTTTAGATATTCATCCAAGCACCAACCTCTGTGTTTCAAAAATAGAATTAACAGTTGTATGATCATCAAGATGGCCATGTTACATAACCCTAATTATACTAAAGGACCTATGAAAATTAATTATTCTTCGTTTCAGATCAGAGAATGATGTTTGCAATAATATTTATTGCATAATGGCTCGTCGTGGGCTCGCATGTCCAACAACACCAATGTGCTTGGAACCAATGTGCTTAAGCGTTGTCACAAATTAGAGTCTAATGGACATCATTCGAGGAAGCGCACAACAACTATGCTTTTATAATGTGGCCTATGGTATCCAACTCTATTTAAGGATGGTACTGATTATGTTCGAAGTTATACTGATTGTCAGAAAATGGGAGGAATTACCGATTCCAAAGATACCATGCCTCTGGGATATATTCATATTTCAGATATTTTGATGCTTGGGGCGTAGATTTAATGGGCCCATTTCCTGTCAGTTAGGGATTTTAGCATATCCATCTTGTTGTAGATTATGTTAGTCATTGGGTGGAGGATATCCCCATATGTGCTATCGATAGTCGTATTGCATGGTTCAAGATCCCCAAGATACTTATTTCAAATGAGAGAAGCCATTTAATTAATCAAGAGGTCAAGAAGCTTGTGAAGGAGTACGTCATAGAGCATAGAGTTTTGTCTCCTTACCACCTACAAACTAATGGATTCGTTGAGATTTTGATAGGGAGATTAATACAATATTGCAGAAACTTGTATGTCTAGATAGGAAGAATTGGTTCTCGATGCTTGACTTAGTTCTATGGGCTTATTGAATGGCGTACAAGTCTCCATTGAGAACGTCTCCCTATAGATTGGTTTATGGAATGCCTTGCCACTTGCCAGTTGAGCTGATACAAAAATCTTTTATGGGCATTCCATGTATGCAATTTGGATTGTGAGAAAGCATGATAGAACAGGAAGTTGGATCTGAACAGATTACTAGAATTCTGAGATTTTGCATACGACAGGTCACTCATGCATAAGGGTAAAGTCATGTGTTGGCATGATAGGCACATTAGAAGGAAGACTTTCTCCCATTATTAGAAAATATGGTTGTTTAATGTGAAATTGAAGTGGTTCCCTGGAAAATTAAAAAGCAAATAGTCAGGACCGTTCACTGTTGGAGATGTGCATGACAATGGTAGCATTGTCATATCTGGGTTGTCATATGGCACATAACCATTTGTTGTGAATGGACGGTTGCTGAAGCCATATCTTGAACATGATACATTCTTGTCCGTAGTTGATTCCATATTTTTGGTATCAGACGATGGTTTTTTGACACCTTTTGTGTCTGATACATGAAATGATTTTCTCTTGTATATATCCTTTCATTTTACTCTTACTCTTTCTTCTTCCGTTTTTATTATTCACCTCTTTTTCGTGTGTGTGTGTGTGTGCGTGTTATACTTAGGATGTACTTTATTCTATGTATAAGGGAGGTGAATGACTCGAGTTTTTCCATTTTTGTTATGTTTAGTCACTCCTGTTGTTCCTCATGCTTAGGAATCCTTTACCCTAAGTATAGGGGGAGTGATGTATTTCACTTCATTCTATTTTGCATTTTTTGTTATATTTTCCTTTCATTTCTTCTATTCTCTCACTTGTCCTTCAACCTATTAATATTCTTTTTCTATACTTAGAGATCTCTTGCCCTATGTATAAGGGAGGAGAAATCGAGTCTTGAGTTGTTTATTCTTCTCCTCAGTTTTTCTGTTCGTACAGTCTTCTATACTTAGGATTACTTGATCAAAAGTATTAGGGGATCATCAACTTATATTCTCTATTCTTTGAGTCGTTATTGTTTAGATTATTTTCACTTTTCTATACTTTAATACGAGTTATGTCTTCCTTTGTAGCTCTTTGGTCACTATGAGGACATAGTTCGAGCTAAGTATAGGGGTGTTGTATATATTGTATATATACTCTAGCCATAACTCGTACTTGTGATATGGATATTATTATTATTATTATTAAAAGTTTCAAAAAATGATTTGTAAAATGATTTGTTAAAATCTTTTATAAAATTATTTGCAAAAAAATGCTTTGTAAAAACTTTTGTAAAAATGTTTGTAAATTTTTTTGTGAAATTATTTTTGTACAAATCTTTGTAAAATTGTTGTAAAAGTGTTATGTTTGTAAAATTATTTGTAATTTTTTTATCAAAATTATGTATACTATACAAAATGTTTGTAAATCTTTTGAAAGCAAAATGTTTGCAAAAACTTGTTTGTAAAATGATTAATAACAATAGTTGTAAAATAGTCTAACAAAACATTCGTAAAACTTTTGAAAAACCCTTTGTAAAATATTTTGTAAAATATTAGTAAAATCTTTTTATAAAACATTTTGAAAAGGTTTGTAAATTTTTTTGTAAAATTATTTTGTCATGTAAGTTATAAATTATGGGATGTATATATTTGTTGTAAAATCCACATGTGTATAAAAACCTTAATCACTTGTCCTCCTATAAATAAAATTTGGTGTTGTATGTAAGATCCTTTTGTAAATTGTATCTAAAACTTGTACATAAAATCCTCTTGTAAAATCTTGTAATAATCTCTATAATCCTTGTATTATTACTTTTACTTATTCCTTGTAAATACATTTAACCCACTTACTCATTTCTTTCTTAAAAAATGTTTACAATCCATAAAAAATTGCATATTCTTTGATTTTTTTTCAAAAAGATTGTTCTGTTCTTTTCTTTCAAAGATGTTTCTGTATATATTTCTTGCATTTGCATGTGCATTTTTAAGAATGGTATTGACACTTAAACTAGTCTGGAATAAAACTGAAGATTGGAGCTTGGTTAAGACCTTAATCTACTTAATCACAGGAACCTTATAGGAATTGGAATTGTGATTCTTCAGGTCTATATACCTAATTCTTTGGGAACCACAAGACTTAGTTCAGTGTCATCTTGACTCCCTAAGTAGAATAATTCGGAACACATGCATGACTCTTGTTGATAATGACCTATCTCGCACATCTGCACTTACACTTTGCTCACCTCAGTTGAAGTGGTAGAGGGATGGATTTTCTGGCATGAGACACAATCTAACTGAAACATTGGAAGTCACACATTTGTGGTCATTGTACCCCAACTTGGTCCAATCGCAATAAGGTCTAAAGACAGAATGTTGTGGGTTGCAATAAAGCTTCAAAAGAGGGATAGTCTACTGGCTCAAGAGGAAAAACTCTTTATGTACATGCTGCACCTTTGTATATATTCAAAATCTCTCTCTCTCTCTCATAAGCAAGGCATATGCCTCAAAGTCAGATATTCGTGAGCTTGCAACGGATGACTTGTCTACACTGGTCAAGCATCCTAGTATAGGTAGCTACATTAGTTGCCATCCATTATTCCCTCCACCTCCTTCTCTTGATCCGGTTGCACTTGAAATTAGAAGGGAATTCCCCGCTTCTCGAGGAAAGAGTTATTGAATTGGGGAATTAGGATCACCATGTTGGAGAAAATTGACTTTAACCGCTTCAGTTGAGGAGAGCTATATATCACTTACAGTGTACAATAAAGAGTCATAGTCATAAAGGTTTATGTATGAGTTGACTTATTTTGACTTGGCTATGAGTCAACTTGATTAGAGTTATGTGATTTCTAGATACTGTTGAGTGTCAATTCCATTTCCCTTTAATGTTTCGCCAACTAATAATCCAAAGTTCCGACCAAGCTCCATACTTTGATTTTATGAAGATAAGTATAATAATAATCAATATTGTTCTATGTTTTTAATTTTTTCTTTATTCCTTTTCTTTTTATTTTAGTCACTTGTTCTTCAAATAAGTGTTTTCTAAGGGACTAGCAAAGGTAAAGCATAAGGGATGATGAATCTACATTTCATCATCTTTATTCATTTATTTTATCTAAAAATCCCTTATAAAATACACATAAATATAAATAAGTATTCTTTTACTAACCCTAATTCTTGTGTAAGTAATGTATATTTATCATTATTTTATCCTAAAATAAATAAACAAACAAACAAAGGAAAAATAAAGAGAATCAAAGATTGCATATATACAATATATATAGGCTTACTCTGATCCCAAGTGTAGGTCAAGACTTGACCTAATTAGTCAGGGATAAAGTAGGGGGAGATAAGGCATAAATATAAGAAAATTTAGGAAACCAATATCCATATATGTATATTTCTTGTATACTATTGTATATATTAACAATTCCATGTCTATTTTATTTACAACCAAACTCATTCCAGTTAAAGATGTTTTCTCCTTGAAACTTGTACATAAAAATATTTTTTAAATAATAGAAATAATTTCAAGAGCAATCATTGTACATTGTGTAAATAATAACACTATGAAAAGCCGCAAAGCCCAACATGTCAGATCAATATCTTCTCCACCAAAACTCACCTTCATTAAACTCCAAATGAAATAATCTTTGAAATGGGTGTGGTTTCATAAAAATCAAAGTTAAGGTGTGAAATGTGCCTTTTCGGGGTATTGTTGTATCTTATATCTGTGTCTATTATTTGTATATAATCTGTATATTTATTTTTCTTGTATTTTTGTATAATTATTATTTTCTAAATCCTTTGTATATATTGTATGTAACTTATATAAAATAAAATAAAATTAGTAAAAAATATAAAAATAAAATACAGTATATATTGTACATGTATCACTATGTATACTGTAGAATACTACTATTTATTTACCCTAATAATTTAATTCACAAAAATAAAATAAAAATATCATTGAAATATTTGTAAAAGTTAATTAATAAATTGTTAAATTATTCTATATTTGGAAATTTAATAAATTAAAAATCAAGGTGTTGTAAATATAGGTATAAATATTTATATACTTGTAAATAGCATATTTTATGTACTTATACCTTTGTGTATATTTTATTTAACTAATTAAAAATTACCAAAAATAAGCTAATTAAATTACTAACCTTTTCTCTTTACTTTATTTTTTATTTTAAATTCATTTCTATTTTATTTATAATTATTTCTTATTTTCATCCTTTTTGTCTCGTATCATAATTTGTCTCATTCTACACACCTTACCATTGGTTGAGCCCATGTATGTTGACCCAGGTCAACTCCCTAGTCTCCTCGCATTTCCGGCTTTTTCGTGTTCTAGCCGTTCTTCATCATTTTTTCCTGCACGCCTCATTCATCAAATCACTCCACTTTCTTATCCATTTAATTAGCCCTAATGACCAACTTCATCGCTCAACCATCGAATCCTATAATCTTGCCTCGATTTGCGCGCATTTTGATTTCAAAATCTGGCTAGACTTCATCCTATTTAGACACCCAAATCATCCACCGCAACACTTGATCCTTTTTCCACGCAAATCCTCACCCGAGGGTGGTTCCAAGAGGTTGATGCAGTGAGAGAGTATTGATCTTTTCATCCATGAGAGCGATAAGGAGCATGAGATAATGATCCCATACGATTGTCGGAGCTCTGTCGGGAACATTCCGACTCTCTGCCATTCGCAGCAGATTGAGTCGAAAATCTCCCTCATTTCATCCCTATGTAGCATAGGTTAATTATATCTGATTCTTTCTTTTCATTTTTTATTTTAATCATTGATTTCAATAGATCAAATCATCATCTTCAACCTATGATCCACTAGATAGGAGGTATTCCGGTCACCCAATCCTTCATTTGAAACTCGTCGCACTTTTCCCCGACCCTTCTCCAGCTCTTCCCATAATCTTCTCTATCCATATCATATCGGATCTAGAGATCAATCTTCTTTCCGACCACCTTCACCAGAGACACACATCCACCTCATTCCTTTATTTTTCAATAGCTAAGAGCGTGGTTGAAGTGATCCTTTGAGCATCAGCATCTTATTGCAGGTATGCGAAGCTTATTTGGGGCTGAGGAACAAGATCTGGAGGTGAACTTAGAGCTTCAGATACATAAACCTCTAGCTCCTTTACCAGTCACCATTGAGCTTCAGCGTCACATCAGACCAATAGAGAATCATTGTAGGAGAGGGTAGATGCCTTCAAGAGGAGAAGAGAGTGGAGATTGGCCACCCTTTTGCCGATTGAACTCGCCGGACCCGCCATACATACATGTTATTCTCGGAGTTTCAATAACCACATGATAAAAAACACATTGCCCAGTTTAAATTAGAAGCGTCGGATTCGCCCCATAAACGAGCCGTGGATCGAGCCCTCCAGATTGTATCCACGTCATCCATGCACGTTGTCATCTCCTCCGTCTAATTAGCATCTAGAGCCATCTTCGTCGTTGATTTCGCCACATGTATTAGGGATACAGTTGCCCTCCTACCTTGTCTTTCTTTCATTTGCAAATAAGTCCCTCTCGGGACACTTGTCTGTTTGTAGTCATTTGAATAATTGCATTGTTTTCCCTGCTATTTATTTTATGTACTTTTTAGTCCTGCTTGAACTGCCGAATGTGGTATGCATGTGTTTTGTGTGAAAATTGCAATAAAAACCCATGCAGTTTGTTATTATCAATTAGCCCCTGGAAAAAAATAATTTGCATTCAAGTCCAATCTAATGCACAAACCGTGCATTAGCATGCATTTTATGGGGAGAATTGCACTATTCACCTTGTATTTTTATTTTTTTTATTCACTTAGTCCATAAACTAATTATCTTTGCATAAATACCAATGTGCATCTATATTTTATTTTGCATGCTAAAATAGATTAAAAAATAGCAAAACATCATATAAAAATCTACAAAAATCATCTTATGCTCCTGTTAATCATACATTCATCCCTAATTTCATTTTGTATATCATTTTTATTATTTTTAATAATTCAAAATTCCAAAAATTTACCCTATTTGCATTAAAAATAAATAAACAATATAAAAATTTTGCAAAAAACAAAAAAAATAATGTTTGCTCAATTTATCTTATTTTATTTTTGACCAATTCGACACAAAAACCAAAAAATAGAAAAACATTGAAAGTACTAAAAAATAATTTAAGTCACATAAAGTCCCAAATAAATCGCAAAAAAACTTTCTAGAAAAATTGAAAATTAATATTTTTTATTGTGCATGTTTCCTTAATTTTTAGTTTCAGTTTCTATTTTTAAAATCACAAAATCACCTGCAACATTTTCTATTTCTTGTTTTGCATGTTTTTCACTTTTTTAAACCTAAATATTTTTTTAAAAAATATGGAAAATAATAAAAACATAAGAAAAATATTAAAAACACAAAAATAATTTTATTTTAATTTTCTGTCTATTTTTTCTATGCTTTAAAAATCCAAAGTTTACCTTTTTCTTACTTATATATTTATTTCTTTTATTTTTTTATTTTTCAAAAATTAAAACATTTGAAAAAAATTAAAAAAATTACAAAATAAAAAATCAAAACAAAAAATTATAAAAATCAAAATTGTATAAAAAATTTTAAAAAATCACAAAAACCAAGAGTTGTGTGCATAGAATTTCCTCTTTTATTTCATTATTTTTTATTGAATTGAATAACCCTTAGAATTTTTGTAGCCTCCCTGAGTTCGATCATGTACTCTTTATTTGTAAATTATTAGCAAAACTCTTATGCTACATTTCTTCATTTTATGTTTACTTAAGAGTTTTTAAATAATTCTTTGATGGCTTTTTAGGTTGTAATGAATTGCATTAATTTCAAATAATTAATACACGAATTTTCAACAGGTATACGAATAAAATGATTCAATAACTCATGTAAATATGTGCAAAAGTTTTTGAAAAAATTATTTGTAAAAATTGGTTTGAAATTATTTTACAAATTAATTTGAAAATGATTATAAAATGTTTTGAAAAAACATTTGAAAGCATTTAGAAGATCATTATAAAATTCTTTCAAACTGTTTGAAAAATAATCTCTTTGTAAAATATTTATAAAAAGTATGTAAAAATGCTTGTGAAATTGTTTGTAAAATTATTTACAAAATAAGATTTCAAAAATGCTTGAAAACTATTTTTAAAAACATTGCAAAAAATATCATTGTAAAAATTTTTTAAATAAAAACTATTGTATAAAACATGCATAAAATTTTTCATAAAGTCCTTTCTAAACATATACACGGTCCATGTGGATACATTAGATTCACTAACCCACGTGGATACATTAGTCTCCCGCGGAGTGAGAAGGATGCAGAACAAACCTTGTGGAAAAAAAGATAGAAAAGGCCTAAAAGAGGACCCACAAGACTTTCCGGCAAATCATCAAAACAGTAAGGACGAGCAAGAGAGATGTAGACCTTGCATAGAGTTTTCAGTTTTAATGACTCAAGCGAGGGAGTGGAGGTATATTAGCAAGAATGATATCGGGGAAGAAGAGGGAAGAGAGTAGTGAGAAGAGGTTTTCCTACTCATTATGGAAGGTTAGACAGTGCGTATGACGTGTCTTCTTCTCTTTCCCCCCACTCTTCTTCGACGAGAGATGACGTCATATCAATCTCGGGAGCATGAAATAAAGTGTGGTCTACACACGTCCAATCTCATCTTCCCTACGTTAATCAACAATTCTCGCGTCAGTTGAGGTTGGGCGAAAGAAAGCAGCCTGAGTTAAGCATGGAGGTAGAAGGAAGTCGTGAAAAAAGTGACTTCTTTCTTTGATGTATCGGCTTGGATAAGAAGCAATGACGTGAGGAATAAGCATCATCTAAGAACTCTGTGCCCGCAGGAAGGTCAGATAGAGAGAGAGGACCCTCTGATTTTGATCAAATAGTTCAAGGATTTTTCTTGAAATAGGATTTCTGATTAAAATGGTGGTGGTAATAGAAAATTTCTTCAATTTTTTTGCATTACATAAGCATTTTTCAGAATGATTTTTGACAATTGAACAAGTCTAACTAAAATATGAAGATTGGAGCTTGGTCTAGATCTTAATCCACTTAATTTCACAAAGAACATTATAGGAACGGGAATTAAGACTTTCGAAGTCAATGAGACTTAATTCCTTGAGTCCACAAGACTATGTTAACATGTCATCTTGATTATCCTAAGTATAATATTTCGAAACACACACATGACTCTTGATGATAATGACCTAACTTGGACAAGCACTCTGTACTTAGCTCCACTCCGATGAGGTGGTGAGGGTAGGATTCTTTGGCTTGAGAAGCACACGTGTGGAGACATACATCTCCTTAATAGGTGGTTGTGCCTCCAACCCTATCTAGTACATGGATGTCTAAAGACAAGATGTTGTGGGTTGAAATAAAGCTTCAAAAGAGGGATAGTCTACTGGCTTAAGAAGAAAAATTCCTTATGTAAATTATGTTGTATATAATGTTTAAAAAATATGTGTATGAAATAAAGACTCCAAAAGAATATATTGGCACAAAGTTAATGAAAAATCATTCCCGTCGGAGTATGTATCAATAAGCAAGGTTTATTCTTCAAAGTAAAATATCTCAAGGTTACCTATAGTCATAGACTTGTCTACACTGGTCAAGCTCAAAAGGATACGTGATCACACTGGTCACAATCTATTCTTCTTCTCTACCCCCTCTTCTTTGAGATGGTTTACTTGAACTTAGAAGGTAATACCTCGGCCCTCGAGGAAAGAGTGGCTAGATTGGGGAATTAGGGAAACATTGTTCAGGAAGACAGTTTCTTGCTATTTTTTATGACAAGAGCTACATTCACATACACTGTACAAAGTGAGACTCATAGTCATAAGGGTTTGTGTATGAATAGAATTATTCTGACATGGCTATTGAGGTGATCTGAACAAAGGATTGTAGAACTTGAGGGTTGTTAAGTTTTAGATCCTATTCCCAATAATGTTCCGAATAAACTAACAATCTAGTGGTCTTAACTAATCTCCAAACTTTGATTTTGTGAAGAAAAGATTAATAGTTATAATCATTCTACGTTCTTTAGTTTCCTTTATTTATTTTCTCTTTTGCATCACTTATTCTTCTTTTAAATGTTTTCTAGGGACTAGCAAAGGTAAATATAGGAGAGTGATGAATAACTATTCATCTACCTTTATTCGTCCACTTTGTCTTTAATTACTAAAACACATGTAAATACTGCTAACTTATATAGATTAACATTCATCATTGATATGTACTTAGTTTGTAACTAACGCATTAATACATGTATTTTAATCTAAAATTATAGAATAAACAAAAGAAAAGAAAAATAAATTAAGTATCACAGATACTAAATGATCCTAAAACCCAATACCAAGTCAATATTGATTAGGTTGATCAAGAATAAAGTAGGGGGAGATAAGGGCCAATATACAGTTCAAAACCCTAATTTCATATACTGTAAATATCCATTTTTACAATATTTTATTTGTACCTATACAAACCTCAAATAAAAAAGTTTTCAACATAAAACGTCTACATATAAATATACAGAAAATTATAAAAAATATTTGCCAATAAAAAATCATACATAATACAACTTGTACATACAAATGAAAAACCCGCAAATCGAATTTCAATGATTAATGTCTCCTCCATACAAATTCAAATTGAACCAAACTCACATCCATTGTATAATGAAGGTGGTTTCATTTGGAGTTAAGATACAAAAGCAACCTTTCTGGAGTGGTATTGTATTGGGCATGTGTATATGAATTTATTTTTTATATATTTAATTTATTTATATTTGCAAATAACGGTATATCTTATTTAAAACACATTAAATAATATAAACATAAATAAAAATATTTAAAATACGCTTATAATAAATACTGCATTATAATATATATATATATATATATGTGTGTGTGTGTATATGTATATGTTTTATGAATACAAGTAAATAAATTTATAAAAATAAACAAAAATATGTAAATATGTATTTAATAATATTATAAATATTTAAATATATGTAAATTTGATAATAAGTATTAAAACTACAAATAAAAATTAAATACGTGAAATACACGTATATATACCTATAATATACTTGTAAATAATAACATCTCACAAATAATGGTGTATAAATAAATAAAAATGATATAAAATAGTTTATAACATTATAAACATTTTCATATTTTATAGTTTAATTAATAACATAATTTAGTATTTATTATTGAATTAATAAAGATTTTGATTTTCTATTTTATCCTTATTGGTCTGACATGGACCAATGAGAGCTTAGCATTTGTTGACTGTGGGTCAATGGTACCCAGACCTAGTCTGACTTTCTTGGAAGCGTTGACCCCCTCTCTTCTCCCATTTATATGCCATCCTCGACAACCCCATCTCCCTCGATACCTCTACCTTTCTGACCTTACCATGTCTCTCTCCCTCACCATGCTTTTTTGTCTCACCAACCATCACTTAATCTCACTCAATCACCATTCCAAAATCACTGATCACCAAGCTATAAAATAAAACCTCCCACCTTTAATCCATTCTAATCCCTCTTGAGCCACTGTAACCCATTAGAATCGAGACATGGAGTGAATCCTTCATGACAGGGAGGTGTTCCCCGCGATTCAAGGAGAGGAGGAGGTGATTTTGAGGTGATTCAAGCCATCATCAGAGCAGCTTTGACGGTTCAGCTTCCCAGGTACTCCGACCAGGTGGGGCCTTCGTATATAGCTATTTTGTTTCGTTTTTAATTCTGTAGCTTAGAGATTTTGTGTGTTTCGCTTGATTTCATTCATAATTAGCTAAAAATCCAAAAAAAGTACGCTAGAGAACTAGGCTCTAGTCTCTGATCATCACCTTCAACCCTCTATTCTGACCACTTGGCCTCTCCACATTGATACCCTTCGCATTCTCGATCTTCGTATCACTCATTCAACCTTGATCTCATTAAGATCAAGGTCCATCATCTCCATCCTCCCCCTGCTCATCGGAGACCACTTCATTTCGCCTTCCCCTCACTATTTCCACTGGTAGTTTGATCGAGGAGGTTCACCTTCGAACAACAAAACCTTTTGGCGCAGGCTTAAATTGCATTAGACCCTAGTTGAGGGCATTCAACTAAGGAGTCTGAGTTCCTGGTCACCGACCTTCACCGAGCTCTAGACATAACTTTAGTGAGTACTGGACATATCCAAGACCTCCAGTAGACATGCGTGCTACTAGGAACGTATAGACCCTATCAGTAGCTCAAGAGCATGCTAGAGGATGGATAATCAAAGGATCGAAGCGGGGAAGGCACACCATTCTTCCATGTTCTTGGTGAGCAGCAACAACCGCCCGATCGAGTTCCTGCTCCAGTTCTAATCTCAGGTGTCCATCTGAGGAGCCCAATAACCATTCGATCGAGCAAAGGACCTGATCAAGACCTCAGATCGATGAAGCATTATTGGCCTACCTTGGGCATCGATCGCATAAGTGGCGTACATCCAGCCGTTGATCGCTACACACATGTATCATGAGACCTCTTGATTATATTGCATTTAACCTCCGGACTCTCTTTATTTTGCTAATTAGTCTTGTAAATAAAATAATTATTGTAATAATTTTATATAAGTTGCTAGTAGGGACCTTGAACTTCAGTAATATTGCACTTAGGTACCTCCACCTCACGTGTGACACTACGTAAGGTGTTGTAATATTTGCATGCATGCCCCTATAGTTCTTGGATGTGTTAATTAATGCACGCATTGTTTAAAATAATTGTATTTTGGTCCTTGTGAACTGTAGTATTTTATTTCTATTTATATTATTCTTATTAAATATTTTTATTGCTCTAAAAATTGTAGGGAAATTAATATAGATGCATGTAGCCATGCTTAATCTCACATAGATTTTGTTTGGCATTTTAATTATTTTTTTATATTTTCTAAAAATCCACAAAAATTATAAAAACTTCTCCGAAAATTCCATAAAAATTATACCACTTATATTATTAATTATTTTAATAAGAACAAAAAATCACTAAAAAATAAAAAATATAAAACATAAAAAATCACAAAATCCTAAAATTCTTATAAAAATTGGAAAAAATTATATAAAACCCAAAAATAGTTCTTTTTATTTCTTATTTTTATTTATTATTTACACTATATATAAAAATGTTTTAGGTGAATTTTGAACTTATATATATAATTATTAAACTTGAAACAATTTCGGATATTTAATATATTCATTGTTTGTATATTTTATAACTTTAAAAATCCATAAAAAAATATAAAAAAATATGTAGAAAAATATAAGAACACAAAAACATTTTATTTTCTAAATTTTGAATATATTTCGATCTATTTACAAAGATAATAAGATATATTATGTATATAACATATAATACTTATATAAGATATAATATCCATATTATTATATATATTATTTAAAATCAAAATAGAAAATAAAATTTTAAAATTTAATCTAAAAATAAAATACAAAATTTTAAAAATTTAAAGTATAAAAACATAAAACAAATTAAAATCCTTAAAAATTAAATATAATTAAAAACCCACAGAAAGATAAGAAAAACTAGAAAAAGACAAAAATATTTTTTATTAATTAGACATAATTATTAATAATTACTATCCCCATGTTTGCTCCTAGAGTTCAACACTGTATTATTTGCCCTGTATGCATATATCATAGAGTTATAATAAATTTTAACCTACATGCATTTAATATATTTATCATATAATTGTAGTTAATTGTTGATTAATTGCATTGATTGATCACACAACGACTTGAGTGTCTGATTTGTCATATCACTTGACCAATATGTGATTATCACCTTTGAGGCCAAAACACATTTCAAGCTCAGGAAGTCCCTTTACGGACTTAAACAAGTTCTTAGAGTGTGGTATGATCGACATAAAGTTTTCTTACTTTAGGTTCCAAAGTAGGAAAGTAGATTGTACCTTGTTTGTGAAGTCTGTTTTGTTCTAATTTACTGATTGTGCAAGTTTGTAGATCACTTGAATTGAGGTCTATACTTTCTTTTCCGAACAGATGCACATGAAGGGATCACAGAGAAGTTTGGCTTTTAAAAGTGCTAAGGAAAGTCTACATTAATTGCCCCTGTGACGAACCTTAACCTTCAGTCCGGAAAGTCAGTCATCAAGAGACTTTATATATGTATGATCGGATCTCTTCTCTATCTAACTACGAGAAGACCTGATATACTCTTTGGCACTTGTTTAGTTGCACGCTTTTAGTCAGCACATAAAGAAAGTCATCTAAAAGCCGTAAAAAAAGATTTTTCATTATTTTATTTTTACTCAAGATTTATGCATGTTTTAACCTAATATGTATTGCACGAATTTATTTGCATAAGTGACGTAAATTATGCTGGTAATGGTATCGATAGAAAAGTACAAGTGGTACCTACCAATTCATGGGAAATGCCCTTATATCTTGATTTTCTAAAAATTAAACTTTTGTAGCACTCTCAAGTACTGATGTAAAATACATTGCCGCATCTTTAGCATGTTCTCAATTACTTCGTCTAACTTATAGCCAAAATAGTGTTCTTTATGATAACGCTAGTAGCTGTTGGGATCTGTATGTAATACATTTTACAGATAAACAACCGGAGGATACATTTTCTTCATGAGAATGTCCTAAAAGGAGAAATATGCATGAAATACATTTCTGCATATAGGCAACTAGCATGTATTCTGACTAAACCCTTAGCAACAACCCAATTTGAGAAGATTAGAAGAGAATCAGGGTTGTGTATTTTGAGAGATAATTATTGATGTAATTTCGCAAAAAAGATACTAAAACAACATTGTTGATCGATCATCAAACAAAGTCTGATTGATCAATCAAGTATACTGATAGATCATTCAGAATGGATTTGGATTTCGTTAAATTTTAAATTTTTTGTAGGATAACTTTATTGGAAAGTGTATCATGACACCTCTAATGCTTGACTTATTACATGATGTCAGATCAGCACCTTCTTTCGATGTGTTTCGTTAAATCCATTCAAATCACCTATTTTGGGATTCTTTCCATTTATTTTTCAATTTAAAATAACTAATTTATCTTCTCCACTGCCTCTATCCAATCTTTGTAAGTATATCCGAGGACAACTTAAAAACACATCATCTTCTACACTAGAAAACACTAGAATTGCCTCCCTTCTCCATTTTGGTTTACATTAGAAATTTGGTTAGGATCTTGCTCAATAAAGAAAATTTGGTTTCTCCTTTTGTAACGTGTTATTTTCGACACTGAAATTGTTGTATTGCAATCTCATTTAGGGGTTGCAACAAGTTTCCAGTCAATTCAATTTAGCAGTTTTTTTGTGGGAATCATAATATCTTCTTGACATAACATTTTTTCGAAATCCTTGCACCCAGAACTCCCGTTCTTCTCTTTGCTTTTTTATTGAATAACAAAATAATAACTCTCCAAACGTGCGAAAGATAGGTTTATACGTCACAATGATGTTAATTACAATTCAAGCAGGGAAAAGCTTCCATATATCTTTGTTCCCATTGTAGCTTTGTACTTATACTTTTTTAGTTATTTACATCACTTTATCTTCAAAAGTATTCAAAATTTTGGAATATAAACAAATTTGCCGTTAATATTGGTTATCTAAAAAGTCAATACCAAAATGTTGTCATTTGTTATTACAATTATAAAAAGTTAGAAGGTAGATACAAAAGAATCTTGAAATCTCTTATTTCTCACATCTTGACATTTCAAACAATTCATATGGGCAAGTTATTCTATTAAGTCTTCTCTCTCATCTCTTCATCTCTTCTTTTCTAGTATTACTACGAAACCACACGGTCTCTGCAAATAAGAAAAACATGATCAAAGGAAAAATCACTACTTTATGTTCTGTTTACATCAATTTTCGTTGTTTTCCTAATGAAAAACACCTATCAATTTTATGTAAAAGTAAAACAAAATTTAGAATTATTTTTTCGAGCGCCCGAGCCGCGAAAAAAAACTAAGTGGCTTCATTGCAAATTGGTCTCAGCGGATACGAAGATAGAAGGCGTGAGGCAGGGGAGTGAGAGTGCGCAAAGCGATTGCCTAGGATGGCCTCCGCCTCCCTACTCTTCTCCTCCTCTCCCTCTACCGCCGCCCTACGCTCGACGCGGCACGGACACACATCGGCCTCGTTGGCGCGCGTCGATGGACCAGTTTCCGTCTCGAGGAGGGAAGGGATTGCGGGCGCTTTGGTGAGCATCGTTGCCCTGGCACCGCCTCTGCTACTAGTGCGACCGGCGGCGGCGGCTATACTGGAGGCGGACGACGACGAGGAGCTCCTGGAGAAGGTCAAGAAGGACAGGCAGAGGCGCATCGAGCGTCAGGTCGTCATCCGCTCCTCTGACAAGGAGACCGGTAAGCCCACTTAGTGGACGCGTTATCTTTGTTTGGCGGGGATGTTAGTGTTAAGGGACAACTTATCCCAACTAAAAAAAAATCAAATAACTCAATCTCTAAATTAGCTCTTGGATTAGAAACTTAAAGGGCTCAACCATTATTGCATTCCTGAGATAGAATCCCGCTTCAAGTACTGCAAGACGGTGAGTCCAAATGGGAGTGATTGATGATCTCACGAAGTGGTGCTTTTTGTAGTGAGTTGACGCTCGGCACGAGAAAAAAAGATTTGTTTCAACATATTAACTTACCTCTAATAATAAAGTAATGACAAAGGAAGTGAAGAAAGAATCGAGGTGAAAAATTGATCCTTTTTATCTCAATTCCATTTTCTGTTCAAGGAATCCACTTCAACTACATGCACCAAGGTATTAAATAAAAAAATACTTCAGAGCTACAAACGGTAAATGCGGAGTAGCCAAATGCGAAGCAGGCAATTTTGAAAAAGTCAAAGTATTAAGTCTACCTTAAGATGAACACTATCCTATTCTGACTTTGCTGGAGCCCCCAGGAGCACAGCATATGAATTCAGATATCACAGCAATGTCTGTGGTATTGCATAATCATGCTGTTTTGTCTGCATTGATACCGGCATGCCAAGGGTTTATCTAGTACATATACACTTGAAGTGTTGCTTTCTCTATACAGTGATGGTACGTACGGGGACATCTGAAGCGCTACTTTCCCCTGATGCCGATGGCAAGGATACCCAGGCTGCGGGTAAATTGTCTGTTTATCAAGGAAAATGCCACTCTCATGCAACTATCATTAAATGTGAGAGGGCAATGTTGCTTCACATTGTTCATTTCCTCCCTTCAGCTCTATCCTACACGGTTTATTTGCACATGTGGTTAGCTTGTGTAGATATATATGTTATGTTATTTTGTACTGTTTCATATTTTTCTTTTCCTCTAGACTATTGATGTAATTTACTCATAGGCTACTCTCCTATATAAGAGAGCCTAGGGCATAGGGAATAAACAAGTCTCTTATTTTTCCCAACATGGTATCAGAGCGACGGTCCTGGACCAGAGTTCTCGAACCAAACCCTAACCCTATCCTCCATCTTCAAACCCTCCGTGCACGCCGCCTCCCAGGACCTCGGCCCCGCGCTCACGCCGCCCCGGCCCCAGTCTCGGCCCCGCGCTCGCGCCGCCCCGACCCCGATCTCGGTCCTGCGCCTCCAACCCCGGTCCCACGCCTCCAGCCCAGTCCCGCGCGCGTGCGGCTCCAGCCCTAGTCTCGCACGCGTGCGACGTCCATCCAGCGCCGTGCGCTTGCACCGTGTGCTGTGCGCTATTCCTGCGCATTCCAACGCGTCTTCGTGCCCTGCGCTGTGCGCTACTTTCCAGCGCATCTCGGCCCTCCGTGCATCGTCACATGCCGTCCTCTTAGGACTTGCGAGCAGTCCCACCTCCTAGTGCTCGGCTAACCCAGGGTATCTTCGTTATAGAGGAGACTCTCGCCCGTGTTTCCGCGTTAATGGGCTTAGTTGCTTGAGTCTACACATGCAACTAAACCCGTGAATGTCAGTGTAGACGATCATATCTTCAGTCTACAACCGCAGTCTTATATATCATCATGTCAGAAGGTAAGGCAAATATCCCATCTACAGGTGCCTTCAAAGGTCCTGCGCCTATTGTGAAGGGACAGGTCAAATTATGAACTGTGGGCAATGCAGTTCATGAGTATAGATGAAGTCGACTGGTAAGAAGCACATTCTTACCGAGGAAGAGCCTGTTGAGAAGATTGGGGTCAACGCCTCATGGGAGGCAGATGATGCATATACCAAGGTTTGGCTATTAGGAACTTTGGCAAATGAGATTGCCAATGATATTCTCCATCAGCCCATTACAAAAGCAATGTGGGATATTCTGGCTGCTACATATTCACAGGCAAAGAATGAGACGAAGATTCTGCAACTCAACATGACATCTTCACAATCAAACAGAATGTCTGGCCTTTACACTCATTATACACGTCTTTACGTGGAATGTTTGAGAAGCTCTATAACTTCATGCCTCTCACAGCCACTCCCGAGCAACATAAGATGTATCGGAATGCCACTATGGTTGGCGTATTCCTGGCAGCCTTGATCCAAATTACGAGGCAACACGTTCTCAGATCTTGGCAGATTCCACTATTCCTCCGATGGAAGAAGCCTTTCATAGACTGAGTCGTATTACTGTTCCTTCATCCACTGCCAATCTGACCGCCTCATCTATAGCAGCATCTCGAGGTTGTAGGGGCCATCATCAGTTTCGTGGTCGTGACCTCGAGGTAGAAGCATGGCCTCAAATTTCAGCGAAATTCGGTCGAATTTCGGTCGAAAATCGATATCCAGTCGAAATCGAAATTCGACCGAAATGACCGAAATATGGGGGTCCTAGTACAAAAAATGACCGAAATGACCGAAATTCCGGTCGAAATTCCACCGAAATTCCATCGAAATTCTGTTTTGGCCGATACCGAAATGGTGACCGAAACCGACATTTAGGGCCTTGGGTAGAGAGGTCGTGTCCGGCCATCATGCACCTTCTGCCACGTTCTGGACATACAGAGGACACATGCTATTCCAAACATGGATTTCCGCTTCTGCACGAGTAGCTGAACAAATTGAACCTCATCTGCTTCCTCTTTGGATCAACGATTTGATGATCTTGTAGCTCGTCTGGGGGTATCATTCCTCCACCCGGTCCTTGTTGTATCAACGCATGCTTTTGAGAATCATTCTGACGTTGCTGCCTCTGCATCCGCCAGTATCTCAGGTAGTACTCATGCATTCACTAGCAGTAGTGGATCTGATACCTTAGAATGGATCATGGACTCTGGTGCCACACATCATCTGTGTGGTGATCGATATCTCCTTACATCCTACCGACAGGTTCCCTCCAGACCGTGCTGTGATTATTGCTAATGGGACCACTCCCCGATTTACTGGTGAGGGGAGATTAACCGACATCATCTATGCACCTCAAGAATGTGCTGCATGCACCTGATTTCTCTATGAACTTGTTGTCCATTAGCCAAATTACAAAGGATTTACATTGCCGAGCAATTTTCGATCCATTTTCTCTCATTTTTCAGGACATCCTTATGGGCAGACGTGATTGGACGTGGCTATGAGCAAGGTGACCTATATCATCTCAGTCGGACCCTATATGCCGGACTCTCTTCTCTTCCTGCTGGATCTGTTAAGATAAATATCTTGTTACGTCTCTTTTATGTAATTTCAGTTTCTCCGAGTACTTTATCTTGTAATTAACCCAAGGGCTTATTCTCCTATATAAGAGAGTCCTCGGGTACGTCTAATGCATCGATTCATTCTCTCCTATCATGGTATCGGAGCAACGGTCCTAGACCAGGGTCCTGGTATCCCACCAAAACCCTAACCCTAATCCCCGCCCCCCCGGCGTCGCCGCCAGCCTCCAGCAGCCTCTACTCGCTCCCACCGGCACTGCGCCGCCCCTACGGCTTCTAGCCGCCCACAGCGGCACTGCACCGCCCCAGCCAGCGGCTTCTACCCACCCCCAGCGGCTCCGTTCCGCCCTTCACCGGCAGTTCCTGCCCCACGCGGCTCCGTACCGCACCTGCGGCCTCTGCCGCCCACCCCAGCGGGTCCTAGCCGCCCTCCAGTCCGGCCCCTAGCCCCCCCCCCCCCCCACGCACAGCCGCCCCCGACGCCGGTCTTTGCCGCCTCCGGACTAGGGTCGGTGCTTGAACGGAGATTAGGGATGGTTGTATGAGTCTACACATACAACCTATCCCTCCTATGATACTGTAGACCGACTATTTTGTCCACCTCTGTCGGTCTGTGGCTCTTCTTCAATCATGTCAGAGAACAAGGGTGATGTCTTTACATCTTCGGGTGCCTTCAATGCCCGACCCCAATAGTCAAGATGGATGGGACCAACTATGAACTATGGTCCATGCAGTTTCGCACCCTGATGCAGTGCCTAACAAGGAGCACATCTTGACAGAATCCAAGCCGGAAGACAAGACTGGAGCGAATACGACGTGGAAACAAGATGATGCTTATGCTCGTATATGGCTCTCTGGGACGCTGACTACAGAGATTGCAAATGATATTGTGAATCAACCACAACAAAGGCTATGCAGGATATACTGGCAGCTACATATGGGCAGTTGAAGAATGAGAGCAAAATACTTCAGCTACAATTTGACATCTTTTCTACCAAACAGAATGGGAAACCACTACATGCACATTTCTCTCATCTACGGGGCATGTTCGAGAGATTGCATAGCTTCATCGCCGATCACAACCAGTACGAAACAACAACATGCATATCGAAATGCCACGATGACAGTAGTATTTTTGTCCTCTCTTGATCCTGAGTACGATGCAACCCGTACTCAACTTCTGACTGGCGATACTATTCTGCCAATGGAGGAGGTGTATAAGCGATTGAGTAGGATTACTACTGCACCGACGCCTACAGTACAACCTACCCCTTCAGCTATGGCTGCCACTCGTGGCAGGGAGGAGCGTCACATTTTTGGGGTCGCGGACCTCGTGGTCGAGGGGGAGGCAGACACCGTGGTCCCTGTGCTCACTGTCACCGTCCATGCCACTCTGAGGAGACATGCTTTCACAAGCATTGATATCTAACCTCTGCACGTGTTGCTGAGTAGACTGAGGCTGCGACAACGCCCCTCACAGATGCTCGCTTTGATGACATCGTCTCCAGACTTCATGAGATGATGACTACACCTACGTCTCCATCTCCAGGTTCTACGGATGCTGTCGCTTCGGCCAGAGCGTCCTCTAGCTCATCAGGTACTCATTATGCGCTTACCAGTACTACTTGCTCGGACTTGACAGATTGAATTATAGATTCCGGGGCCTCCCATCATATGTGTGGCGACAGAATGCAGTTTACTACCCCAGAGCACTTGCACCAGGCCGATCTGTTGTCATTGACAATGGGGTCCGATTACCCATTGTTGGTCAGGGGGAGATTGCTCTAACGCCTTCTTTGAGTCTTCAGAATGTCTTACACGCACCTGACTTTCAGATGAACTTGTTGTCTATTAGCCAACTTACAAAAGATTTACATGTCGTGCCATCTTTGACCCTTCTACTTTTGTGTTTCAGGACTTACTGACTGACAGGATGATTGGAAGTGGCCGTGAGCAGAGGGGCTTGTATAAGCTTGCTATATCATCATCTGCTGGAGTTGCAACTATTCCCTCTGGATCCGTTTCCCCATTTCTTTGGCATCTTCGATTTGGCCATCTTCCTCTATAGAAGATGTGTCATGTCCTGCCACAGATATCTACTCGTACTGCATTGGATTGTGAAGCCTGTCAGCTTGAGAAACACCATCGGTCGTCGTTTCCGGGTCGTCCGAGTCGTCATAGTAGTCGGTCTTTTGAACTGCTTCACTTTGATATTTGGGGTCCGTGTCGTATCCCTGATCTTCAGGGACATCTTTATTATATGATTGCAGTTGATGATTATTCCAGACTATCGTAGGTGTTCTTGTTGAAACAAAAGTCTGAAGCTGGTTCTATTATTCGAAAATTTATTGCTGAAGTTAATAATATCTTCTCTACCAATGTCAAAATAATTCGCACAGATAATGCTTTGGAGTTTTCAACATTACATTTGTCTGATTTTTTAAGTTCCCAAGGCATTGTTCATCAAACTTCTTGTAGCTACACTTCACAACAAAATGGTGTGGCAGAACACAAACATCGCCACCTTCTTGATGTCACATGGACTTTGTTATCTATAGTCGTGCCCCTCATTCTTTTTAAGCGGACGCTGTTCTCACTGCATGTTACTTGGTGAATCGTATGCCGTCTACTGTCCTTGGAGAGAAGGTTCCCTCCTTGCTTGCGTTTCCCGAGAAGGACCTATTCTCCCTCACACCTCGAGTCTTTGGGTCTGTGGCGTTTGTGCATAATTGTACCCGTGGTCATGATAAGTTCTCTCCAAGAGCTATCAAATGTGTGTTTGTTGGGTACTCTCGTACTCAGAAAGGGTATAGATGTTATGATCCGGTGAGTAGGAGATACTATGTAAGTGCTGATGTTACTTTCTTTGAGTCTATCATGTACTTCTCTTCTACAGGTGACAGATTATCCAATAACAATGAGGACGATATTGTTGTTCCTCCACCTCCATCTCTCCCACTATTTGAACCTGACCAACCTTTATCTACACCACCACCTCCACCTCCACCACCGCCACCACCTGAGCCAAGATTCTTACCTATTGTTTACACTCGCAGGTCTTCTACTAACTTTTCTGCTCATCATCCGTCCACATCATCCATCACGCCTCATGTATGTCATGATAACACTACCCCTACTGATGGCACTGGAGTTTTACATCATACACAGGATGATTCTGCTGTAGAGGACAACAGGGAGGCAGATCTGGATATTCCTATAGCGCTGAGAAAGCCACGACGACAATGTGCCACATACCCACTTGCAGCACATGTCTCTTTGGATCATCTTTCTGATGAGTAAAGGAAGTTTGTCGTTGGTCTTTCTGCGGTTACTATACCACGCACATATATGGAGACTTTACAGGACAGCAGGTGGCGTCAGGCCGTGGAAGAAGAAATGGCGGCCTTAACATCACGAGGAACATGGACTATTGTTTCGGCTCCACGAGGTGCTTCGATTGTAAGCTGCAAGTAGATATTTTCCATTAAACACAATGTAGATGGGAGTGTGGATCGCTACAAGGAAAGATTGGTGGCTCGTGGCTTTACCCAGACATACAGTGTAGATTATCAGGACACGTTTTCTCCAGTTGCGAGACACTTGACGCTTCGGATTTTACTAGCAGTTGCCATTTCACGGGATTGGCCGTTATTTCAGCTTGATGTGAAGAATGCATTTCTCTACGGAGATCTTCAGGAGGAAGTTTACATGAAGCAACAACCTGGGTTTACTGCTGGGGGGGAGTCCTAGAAGGTATGCAGGCTACATAAGGCAATTTATAGCCTAAAGCAGAGTCCCAAAGCTTGGTACCAAAAGCTCTCAGAATTGATTGAGCTACAGGGGTTTAAGAGGTCAACTGCAGACCACTCACTTTTTGTTCAGAAGATACAGAGAGGTACGGTTGCCATCCTTGTTTATGTAGATGACATTATTATGACAGGAGATGATACTCAAGGCATTCAGATAGCCAAGAAGTTCCTAGGTAAAGAGTTTATGACCAAGGATCTTGGTAATCTTCGCTACTTCCTAGGGTTAGAGTTTGCCAGGAATCATCGTGGTCTAGTGATGACCCAGAGAAAGTTCGTCGCGGACCTCCTTTATGAGACAGACACGACTGGATGCAAGCCTTCTATGACTCCTATGGATCCAAGTATGGGATACTGAAGAAGTTGATAGCAGGAGGTACAGAGAACTAGTTGGGAAGCTTCTATATATTACTATCACCAGGCCAGATATTATGTTTGCAGTAAGCAAGGTCAGCGAAATGGAGCGGCCCAGAAAGGCACGTATGGATGCTATCCATATGATTTTGAGATATCTGAAGAATTCACCTGGTTCGGGACTCTTATTTAGTAGGGATGCATCCTCGGAGGTAACAACTTGTGCAGACGCTGACTATGTAGGATGCCCCGCAGACAGAAAGTCTACTTCAGGGTTTGCAGTTTTTGTTGGACACTCTCTTGTCTCATGGAAAAGCAAGAAGTAGACTGTAGTTGCTAGATCAAGTGCAGAATCTGAGTACAGAGCTATGGCCCAAGGGAGTGTTGAGATGATGTGGGTTAGATCGGTGTTGACTGATTTGACCATAGAGCTATGGCCCAATATAGGCCTAAAGCAAAGTCACAGAGCTTGGTACCAAAAGCTCTCAGAATTGATTGAGCTACATGGGTTTAAGAGGTCAACTGCAGACCACTCACTTTTTGTTCAGAAGATACAGAGAGGTACGGTTGCCATCCTTGTTTATGTAGATGACATTATTATGACAGGAGATGATACTCAAGGCATTCAGATAGCCAAGAAGTTCCTAGGTAAAGAGTTTATGACCAAGGATCTTGGTAATCTTCGCTACTTCCTAGGGTTAGAGCTTGCCAGGAATCATCGTGGTCTAGTGATGACCCAGAGAAAGTTCGTCATGGACCTCCTTTATGAGACAGGCATGACTGGATGCAAGCCTGCTACGACTCCTATGGATCCAAGTATGGGATACTGAAGAAGTTGATAGCAGGAGGTACAAAGAACTAGTTGGGAAGCTTCTATATATTACTATCACCAGACCAGATATTATGTTTGCAGTAAGCAAGGTCAGCCAATTCATGGAGCGGCCCAAAAAGGCACGCATGGATGCTATCCATATGATTTTGAGATATCTGGTTCGGGACTCTTATTTAGTAGGGATGCATCCTCGGAGGTAACAACTTGTGCAGACGCTGACTATGCAGGATGCCCCACAGACAGAAAGTCTACTCCAGGGTTTGCAGTTTTTGTTGGACACTCTCTTGTCTCATGGAAAAGCAAGAAGCAGACTATAGTTGCTAGATCAAGTGCAGAATATGAGTACAGAGCTATGGCCCAAGGGAATGCTGAGATGATGTGGGTTAGTTCGGTGTTGACTGATTTGACCATAGAAGGTCCTCTTCCTATGCAACTCTTATGTGATAATTGTTGAGATAATAATGTTTCATGACTACTCAGTTTTCTATTTTGTTTTATTTATGTATCTCTTATGTAATTAACCCAGGGTTTTTCTCCTATATAAAAGAGCCCTAGGGTCTCTTCTATGATATGAAAAACGCTTCTCCCAACATGGTATCGGTGCAACGGTCCTAGACCGGGGTTCCCGTATCCCACCCAAACCCTAACCCTACCCCCCCGCCTCCTCCTGGTGCCGCCGACACCCCCTCCTGATCTCGGCGCCGCCGCCCAGCCCTCCTGCGCCGCCTGGGCTCCTGCGCCGCAGGGTAGCCCTCCCCAGCCTCCTGCGCCGCTGCCTGGGCACTCCCAACCCCCCCCCCCCTCCGCTGCCGCCGAAGGTCTTACGATCTCCTGTATTTCGCTGGGGTGTCCAGCAACGGCCTAGAGCGCTCCGGTTGATTGTTCCGTGATCTGAAACTGATATTCCAACCCCTGTTCTGAAAGATATTGGTCTGATTTTGGTTGGTGATGGTGTTTTTTGTCTTCCATATCACATATAACGCCACTAGACCACAATAAAATTCATTCGGATGGTTGTATGAGTCCTACACATACAACCACTCCTCTTCATGATTGTGTAGACATTTTGCGATTGATCTACTGCTCAGTTGTCCGAGGTTCATTTCATTAATACAATGTCCGACATTAAAAGTGACATGTTCTCTTCTTCTGGTGCATTCAAAGGACCTGCACCAATGGTCAAGATGGATGGGACCAACTATGAACTATGGTCCACGCAGTTTCGCACTCTTATGCAGTGCTACAACAAAGAACACATTCTCACCGAATCCGAACCGACGGACAAAACTGGAGCCAATGCTTCATGGAAGCAAGATGATGCTTATGCTCGTATTTGGCTCTCCGGGACGCTCACCACGGAGATTGCCAACGATATTGTCAACCAACCCACTGCAAAGGCTATGTGGGATATCTTAGCAGCCACATATGGGCAAGCCAAGAACAAGAGCAAGATTCTTCAGTTACAGTTTGACATTTCCTCGACCAAACAGAATGGTCGCCCGCTTCATGTGCATTTTTCCCATCTTCGCGGCATGTTTGAACGCCTCCATAGCTTCATGCCTATCACTGCCAGCACCGAGCAACAACAACAGTATCGGAACGCCACTATGACGGGGGTTTTCCTATCCTCTCTTGATTCCGAGTATGATGCAGCACGTACACAACTTCTAACTGGAGAGACGATACCTCCTATGGAAGAAGTGTACAAGCGACTGAGTTGGATTACTACTACTCCCACTACTGTCACTCCGAATCCTTCCGCTATGTCTGTCTCACGCGGAAGGGGAGGGTCTTCCCAGTTTAGAGGACGTGGTCCTCGTGGTCGTGGTAGAGGCCGTCCGTGTGGTCCATGTTCTTTTTGCCATCGTCTTGGTCACTCTGAAGAGACATGCTTTCAGAAGCATGGATATCCAGCATCTGCAAGGGTTGCTGAACAGACCGAACCTACCTTGGCTCCATCCCAGGATGCTCGCCTGGACGATATTGTTTCCAAACTTCACGAGATGATGTCCGCTTCTATTATTCCGGCTGCGACTTCTTCTGATGCTGCAACTACTGCCAGAGCTTCGTATAGCTCCTCAGGTACTACTTATGCTCTTACGAGTTGTAGCAGCTCTGATTTGACTGGCTGGATTGTGGATTCGGGAGCATCACATCATATGTGTGGCGATAGAGCACATTTTACTTCTTACAGACCGATTGCTTCTGGTCGATTCGTGAAGATTGCTAATGGAGGTCGACTACCTATTGTTGGTCAGGGGGAGATTGTTCTAGCTCCTTTTCATTTGCAGAATGTTTTACATGCTCCAACCTTTCAGACGAATCTTTTGTCTATTAGTCAAATTACAAAAGATTTACACTGTCGTGCCATATTTGATCCATCTTCCCTTGTGTTTTAGGACATACTAACGGGCAGGGTGATTGGATGTGGCCATGAGCAGCGAGGATTGTACAAGCTTACCATACCATCTCATGCTGGGATCGCTACTATTCCTTCTGGATCTGTTTCACCGTTCATGTGGCATCTACGCTTTGGACATCTTCCTCTTCAGAAGATGTGTCATGTTCTACCACAATTACCTACTCGTACTACCTTGGATTGTGACGCCTGTCAGCTTGGGAAGCACCATCGCTCTTCTTTTCCGTCTCGTCAGAGTCGTGACAGTAGTCAGTTGTTTGAGCTATTTCATTTTGATATTTGGGGTCCTAGTCGTGTTCCTGATCATCAGGGACATCGATTTTATTTGGTTGTTGTTGATGATTACTCTAGACTATATTGGGTATTTTTGTTAAAACATAAGTCTGAAACTGGTGCTCTAATCAAATCCTTTCTTATTGAGGTCAAAAACAATTTCTCCGCTAATGTTAAATTTATTCGTACGGATAATGCTTTGGAATTATCTACCCTACAATTATCTGCATTTCTCAGATTTATTGGTATTATTCATCAGACCTCTTGTGCTTATACGTCACAGCAGAATGGTGTAGCTGAACGCAAACACCGTCACCTTCTAGACATTACTCGGACCCTTTTGATTCAGAGTCGAGCCCCTCATTCTTTCTGGGGAGATGCCGTTCTTACAGCTTGTTACTTAGTGAACAGGATGCCTTCCACCATGCTAGGAGAAAAGGTTCCTTTCTTGATTGCATTTCCCGAGAAGGACCTATTTTCTCTCACTCCCAGAGTTTTTGGTTGCGTGACCTTTGTCCACAATTTTGCTCCTGGTCGTGACAAGCTCTCATCCAGAGCGGTCAAATGTGTTTTTGTTGGATATTCTCGTACCCAAAAGGGGTATCGTTGTTTTGATCCTGTAGGACGAAAATATTATGTGAGTGCTGATGTCACATTTTTTGAATCTATTATATATTTTTCACCTACATGTGACAGATTGTCCAATGGTAGTTCTGAAGAGGATGTGGTTGTTCCTCCACCACCTCCTTCTCCTCCAACTCTGCCTACTCCACCACAAAACTCTCCAACTCCACTTCCATCTCCACCTCCACCTCCACCTCAATTCTTGCCACATGTTTACACTCGTCGGTCTTTTACTTGCCCCGCTGCTCATATGCCCTCTACATCATCCAGCACGCCTCAGGTATGTCATGAGCATATTGTTTCATCTGATGGTGCTGGTCTTTTAGATGGTACACATGCTGAGTTAATTGTACAGGACAGTGTGGATGATGACCTGGAAGTTCCCATTGCTTTGAGGAAGCCTCGTCGTCAGTGTGCTACTTACCCTCTTGCTGCACATGTTAGTTTGGATCATCTTTCCGAAGAGTACAAGCGCTTTGTTGTGGGACTTTCTGCAGTTACTGTCCCACGAACATATCAGGAGGCGTTACAGGACAGTAGGTGGCGTATGACCATGGAAGAGGAGATGGCAGCCTTGCAGTCGGGGGGTACATGGAGTCTTGTGCCTGCTCCTGTGGGTGCCTCCGTAGTCAGCTGCAAGTGGGTCTTTACAGTCAAGCACAAAGCGGATGGCAGTGTGGAGCGCTACAAGGCGAGACTTGTGGCACGTGGGTTCACCCAAACCTATGGGGTGGACTATCAGGATACTTTTTCCCCAGTAGCCCGACACTCAACGCTTCGTATCCTTCTATCAGTTGCATTTTCCAAGGATTGACCTCTTTATCAGCTTGACGTGAAGAATGCCTTCCTATATGGGGATCTACAGGAGGAAGTATATGTACAGCAGCCACCAGGGTTTGCTACTGCGGGGGAGTCCCAGAGGGTATGCAGGCTCCATAAGATGATTTATGGCCTTAAGCAGAGCCCTAGAGCTTGGTACCAGAAGCTATCGGACCTAATAGAGCAATAGGGGTTTGTACGGTCTACTGCAGATCATACACTTTTTGTCCAGAAGACACAGAGAGGTACCATTGCTATTCTTGTCTATGTAGATGATATCATTGTCACAGGGGATGATGAGCATGGCATTCAGACTGCCAAAGAATTCCTTGGTACGCAGTTTGTGACCAAGGACCTTGGTACTCTTCGATATTTTCTTGGACTGGAGTTTGCCAGGAACCAGCATGGTCTTCTGATGACCCAGAGAAAGTTTGTGATGGAAATTCTTTCTGAGACAGGTATGACAGAATGCAAACCTGCTACTACTCCTATGGATCCAAGTGTGAGATTGTATGATGATGACACTGAAGAGGTTGATAGCAGGAGATACAGAGAGCTTGTTGGGAAGCTCTTATACGCCACCATCACCAGACCAGATATTTGCTTTGCAGTGTGCAAAGTTAGCCAGTTCATGGAACAACCCAGGAAGGTACATATGGATGCTGTTCAGATGATTTTGAGGTACCTGAAGAATTCACATGGTACTGATCTTATCTTCAGTAGGGATACATCTCTTGAGGTGACTGCCTGTGCAGATGCAGATTATGCAGGGTGCCCCAAAGACAGGAAGTCTACTTCTGGCTTTGCTGTTTTTGTGGGCAACTCCCTTGTTTCATGGAAAAGCAAGAAGCAGACAATGGTTGCAAGATCTAGTGCGGAATCTGAATACAGGGTCATGGCACAGGGAAGTGCAGAGATGATGTGGGTTAGATTCGTGTTGACGGATCTTGCTGTTGATGTTCCTCTTCCTATGCAGTTGTTATGTGATAATCAAGCAGCTCTGTTTATTGCCAATAATCTTGCTTTCCATGAACGAACTAAACATATAGAGGTAGACTATCATTACACTAGAGACATGATTCAGAAGGGTCCCATATCCACCTCTCATGTTTCTACTGAAGATCAGACAGTTGATATCTTCACCAAGGCACTTATTAGAGGTCCATTCCAGAAGTGTTGCACCAAGCTGAGCATGATAGATATCTATGCTCCAGCTTGAGGGGGAGTGTTGAGATAATAATGTTTCATGACTACTCAGTTTTCTATTTTATTTTATTTATGTATTTCTTATGTAATTAACCCGGGGCTTTTCTCCTATATAAGAGAAAGAGAGCCCTAGTTTCTCTTCTATGATATGAAAAACGCTTCTCCCAACAATAATCAAGCTGCATTATTCATTGCAAATAATCCTGCATTCTATGAACGAACAAAACATATTGTGGTGGACTGCCATTACACTCGAGACTTGATACAGAAAGGACTCATATCTACTTCTCATGTGTCTACCGGAGATCAGACGACAGATATCTTCACCAAGGCTCTATCTCGAAGTCCTTTCCAGAAGTGTTGTTCCAAGCTGAGCATGATAGATATATATGCTCCAACTTGAGGGGGAGTGTTAAGATAAATATCTTGTTATGTCTCTTTTATGTAATTTCAGTTTCTCTCAGTACTTATCTTGTAATTAACCCAAGGGCTATTCTCCTACATAAGAGAGTCCTAGGGTACGTCTAATGCATCGATTCATTCTCTCCTATCAGGATCTGTCTCTCCATTCATGTGGCATTTGTACTTTGGCCATCTACCGCTTCAGAAATTGTGTCGTGTTTAACTCAGGTTTCACCTCACACATCCATACAATGTGAGGCTTGTCAGTTGGGAAAGCATCGTTGTTCAACCTTTCCCAGTCGTTAGAGTCAGAGTAGTAGCTCCAAGTTTGAGTTGTTTCATGTTGATATTTGGGGTCCTAGTCATGTTCCTGATCATCAGGGACACAGGTTTTATATGGTCATTATGGATGATTTTTCTCGTGTATCTTGGGTTTTTTCTGTTAAAGAATAAATCTAAAGTTGAAGCTGGGAACATTATCATAAATTTCATAAATAAAATTCGTGATATCTTTTCTGCATCTGTTAAGATTGTGAGAAGTGATAATGCCTTGGAATTTTGTACTCATACTCTCTCAAACTATTTTTCAAGACAAGGGATTATCCACCAAACTTCCTGTGCCTATACTTCCCAACAAAATGGAGTTGCAGAAAGGAAACACCGTCATTTACTTGATGTCACCAGGTCGCTTCTCATACAGAGCCATGCTCCTCATTCTTTCTTGGACGATGTTGTCCTAACGACATGTTATCTCATTAACCGCATGCCGTCGTCTGTCTTAGGTGAGAAGATTCCTTTCTCCCTTATTTTTCCTGACAAAGAATTGTTCTCCCTTACTCCACGTGTATTTGGCTCGGTTGCCTTTGTCCACCAGTTGTCTCCAGGAGTTGACAAGCTCTCTCCTAGGGCTGTCAAGTGTGTTTTCGTCGGGTACTCCAGAACACAGAAAGGGTACATGTGTTTTGATCCATTGCGCAGGAAACACTTTGTTAGTGCTGATGTCACCTTTTTTGAGTTTGTTATGTACTTCTCTCCTATAGGTGATCGGTTGGTATCCTCAGACGCTGATGAAGCCATATATATGCCACCACCACCATCTACACCACCTACACCTCCTGTTACAGTTCCGGTTCCCCCATTGCCACTCCACTATACCCGTCGACCTGCTTCTGCTCATAGTCACCGCTCATCATCTAGCTCGCTTGAGGTATGTTATGAGAATATAAACAATAATGATGGATCTAATGATTTACTTGAGCTGGCTGTGTTACAGAGGACGGATGAGGATGCAAGTGATTTGGATCTACCTATTGCACTTCGGAAACAGAAACGTAGTTGCGTGACATATCCTATAGCATCCACGGTTTCCTTTGACCGTTTATCTGGTGAATTCAGGAGCTTTGCCATTGCACTATCTGCTGTGGATATTCACGGAATTACCAAGATGTATTGAAGGGCAAAAGATGGCGTTTAGCTATGGAAGAAGAGATGGCTGCTCTTTAATCAAGAGGTACCTGTAGCCTTGTTCCTGCACCTACCGGTGTGTCTACAGTGAGCTGTAAGTGGGTCTTCACAGTTAAGCAGAATGCAGATGCCAACATTGACAGATACAAGGCACGCTTGATTGCTCGTGGGTTTACGCATACATATGGAGTTGATTATCTTGATACATTCTCACCAGTTGCTTTGCTCGCCATTCTACCTTACGGATCCTTCTTTCTATTGCGGTTACTCATGATTGGCCATTATTCCAATTAGATGTTAATAATGCCTTTTTATATGGTGACTTGCAGGAGGAAGTCTACATGCAACAACCACCCGATTTTGTTGTTGAGGGGGAGGGTTCCAAGGTATGTAGACTTCATAATGCCATCTATGGCCTTAAGCAGAGTCCTAGAGCTTGGTTCCAGAAGCTCTTAGACTTGTTTGAAAAACAAGGGTACATACGTTCCAATGCAAATCATTCCCTGTGTATACCGAAAACATTCAGAGGTATTATTGCAATTATGGTGTATGTAGATGATATTCTGATTACATGTGATGATGGAAAAGGAATTCTAGGGCGAAAGAAATGTTAGGTCGTGAATTTGTCACCAAGGATCTTGGAGTCCTTAAATATTTTCTGATACTGGAGTTCGCCAGAAATCCACATGAACTTGTAATGACCCAGAGAAAATATGTCACTGACCTGCTGGGTGAAACAAGAATGCTTGAATGCCGACCGACCACTACACCTATGGATCCAAGCATGAAATTATATGATGATGACATTGATGAGGTAGATAGGAGAAGATACAGAGAATTAGTGGGAAAGCTTCTGTATGTTACCATTACTAGGCCCGATATTTCTTTTGCTGTTAGTCGGGTAAGCCAGTTCATGGAGCAACCACGTCAGGTACATATGGATGCTATACATATGATACTCAGGTACCTTAAATCATCTCCAGGTGCAGGCCTGTTGTTCAAGAAAGACAAGGAGATTGCTATTTCAGCATGTGCAGATGCATATTATGCAGGATGCCCCAAGGATAGGAAGTCCACCACTGGATTTGCTGTGTATGTTGGAAACTCTCTCGTCTCATGGAGAAGCAAGAAGCAAACTATTGTAGTCAGATCCAGTGTTGAGTCTGAATATAGGGCTATGGCCCAGGTTAGTACATAAATGATGTGTGTGAAAGCTGTTCTTACATATCTATATATAGAGGTCCCACTTCCTATGGCTCTGGAATGTGACAATCAAGCTGCTATATTTATTGCCAATAATCCAGCATTTCATGAACGAACCAAGCACATTGAGGTTGATTGTCACTTTATACGAGATATGATTCAGAAGGGATTTATTTCTATATCTCATGTTAGTTCAGGGGACCAAACTGCAGATATCTTTACCAGGACGTTACTTAGAGGGCCATTCCAGAAGTGCTCGTCCAAGCTGATCGACATCTATGCTCCATCTTGAGGGGGAGTATAGAGATATATGTTATGTTATTTTGTACTGTTTCATATTTTTCTTTTCCTCTGTACTATTGATGTAATTTACCCATAGGCTACTCTCCTATATAAGAGAGCCTAGGGCGTATGGAATAAAGAAGTCTCTTATTTTTCCCAACAGCTTGGATATAGAATTACTCCCTTGCCGAGCTATATTTTTGACTTCATAATTGGTATATCTTGATAATTTAATCTCCATAAGTAGCTTTGTTAGACAAGTAAATTCATAAATAAAAATTTTACTACAATTGTTTCGTTGTTAGTCCTTTACTTATGGGAGGTCTACAGATCTTAGAGATTTAACTTGTGCATGATCTTTGATATCACTTCTGTTTTAATATACACGTTATTTGTTACAGTTGCAATGATGACGAACAAGATGGCTTCTACTTTAATATGGGAACGTATGATAAGTATATCGAAGATTTACAAATCTGTTGACAGTGGTTTTATTTCATACAGGAAAAAGTAGGTTTAACTCAACAATAATCCATCAATGCCAAACGATAATAGATTTCTCTTATACATTTCGTTTATCACACAGAACGTGAATACAGACACATATTATCTGACTGTTCAGAAATGGCCCGAAGATCTTAAATTTTTATAGTAACAATTTGATGCTTTTCTGGGCCTTTACACGAGTTTAATTGTCGATTTTATTTCATCACGTGATACGACGATGGTGTGGGATCTTCAACGATCATTCCATCAACGATGGTGTGGGGTCCCAATTGCTGACACAGAGGATTTAAACCCCATTTTATATTTTACTTATGGGAAAGGATAGTAGTTGATGCCCCTTGTTTTTGGGCCTTTTGGTGCTATCACTAAGGGGTGATTGAGAATTGGATCTTGCAGATGACCCTAATTGCATCAAAAGGTTATTGGAGGTACTACGGACAACCCTCTTCCAAGGATGGAGCTTAAGGTTGAAGGGGTGGATGAAGAAGTGGCTGGTGGTAACTCTATTTGCAAGGAATGACTAAAATGATAGGTGTGCATTTTGTCAATGCCTTGTACAGTTGCCTAAATAAAGGTATAATTCAAGTTGTGCTAGAGGTGGTGAACATTACGAATGTAGTAGATGGGCTTAAGACTTATATGACTTGGTGGTTATCGGATGGTGTAATGTTGGAAGTGAAAATGGAAAATTGAAACTTAAGAAATGTGGAGGAGTTTACATGGGACTAATTATTTGAGTTTCAGAATGTCGGCTTGGTTATTAAAGTTGTAAGGCTTAGTGCTTGGTTGATGTAGAGACCTTTTGAATCTTAAGGATTTCCTTTATGGTGGCGGATCCTCATTTGTGTTGTTTGAGAGGAGGTTAGACGAATTCAACTTTGTAATTAATTGCACCTATGATTTATGGATATTTATCCTGTGAGGACATGTGGTTGGAGATGCATTAAGTCGAGGTTGCTATTTTTGTACTTATCATGCTGGTAGGTGGGGACCTCAATATCGCATTTCTCACTTACGATAGGCTTAGAGGTATTGGGGGTCGAAAAACTTTGGCTCATTTAAGTGCTAGATATTGTGAGTTACTCTAGCTAAATAAGTAGATATCACATATAATAACCACCAAATATATAACCAATCAATCCACATAATAAGAACAACAACCACAAGAGATAAGTATTTTAGCGTGGAACTGTGGAAGCCCCACTGGGTAAAAACCACGATCCAAGTTCCATCACTTAGAATTTCTGATTGTTGGAATCAATCAACTATTTCACTATCTTGAGTTATTTCTCCATGGATAACTCTTCCGTTTATAGATGTGTTGGATCACATACCTTTCCCACAACTTGGATAAAAAACCAAGTTCTTTGTACACCTTGGATCAAACATCAAGCGTTACAGTACATCAGTAATGTAATCATCAACAACCTATAAAGATGTAAATATAATTATGCAATGACAATAATGAGTTTAAGAAAATGAACGCTGTAATAAATAATTGAATTGCAAACCAAGTATTTAGACAATTTGCTCTTAAGATGCAATCTTGAAGTAGATAGTGAGAGAGACATCCTCGAATATAGCTTTGAGAGAGGGTGAGGATTTGCCTTAGAATATGTATTCTCAGCAATGAGTCTAGGCTTTTATTTATTATGGTGGGGGACGACCATTCAAAAATATAGGCGTTGTAAATAAATCGTTAAGATTTGATACATACGATCGATCACACAAAGAAGCTGATCGATCATTTCAAGCTGATTGATCATCCATATGAAGGTGATCGATCATCTGATAGCTATTTCAAGGCTGAATCCAAATTGTGATCGATCATAAAAGGTAGCTCGTTGATCATATCACGTGGGTTGATTGATGAATGATGGTCGATAAGGTCAATTAGGTTGATTGATCAGATCAAGAATGTTGATTGATCAAAATATGACTTGGACTTAATATGCATAAATGATACACATGCATATATATTTGAGATTTTTTACATGTCTATTATAAATATCTTATTTCTTCTTCTTTACTTTATCCACGACTTTTGTGCTTCAAGCTTGGAGCGAACTTGTCATGGAATCTGCAGAGTTATTTGTACCCATAAAGATTTGTAATCATCAAAATAATGATATAATTCGTATATGTTGAGATATTAATTTCACAATATGTATTAATGTTCTAACATTCTCCCCCTAAACATATCCACTTCTTTCCCTTCTTTTGCCATATAAAAAAGAGTTTATGGTATTTTTTTAAAATAATTTTTCTCCCCCTTTCAAAAATACAAAATGCTTCATCCATTTTATTTTGAAAACATGTTTCTCCTCAATAAAATTTGCCTTTCAAAAATATTTTTAATTTTGAAAATTGATGCTCTTTTTTTAATGTAATATATGACGCATAACTATTAATAAAAATCATAAGTTGGAAAGGTTGTGCCATATGACTAAGGAGGGTAACCATGGTATGATAACGAGATCCATCCGTTGAAGTTGTGCATGTAGTTTCTCCATCAGTGGCTCATAGTCTTCTTGTGTGCTGCCACACATGATTTGGAGTTTTGTTGTAACTTTTCCTCGGTGGTTCTTCTCGCATTTATTTCTATCCACCTGCATAAAATTTTTCTGGTATCCCTTTTTCTGGTACCCATTTAAATGGTCTGGTGGCAGTGCAGTATGCCTATCACCTAAAAGATTGGGGTTCAAATCCCCCCTTGCAGGGTTGTGTTAGGTAGTCGACAACCAACGTAGAAAATAGTCGAATTTTTCAGCATGAATTTGAGGAAGAATCATTGTAGCCGAACCTACTTATAGTGGGAGAAGGCTTCACCTTTTATCCCTTTTTCTTTGGATCCAACATAGTTAATTATGTAATTCCCAACTCACATTTAGGAATATAGACCTTTCTTTCTTTTGAAATAAAAGATCTAGATGCATGCTGATTGTGGTGGGATTGTATCCTATTCCAAATTTAGTGGAGTTTTGTGTGATAATGTCTAGCAATTTATCTACCTTTTCTTTTCCATTGGTGAATTTAGGAATATCATCTGTTAATTTTTTATTTTGATTTTCTAATATTCCAATTTGATCTTTTAAAGAACTAACTTCTTTATGGTAAGATTCTTTTTCTTCTTTACAAGATTTCCTTAAAACTTTATTTTTACTTATCAAATTTTCTACAATGCAATGCAATTCTTGAAAAACAATAAATAATTATTATTAGATAAGTTTACCTCAATGTCATCTTGTGTGTATTCCTCTTCACTGGAATTGTGATTGGCGACAAATCGAATATGTGCCTTTTCTTCATCATCACTTGTATGAGAGTCCTCGTGAGATATTGTGAGAGACTTTTTCTTTATACGTACATCTCTTTTTGTTGCCTTGAGAAGTGGACATTCCCATCTAATGTGTCTTTTTTCATTGCAGTGGTAAGAAATAATTGTTCTTGCATCCTTTCATTTTCTCTTCAATTCTCATTACCTCTTCAAGTAATTCTTGAAATGGTGAGTGATGAGAGTTGTTTCTGCCTCTTTATCTTCACTGAAGATTGTATTTGCTAGATCCTTTGAATATGCAGTGGCTTCCATTTTCTGTTCTTCTCAATTTCGCAACAATAAGCTTTCCGATTATCTTATCTAAAGGAAGTGTATCTGTATTATTTGCTTTGTTGATCACATCACAGTGGTTATGGACCTCCACTCGACTGTAAGCGATCTTAGGAGCTTCTTGACAAATACTGGTTACTTTATATCTACATCCAAATTTTGGAGCAAGTTTACAATTTCTGTGAAATGAGTATGCATCTCCCGGATACTTTTTCCATCTTTATTCTTGAAAAGCTCATATCTTTATTATAATAGACGGGTTCTACTTTCTTTCAACTTTGATGTACCTTCATATGTCACAGTGAGTCAGTTTTAGATTTCGTAGGTAATCTGCACACGGATACTCTATCGAATTCTTCCATGCTCAATCCGTAGAATGCTAGATTAAATTGTTCATTGCCGTGGAGTTGTTCGTTGCCGTCTTCTTCTCCTTGTTGGTTGTGATGCCCTTAGACATTTGATATTTCCTCTCAATGACATCCCATATCTTGTATCCCATGCTTTCTAAATGAATTTGCATGTGGATCTTCTAATTAGAAAAGTTAGTACCACCAAACAATGGAGGTCTTGTCGTGGATTGTCCTTCGACGGTGGTGATGGCGACCATATGCACGGATTTCAGTTATGTCTTCTGCATGAACTAGGCTTTGATACTAAGTATGAGTTAATGTAGATTGTTAAATAAAAATATAATGATTAATAAATAAATATCACATATAATAATTACTACAGATTTAAGCATTCAATCCACCAAACAGGAACAACCATAAGGGACAATTATTTTAACGTGGAAACCCCACTAGGTAAAAACCACGACCCCAAGTCCCCCTGACCTAGGATTTCTGATTAACCGAGTCAATCAACTATTCCACTATCTCGAGTCATTTTTCCACGGATAACTCAACAATTTACACGTGTTTTTGATCACACACCAAAATTTTTCACACAACTCGGTTCAAATACCAAGTTCTTTGTACACCTTGGATCGAATACTAAGTGCTACAATACAACCGTAATGTAAAGATTACAACTTATATAGCCTCAAATAAAATTATGCAATGGGAATAAATAGGTTAAGAAAACACACCCTCTAATAAATAATTGAATTGCAAACCAAGCATTTAGACGACTGACTCTCAGGATATGATTTTAAAGTAGAGAGCAAGAGAGACGGCATTGAATAGAGCTTTGAGATAGATAGTGAGAGGCTTTGTCTTGAAATGTGTGTTCTCAATAATTGGTCTAGGGTCCTATTTATAATGGTAGGAGACAATCATTAAAAAATATAGTCGTTGAAAATAAATCCGGAAAGAAATCGTCAAAATTTGATATATATATATATATATATGATCGATCATACGAAGAAGGTGATTACTAGATTTGCTAGAGGACGATAGGGAGTTGGAGGATGATGATCTCGTGAGCCACGATATTGTGTAGAAAATCCTCGAGGAGGATAGGAAACTGGAGTATGAATAGAGGCAGAGGTCGTGGTAGAAATGGTTGAAGGAGGGTGATGGCAACACCAGATTCTTTCACATGGTGGCTATAGAAGGAAATGAATTGAATTGATTAATGAGAGGCCCTTGGGTTCTCTTATATAGGAGAGGAACCTATGGCTATTAGGCAAATTACATGAAGATGACAAAATAAATAGATAAAAAGAAAACGGTACAAAAGATATGAAATATCTCAACACTCGTCCTTAATCTGGAGCGTAGATATCGATAATGCTCGGCTTGGAACAACATCTCTGATAAGGCCCTCTGGCTAGGGCCTTAGTAAAAACATATAACGCCTGATCTCCAAAGCTGACATGAGTAGTGGCAACAAGGCCCTTCTGTACCATGTCATGAGTTTAGTGACAGTCCACCTCTATGTATTTGGTCCTCTCATGAAAAGCTGGGTTGTTGGCATGAAAAGAGCAACTGATTGTCACATTGGAGGTGCATGGGAAAAGACACCTCTATAGTCAGATCAGTAAGAACAGATCTGATCCACATCATCTCCATGCAAGCCTATGCCATGGCCTTGTATTCTAACTCAGCACTCGATCTGGAAACCACGGTCTGCTTCTTGCTCTTCCAAGAAACCAAGGAATTCCCCGTGAACACCGTAAAACCTGAAGTAGTCTTCCTATCCTTTGGACACCCAACATAATCTACATCTACACCATGGCCTCAAATTTCAACGAAATTCGGTCGAATTTCTGTCGAATATCGACATCCTGTCGAAATCGAAATTCGGCCGAAATTACCGAAATGACCGAAATACGGGGGCTCTATTACATAAAATGACCGAAATGACCAAAATTTCGGTTGAATTTCAACCGAAATTCCTTTTGGTCGATCACCGAAATGGTGACCGAAATCGATATTTAGGGCCTTGATCTACACATGCTGTAACTGAAAGAGATGTATCTCTGCTGAACAATAGTCCCGTACTTGGTGAAGCCTTCAGATACCTCAAAATCATATGGACTGCAACCATATGTGCCTATCTGGGCTACTCCATAAATTGACTCACTTTGCTCACGTCAAAGGATATGTCGGGCATGGAAATGGTCACATAAATTGACTCACTTTGCTCACGACATAGGATATGCCAACAAGCTCCTTGTACCTCCTCTTGTCGACCTCCTCAATGTCATCATCATATAGCTTCATGATTGGGTCAATAGGAGTAGTGTCTGGTCTGCAATCTGCCATGCTTATCTATGAAAGAAGGTCTGTAACATACTTCCTCTGGGTCATTAAAAGACCTCGCTGGCTCCTGGCAAACTCCAGTCCAAGGAAGTACCGTCAATTACCAAGATCTTTGGTTATAAACTGCTGACCAAGGAAGTCCTTGGCACTCTGAATACCCTGCTCGTCATCTACTATAACAATAATATCATCAATGTAAACAAGAATGACAATGGTACCTCTCTGGGTCCTATGCACAAACAAAGAGTGATTTGCAGTTGATCACACAAACCCCTGCTGCTCTATCAAGTCTGAGAGCTTCTGAAACTATGCTCTTGGACTCTGCTTAAGGTCATATATAGCCTTGTGAAGCCTACAAACCTTATGATACTCCCTCTCAGTATTAAACTCAGGTATCTACTGTATGTGGACCTCCCCCTGTAGATCACCATAGAGGAAGGAATTCTTCACATCAACTCATCAAGCTGGTAAAGGGGTCAATCTCATGTCACAACAACATGAAGTAGAATTTGCAGTGTGGAATGTCTGGCAATCGAAGAGAAAGTATCCTGATAGTCCACCCCATATGTCTTGGTGAACCCTCATGCCACAAGTCTCACCTTATAGCGATCCACACTGCCATATGCATGGTGTTTCACAGTAAACACCTATTAGCATCCCACCACAGATGCGCCAACTGGAGCAGAAACAAGACTCCACATACCATGTGATTGTAACGCAACCATCTCTTCCTCTATGGCTAATCTCCATTGAATGTCCTGAATAGCCTCCTGATATGTCCGTGGTATCTCCACGGTTGATAGTGCCAAGGTAAACCTCTTAAAATCCTTTGATAGTTTGCTAAAGGAAATCTGAGCTACAAGAGGATAAGTAATTCTACTTGCGTAGAGCAATCGACACATCCAAATCATATGCCAAGGGCACCTACTCATCCTATATGGAATTGTGCTGCACAAACAACTCAGTAGCAAGGCAGGCCGTATCGATATCGTTTCGGTCCATCCGGAAAAGGAAACAACGAGATATATCACCGATATATCGACGATATCAGTGGAAATGTCGAAAATGGCTCAAAAAACCAAAATTTTGTCATTTTTTACAGAAATTAAGATCATCCAAGATATTGAAACAACAAATAACCTACAAATATATACTTATATCACACATTTCAGTCATTTATATACCATATATTGCACACGTCGGTATCACACATATCAGTTATATCTATGTTAATGTTGATTATTGACTTATAAATATTGGAAATGTATTTCATTCAAGTTCTTATAACATGAAATACTATAAATATACACTTAGATAACACATATAGATCATTTATGAGGACTATGATCTTTATATTGCACATATCGGTCATATCAAACATGTCATTGAAATTGTTAGTTGTTGACCTACTATACATATTGAAAATTGAGTTCATCCGAGTTTTTTGATTACTAAATAACATACAAATGTACTCTTACTCTCTTAATCACACATATCGATCATCTATGAACCTTATATTGCATTTATTGATAATTTTGAACATATCATTTTTAATATTGATTCTTGTCTTATAGACTGTCATTAGTCATAGATATTTTTTTAAGATTTGACAAATAAATATTATCATATTGGAAATGGATTTTACTTAATTTCTTACAACATAAATACCTTGCAAATATACACTTAGTTATCATAACACATAATTATATATCATCTATGATACTTATATCACTTGCTCTTCATATTGGTCATTTTAATCACATGACATGGTGAATGACATTGAGGAGAATCATTTGATTCGAAAAATGTCAATAAGACAATGTTTGTTTGGTATAAAGATTTACTATTTGCAAAAATAAATGGAAAATATCCAAATCAATGTAATATTATAAAAGAGATGACCTAAAACTAAGAATTCTGTGGCGAATCTAAATCGACCCCCTACCCTGTTGTCTCTCATAGCCATTGCATCAATTTTCAACAAAATTTAGTTGGATTTCGATCGAATTTCAGTTTCGATGGATGATCGAAATTCGGTCGAAATGGCCTACAGTCGAAATTTAGGGGCTTAATACAAAACTGACTGAAATTATCGAAATTTCGGTCGAATTTCGGTCAAAATTTCGTTTCGGTCACTCACCAAAATGGTAACCGAAATCGAAATTTAAGGCCTTGCTCATTGCGGATTGCAGACCCAATGAACTCACAATAGTTTTCCCATGTCATGTACGAGTACATGGCCTTATAATCCATGACATACTACCCGTATTGATGGTCGTCAATCCCTATGAGTATCTCGAGTCGAGGATAAGCATCGCTAGCTCCGGTATCACGAGGTGCACGACGAGACCGTGAAGTACTAGCTTGAGATTCTCGGGTTGATGATGACAGAGTAGGAGAAGATCTCTGCGGAGGAGGACCTGAAGGAGAAGTGTAGTACTCAGGGAAGAAACCAAAACTGTCACCACCAAAGAAGCTGCCCTAGCTCTGCTCGGGTTGGCTACCTTGGTAGTTCTCACCGTTGTAGCTGTTATATCCTCCATACCCACTGTTGCAACCATATCCATAAGATGGAGGAGTATACGCCTAAGGAGGAGGAGGCCCAGGTGGAGGAGCAGGAAATATTCAGGGAATACGCCAAATGATCTCTCATCTTGTGCTGATCCATATCCGCTCAGGGGACTTGTTGTTCCTCCACGGTATGGGCTGTCAATGTCCATGCAACTCAATGAACGTACAGATGATATCAAATCATCCATGTAGCTATCTGTAGGACGATGACCACACCGTCTATATGCGTCGTAATCCATAGGTCCTGAACTCGGACTTGGGACAAACAAACTGCCCATGCATGTTTCCATGTCGTTCCTTGTATTCTCGCCCTGACTTGAATCTTGTATCATCATGTGGTCCACGACCACCCCTGCTGACCCTGACCGCCCTGAATATGTCTCCCCATCGCCTGATCCACTGTGACCACCAATATCATCATCATCATCATCATCATCATCGCTCCCACTGTCATCTTTTGATTTGGATTTGGATTTCGATCAAGTGGAGAGAATGTTGTCCACAATCGCATCAAGCTCTACCCCTCCAAGAGGGTCCGTGATTTGCCCATATAGTCACCAACAAGAATTAATTACACACCTTTTGTTAAAAATCACCATGAAATCATATTTCCTAAGTTTAAAACATGAGATCCAACTTCATTCATCCATAACATCACTTAATAATTCAACAAAAATTAAAAGCCTCAAATTACATGAACAAAAATTTCATTAAATTATAGATCTATTTTTTTTGGATTTAATTATTTACACACCTCTTGTTAACAAAAATCACGATGAAATCATGTTTCCTAAGTCTAAAACATGAGATCCAACTCCATTCATCCATAACATCACTTAATAACTATATACAATTCAAAAGCCCCAAATTACATGAACAAAAAACCTATTAAATTGTAGATCTATTTTTTTATTTTCAGATTTAATTAATCACACATCTTTTGTTAACAAAATCACGATGAAATCATGTTTCCTAAGTCTAAAATATGAGATCCAACTCCATTCATCCATAACATCACTTAATAACTAAACAAAAATCAAAAGCCCCAAACTACATGAACAAAAGCAATGGAAGATCAAGTGATTTATTCCAAATTTTACATAAAAAAGGAGATTATGCATCAAATAAGCACCATCAACAAAAGTTTTAACTAATTTCCTATTTTTATACATCAAATAGGAGAAAATCTCACCTCAAAATGCATAGGAAGAAGGAAATTGGGAGCTCCTGCAGGCTGCACAGTTGAGATGCTCGACATGAGGGTGATATGCATCATTTATAGGTGAAATGGAGACCGAAACCTTAGATATTAAGCAAGGAATCTTCACTGTGTCGGCGATATATCACCTACAACCGATATATCGATGATATATTGCCGACATAGGAGAAATATGTATACAATGGGATATCGTGATGGGAGGTCTGTCGAACCGATATATCAGCGATATATCGCCGATACGGCCTTCCATGCTCAATAGTGCCATAAGTAGAAACAATGTGCTCATTACATACTTGAGCTCTCAGATCAACGACTGGGGGAGCTTATAATATTACTTGAGGAGCTTGAGAGTATGATCGAGCCCACTGACGGACTTGACTGCTGGATCTGGTGTGATGGTTCCTTTTTGGTTGGGAAGATTTATAGAGGCTTGAAGGGCCCTATGACATTTGATCTTGGGGGTTGTACTGTGGACTGCAGACGGATATGGAAGTAAAAGGTTCCAACTCGTAGGAAGATATTCTTTTGGCTATTCAGGAGAGGTAGATTGCTTACTGGGGACATATTTGCATGTTTCGTCCAGGTGGCGGATCCGGCATACCCCAGTTGTTTGGTGGCGTTGAGGATGCCGATCACCTTTTCTTCACTTGTAGGAGCTCCATGGGGGCTTGGAACATTTTTGGGAATCACGCGACGCACACTAGCAGTGTCTATATTTTCTAGAGCTCCATTGGGGCATATTGGATTGGCTCAGAGAAGGAGAGATCGGGGTGCGCGACAATGATCTGGGTGTTGTGGTTGGTTAGAAATGGAGTGATGTTTCACCAGGATCGTTTCTACGATGAAAATTTGATGACGCATGCTCGAGCATTAACTGGGAATTAGAACTTATAATTTTCTTTATATTGTATATGTAATAGGCTTGTAATATTTTTTTGTTAATAAATGGTGAAGTTTTTTAGGCATACAACTATACAGTGAAGGCTTTTTTTCTTTAAAAAAGTCATATAAAGAAGGTGTTCGATCATGTAGATCAATGTGATCGATCATCTGATAGCCATTATGAGGTTGAATTCAAATTGTGATTAGTCATAAAAGGCAGCAGATCGATTAGATCAAGCAGGTTAATTAATCGGTGATGGTTGATCATGTCAATTAGGTTGATCAATCAGATCAAGAATGTTGATTGATCAATGTAGCTTGGACTTAATATGCCTACATGATATACATGCATATATATTTGAGATTTTTTACATATATTAATTACGATAGTCTCCTTTCTTCTTCTTTACTATATGCATAGTTTGCAGCTTGCCCAAGCTTTTGCTTCAAACTTGGAGTGAACTTGTCATGAAATTTGTAGAGTTATCTCTAATTATCATCAAAATAATGATGTAATCAATATGTAATCAAGGTTCTAACATATGCTATTGAGGGAATCACTAATAGAGAGTTAGATGCTACAATTGTTGAAACAATTGGAGGAGCTCTACTTTGCGCTTATGTCTGGTTAGCTTCCTTCTCTCCTTCGAGATACAACAACACTTTCAGTTTTCCATGGTTAGACATTTGGGTAGAAGTTCGAGGAGGTATTACATTGTTCTTATATTTCATGTTCAAGAGATCTTAATGGGTAGAGAAGTGTTCAAGTTAATAGACGATTTTTAGAGATCGTAGGAGTACATGCGGGTGGGGTATGTTGCCTTCAGGTTGTTTTCAAGACTAAATCATCTACAAGAGTACATGAGACTTATTAAATAATTAAGGCTACAAAAGATCACTAATAGAAAGATGGTTGACAGGTTTGACAAAGTAGATGGCTCTAGGATTTTTTTGATTGTGGAACTCGTTGATAGACTAGTTCAACAAAAGGTGGTTGTAGAGGTGGATAAGAAGCATGAGGTTGAGTGGTAGCTGTGGTCATTGCAAATGTGGCTGAAGGAGGGGGATACATCCTCATAAGAAAACATCAGGCAACAGACAAATTTCATCCAATATATTGTGGTTTCCAAGTTTAAATAGAGATGCTTAAGCATGACGAGCTAAGGTAAATTATCTCATAGGCACAAGAAGGAAATTAGTTGGCATAGTCTAAGAGATGAGCCAACATATTGAGCGCTGAACAAGTTGATTGGTTAGTCAAGGATTTTCTTGAGGAGGTGAGAGTGGTTGTAGGTGGATTAAGTTCAAATGGTTCCATGTACATATGGCTTCCTTATTTTCTTTTTAAGAGAATTTGTGAGATGGTCTGAGTTGATGTTGTGGAGGAGTTTTGACTTGGAAATTGAACTTTACTAGTTTGAAAAAGGCTGTGAGTATTTTGTTTCCAATGGAGGCCACGTCGACATACTTCAGACTGACATCACTATTTAAGGCATTTATTTGATTGAGTTGAGGCTCTAGACCAATGGGTAATTGGATATCTCCAAGATCCAGTTACTTTGCTATACTGTTTTAGTCCAGCATCACCTATAAGTGTGATTGTGGTATGTTTGTGGGGCTATATAAGAAACCCCACACCTATTGTATTCATTCAGAGATTCACAATAGAATATCTGGCATGTAGAGGACTTCTCATGTGGTTTCATGTCGCTCCTCACGGAGTAGAGTTCCACGTAAATTCTGAGTGTTCAATGTTATTATTTCTTGATATCGATTCTGCTTACACATTATTTATTTCAACATGGTATCATCAGTTCTGCGGATCAAATTTTGATTTTTATTTGATGGTGACTCTGGAAGGCCGTTCAAGCTATTCTTGTTCAAGTTCTGAATATCTGATCATGTGATCTCAAAAGTTCATTATCAAGCCAAGTTCCTGTTAGGTTTCTTTATGTGAAATTCTAAAAGAAGGCACATGATCTCCATGCACGATCATTGCCAACAACTTCCAGGCTTCGATATGCATCTCCAACCATGCGGTCACATATCTTCCTTGACATTTCTTTCCGGCTACTCCCAGCAATCGCGCATAGGAGTCCTCATCTCCAAGAAACACGGTCACAACATGTGGCTCATCTCCGATATGCACTATCTCCGGCCAAGGTTCAGAAATGCGGTATGCGGTATTTACAAATACACTCTTATTTACATGAATGAGGTACACTTAACATGTTAACAATGTGTTGCATCGTTACTAAAAATAGTAACATTACATCGCATAATATGTATAAACAAATTCTTGGGCGATGTCAAAAATCAAACAGATAAATATAATGCAACATGTATATTATATAATACATTATTCATGATAACAGTACATTTGTAAGAAGATACTCTAATGTAAATTTAAAAAGTTCTACCTTGATGCAACGTGAAACAAAGAATTAGACCTCAATTTTATGGACGTTAATTAGAGTCTTATTTAATTAGGGTTAGATTTATTTCTATCCAATCGAGTTTGATGCAATTTTTATTTAAATAATTCGATCGATTATGATCTCCATTTAATGTAGTTAGAAATAATTAGAGTCCGAATTGGGTATATTAGGATTTGAATTTCATTTACTTCTATTTGTGTAAATCCACCCCTCCTACGGGGATGGTAGCCTAATGTTGAACATTCCAGAGTTAAAATAAATTTGAGATTTATCTCAGTTACCTCTCTTCTGCCTCCACACAATCTTTGCTATTCTTTTCTCCGAATCCCTCGCATTCAGCGAGTTTTCTCTCCTTCCACCCTTTGATTTCTTCCTCCAAATATTTTTTGATCGTTAAAATTTAGATTGTTATCACTTGCAAATTTCGATTTACATCAGTTGGTACTAGAGCATGGCCAACATGTCGTTCTCAGGGACGATCCATCAGGAGAAATCAATTTTTGGCAAGTCGAAGACCCTGTCGATTTTTGGAAAATCTTGCTCAATTTAAGTCATCACCATGGGCCACATTCACGACAGGAGAGGTACAAACATCATCGTCTCCAATCAAGCATCAAGGTACAACAATGGTTGGATTCATGGCTCAGTATAGATATTTTTATGGTAGAAGTAGAAGATACCGCTACTGCACAAAAACAGATATGGTTCGGTGGAAAATTATTCATTACAGAACAAGTTGCAGACCACAATACATAAACACATCATAATGCAAACGATTACCAAGAGGAAGAAAAACAAGAAAAAATGCCGTCAACGCCATTCTGCTTGCTGTCTATCATATTTCAGATTCGATGCTATAGGTGGAATCGACTCCGCCATCCCCTCCGGCTGCCCCAACACCTTTACCAACTTCCCCAGCTCCTCTACAGGCCCCCTCCATCATCCAAACACCCCTAACAATCCCATTCCAGAAGCCCACTGCTCTGGCCCTCCTGCAACTACCCTGCCACCTCTCCTGCAACCCTCTCCCCAACCCCACTGCTCTACCCTACCAGCCCTCACTTAAGCCCCGCCATTTCCACTACCCCTTGCGCCATCCCCAACGCCACCACCAACTCCACCTCCTCTGGCCGCCAAAGCATTATCAGCCCTTCTTCAAGCTCCCCATCCCCCAGCTACTAAAGACAATCAATACCATATGGAGTCTATCTTTCGATGTATTACTAATATTTACAAATCATAATTCACTTGTTTATTCATGTTGGATTTATATCCATGCCTGGTAATACAGGGAGTGGCGATACAAAATCTTGAACGAATTAATCTATAAAGCTTAAAATCAAGCAACAATTTTTAATCAATCGGGAGAAATTCACTTTTGCGCCCCTTGGCTGTAATACATGAGGTTGCTTAGGAGTGAAGTTGTGCATTGGTCAAATATAGATGGGGGTTTCCTTTGAAGTACTTGGGCTTGCTTAGGTCGCTACAGAACTTTGATTAATCCAATCGGAGAATTTTGCTAAAAAAGATAACATAGTATAAGTAACAGATTAGACGACATGTTTGCCACTCTGGTACAATATGGTGCTTTTGAAGTCCATTATTTTTTGTGATATAGCTTTTAGATTGCATATATGACACTAATTTAGAGGCCTTGATGATAAGATTTTTGTAGTCTGGTTTCAGTTAGGATAATAGTGATACTACTCTAGTAGACTGGGGTCGGGTCTTTAGACCCCTTAAGGAGGGAGGTCTGCTTATTTTGAGGCTCAAGGAGAGGAACATAACTTTACTTATGAAGTGAGTAGCCATAATTTGGAGCTCTAATAGAGATCTACCATGTTGACTTCTTAGGGACTTCTACCATTGTGATACAAGCCTTGTATGACACCCTAGAGCATAAGATCGTCCTTGTCCTTCTAGAAGGAAATTTGCTTATTTATTCATGTTTCAACCCCTTTTTTATGCCTAATTCTTGGTGATTGTGCATCCTTCAGTATTTATTATGATGATTAGATATATAAAGGTATCCCATATGATTGGTTCTCGAGACTATTTCCTACAAATGCATGCATAATATTACCTTGGCAGAGGTTAGGTCTACGATCTATTGAGAGATATTTTGTGTTCCACCTAGTTTGGGGCACACTTATCTTTTCTATGTATGATGACTCTCTTATGTAACCGTACTAGTAGGACTTCTCCTGAGGAGTCCAAGGGTTAGGGTTACTGATGAACCCGCGGTTCACCTCTTTTATATCCAAATATTGTCCTAAATTCCTGAGAAAAATACAATAAGATCCTCATTTAGTGATGAAATTATAAAATCATCTCATTCAATAACTGCTAACTAATTTGGAAAAATTAACTCATCATGGAAATCAGGGAGAAATTCACACAAAATGATGAGATTATTTGGGTTGAATATTCTTTTATTTGTATATATCGTACAACCTTCTAACACTTTTAATAATTTCATTCTAACTTCAATTGACATGAAACCAACTTCATTGTGTACATAATACTAACCCCATTCCATGAAAAATTCTAAAAAATACTAGCATTTAAATATTGCATAAAAATCCAAACCCTAACTTCATGGATAAGAAGTCGTAAAGATGCATAACTTCCTCATACAATGTTCGATCAAAACCACTCACCTTTGAATTAAAGCACATTTCTATTCTCTACAAAATAAGATCAATTCAAAGGAATCAGAGTCCATATGTGAAAATCTCCGCATTGTACAAAACCGACTCTACATATTTGACTCTTTTTCGTTTATTTATTTTTCATTTCTTTATTATATTTTATGTTTTAAGTAATTGTATAAAAATAAAAATTCAGTCAGAAAATCCTAAAAAGGACCAGCTTTGGCTTCGTACATTTTAACCAATCCACCTTTATATAATCCACCATTTTTCGAGTTTATTTCTATTTTCTCCCATAAAAATTCATTCATGTTCCATGTATTAGTTAGCATTTTATGTCATTTTATCAGGCATGCCTTCTTTATAGAAAATAAAATAAAAATACAAAACATAAAAAATGGTATTTTATATTGTAAAATATAACCAAAAAATATCAGGGCATGTTTTGACTCAAGAAATTTCTGACATGCATATCTAAGTCCGTTCGCATTTGAGTCCATGAATTTTGTAGATCTCGTCAAGATCTACATGTTTTCTTTCGGTCAATTTACATACGGATCCATCTTTTTTTTAATCTATTTTTGTTTGCATGCATGCATTGGTTAACGGTCAATCGTATGCTACATGGCTTCTTACCATTGGAGCCCAATCCACATTATCACTCGGTCAAAACACAATTGACATCAGCACCAACCAACTCCAGCCAATCAATGACTTTCTTTTGTTAGCCCATGCCACCCAACACTCCCCTCCCAAGCCTTCATCCACTTGCTTGTTATCCTCAGTCAACTGAATCCCGCTCCTAATCCTCTTCTTCATCTTCTACCTTATCCCTTCTACAAAATCCCAACCATCATCCCCAACTTCTCTCTAATTGAAGGAACCTCTATTCTCCACTTGGAAGCCATCCAAACAACCTAAACTTATTCCCTAGAAACTACCCCACACCAAAACCCATCGAACTCCATAACAAACCCATCTTCTGATTAAAGCCATATCTATTAGAAACTACAAAATACAGAAGCTAATATCAGAGACAGAAAACAAACAAGAAGAACAACGAGATTTTATGTGGAACCCTACTCCCTAAGGAGCTGGATGAAACCACGGGAGAATTCCTCAAAGGGCTGATGTTTCTATTTATTTTCTCATCTGAAACATGAGGTTTGGGGCTTCTTATATAGCCTCCACAGACTCTCCATGTCCTGTCACTGGTAGATGTGGGACTAAGCACTGGATGTGGTAAATGAATCCTGGATTGATCCATTTACTCCTCTACAACATAAGTGACGCATAACACATATATTCCAACATTCCCCATTGAGTTGGAGCATGTAATGATCAACTTTGGACAAACAGAAAGAAATCTCAAACTCGCAATGCAAGATACTACAGACAATATCAACTCAACGCAAACACAACTGTCGGCTGCTGTCGAGGAAGTTGCTTCTCATGCTGTGCAATGAGGAGGAACAAACTGGCTGGAGTGTGAGTGAAATTAAATCTCCTCGTCGGAGAGCATGTGCTCTGTACTGCGCTTGTCAGAGTCACTGCAATTGGAAATGAGTCTCCACTTGGAGAACTCGAGCCCGCCACATCATGTGGACAACTGCTCCATCTCTAAAGGGCAAAACTGAAAAAGTCGTGGAGATATCCTCATCAAAGTCTATGGTTGCTGGAGAATGGAGTCTGAAAAGTCTCATCGTTGAAAAACGCGGTCTCTCCCATACTGGCTCAGAGAATGGGATCTCTACACTGGAGCATGGAGTCCCTATGAAACCACAAGAAAACCCTATACCCCACATGGCATAGGGAATGAGATTTCTACTTTAGAGTCCCTATGGATCACATGAAAACTAAAGATGGGGACCACAAAACTAATGGTCGCACACATGTGCGTTTGAAAAGGAGTCTCTCTCTGGAGTTCGGAGAAATTGGGTCACTCAAATATGGCGTGCCTCGAATTTGGACTCTAAACCAATCCGCAGAGTCTGAAACTGAACTGTATAGTCTGAAAATCTGGCTGGTCTGGAAAATCTGAATCCGACCTGTAACTTTACGCAATACCCCCCCTTTCTCCCATACTTGTCAGAAAACAACTACCAAGTTGGGAGAAGAGAAGAAAATGGGGATGAACAGATGACATTTTCAAATTTTTTCGGTTATTTTCCCTTTTTTAATAGCCAGCTCTCCTTTTTTTAAATAAACCATTCATTTTTTTCGATTTTCTCCTTTTTTTTGCAAAATATTCTTTTCTTACACCTTCTTTTGTACGTGCATTTTTATTTGAACAAAGAAACTTGGACTACTTAGGCTCAAAGATCATGGCCCAAATAGTAGACCCAAGGCTCTCTCTCTTTCTTCTATTTTTTTTACATACAACCCACTTGGGACCAGAATATGCAACAGATTTTTTTGGAAAACCCATGCACCCTTATTTAGGGTTCCCACTTAGGAATCCTTTCTCAAACCGTCCTCGATTGAGGCCCCTACTCTTTCCACCATCGCCTACAAATCGGGAAGGCAACATGATCGCGCCGCCGCCTGGAGAATGGGGAGGCGACGGAGGAGCTTGCCGCTTGGAGCTCTTACGCTGCATGCTGGACCTCATGCTTGACTGCGAGGAGTGGAGAAGGGTAGCTCCTCCTAGACTACGAGGAGTGCCTGGATCTGGATGTGGTGGCGGTCGGATGGGGTAGCAACGCTGCCCGATGTTGAAGCAAGTGGGCAGCATCGCTTGTAGATGTGTCGCCATCGCTGATGAGGATAGAAGAAGTGCCTCCTGTGAACTCCTCTCCGCTTGGAGTCACAAGAGGGTACCGCCGCCTCCTATGAACTCTTCAAGGAGGATCGATGCGGGAGGCACCTGGGAGGCTAGGGTTGTTGGATGCCGCCTCCGCTGAACTGGAGAAGGAGCGGCGAGCAGCCATGCGATGGAGTCTCGACTAGGGCTTTAGGGCTTAGGAACCTAGATGAAATAGGGTGGCGCCGATTGGATCTGCCGATGATATGGTGTCCCATGCTGAAGATGGCGACTCTAGTGTGAAATGAGGGGTTCATGCCAGAAAGCCTAGAACTTGAATGTGGAATAATACATAATAATGATCTTCAAAAAACATAAATCTTCAAAAAATAATCGAGAATGAATATGATAATCGAATTTTGAATAAACAAAAAATGTAAATTCCTCGAGAATCGAACCTGCTTTGATACCATGTTAGAAACTACAAAATGCGGAAGCTAATATCAGAGATAGAAAATAAACAAGAAGAACAATGATATTTTACATGGAACCCTACTTCCTAAGGAGCGGGTTGAAACCACGAGAAAACACCTCAAAGGGTTGATGTGTCTATTGACTTTCTCATCTGATATAGGAGGTCTAAGGCTTCTTATATAGCCTCCACAAACTATCCAAGTCCCTCCACTGGTAGGTGTGGGACTAAACATTGGATGTAGTAAATGGATCCTGAAGTGATCCATTTACCCATCTACAACATAAGTGACACATAACACATATACTCCAACAATATTTGAAACCACCAACCCATCATAATCCCCTTCCCACATTTGAAAACAAACACTATTGAAAACCATAATCGAACCAACTCACGTTTCTATCCTAATCCTCATCCTTTCCTCCCAACGTAAACCCAAATTAAACCATACTGCAACCTCATGTACTCTCTTCGATCTACATGTTGAAGTTATATAGTTATCTTCTTTTATTTTTATTAAGTCTTGTAACCTTTTGAGGCCTATTATGTAATTATCTCCAACTAGAATCCTTTCACATATGTTAGAGTATGTGTTGAAGGATATTGAGAATCCTCAAGCGCATCACGGAAGCGTGTTGATCGCATCGTATGCGATCGGGGTGACTAGTCGCACTAGTCGCGAGATGCAGCGGAATTTGAAATTTTAAATCTAATGATGAAACCACATGATCACGAGAACATTTCTCGGATCGTTTCATTAAACCACAAAGTATAAGGAATACCTCTTGGAGCGTGGTTGTAATCGTGAGATCCCAAACAAGAGATCCTCCTGTCTTAAGTCCGATCTACGAAGAATGCACTTTTGGGCGCGATGATGAGACGCGATCCTCCCGCAATCCTCGATGAAGATCCAAGCAATGAATCCCCTGATTTCGTCCAACGAAATCCGTCGTCTTCCTTTAGAGCAAGCGGCCCCAAAGAAGAAGGAGATCCTCGAGTCGTCGAAGGCGAAGGCAAGAGTCTCCCTTTCTCAATACAAAGTGGACGGCCACCTTTGAAGAAGAGAAAGAGAGAGGGCGAGAATGTGTGAGAGAGAGAGAGAGTAATAGGCTTCTACAACTCTTAATAATGTACCTTGAAAAGCTAGGTTAGCCCTTCTTTTGTATTAGTTTAGGATCCAATGGATCTCAATCCATGGGACACATAGATCCAACGGCCATGTTGGTCTATATATCAATCAATGGCCATGATTGTTGTTGGTTAAAAACCAACAACATTAATTTACATTTAAATCAAATATATGTTGCAATATTATCAACATAATTTAATTTAACATAAATTAATTATCAAGAGATAACAATATAATAAAGGGGAGATAGCAAATGACCTCCTAAAAATGAGGGGGCGTCACCTTTGACTATGTCATTGGTGACGCCACCTCATTTGGTGGTTATTTATCTCTCTTTTATTTTATATTATTATTTCTCAATGTATTTGTAATAATTATTATTAAAAATATCCACTAAATTAATTCCAAATTAATTTGTGAATATTTCAATCATGCCATTGATAAATATGTGAATCATATTCACAACCCAAACTGATTTGTAAATTGCATTTCCAATTAATTAATTAATGTGAATCCAATCCACATTAATAATTAACAAATGCTATTTACAAAAATTCTCTCCTCTCTTCAATATATGTATATTATAAATCATATTTATAATACATAAATATTATGGATTGTATTATCTACATTCTCTAATCCTTGATAATTAAATCTCATTTAATTATCTTGGATAATTATTTTTACAATATGAGTCTCATTCATATTATGCTTGATAATTAAATCTCATTTAATCATCAAGTCATTGTTTGGATATGTAATTCATCAAATGAATTATTCTTGAACCCCTTCAAGAATAATGCGTTTTCTTCGCAGATACTTGGAGATAAGGACAGAGCGGTTGTATTGTTACACGTATAGCGACTTGGATGTTGAGATCTCATCTCAAATCCAGATTTTACGGACCTCTCACAGATGCTTGATTAAATCAAGACCGCAAATCTAATCTTCTCATTGCATCTGAATCACATTCATACCAATGTCCAACACTTGGACCAAGATCAGATTGCTTCTCTACTGAGAGGAGTCACTAAAATCCACACCTGTTTCATCATTCCCTCGGAATGGAAGCGTCATAGTTATACAATCGTTTATGATCACATCACCCTCAGGTATTCCTAATACCTGTAAATCCTGCATACTGGAAGAACCATGATCAACCTGAAGATTAATATCAATTTTACACTGTCTTCTTCAGGGTTTGATCACCAAGTTTCTCAATCTTGGTCATTGGGAGTTGGTATCGATCATATGCTTTCCCAAAGCATATATCATATCTTCAAATTCATGTCATGCTTTCAAAGCACGACGACCATGCATGGAATTTGATCGGTCCCAATACCTCGTGAGTGAGCTCATGTCTTCCGGTTCATAAGTGAACCTGTATGATCCCTTAATTCATCAAATGAATTATTCTTGAACCCCTTCAAGAATAATGCGTTTTCTTCGCAGATACTTGGAGATAAGGACAGAGCGATTGTATTGTTACACGTATAGCGACTTGGATGTTGAGATCTCATCTCAAATCCAGATTTTACGGACCTCTCACAGATGCTTGATTAAATCAAGACCGCAAATCTAATCTTCTCATTGCATCTGAATCACATTCATACCAATGTCCAACACTTGGACCAAGATCAGATTGCTTCTCTACTGAGAGGAGTCACTAAAATCCACACCTGTTTCATCATTCCCTCGGAATGGAAGCGTCATAGTTATACAATCGTTTATGATCACATCACCCTCAGGTATTCCTAATACCTGTAAATCCTGCATACTGGAAGAACCATGATCAACCTGAAGATTAATATCAATTTTACACTGTCTTCTTCAGGGTTTGATCACCAAGTTTCTCAATCTTGGTCATTGGGAGTTGGTATCGATCATATGCTTTCCCAAAGCATATATCATATCTTCAAATTCATGTCATGCTTTCAAAGCACGACGACCATGCATGGAATTTGATCGGTCCCAATACCTCGTGAGTGAGCTCATGTCTTCCGGTTCATAAGTGAACCTGTATGATCCCTTAATTCATCAAATGAATTATTCTTGAACCCCTTCAAGAATAATGCGTTTTCTTCGCAGATACTTGGAGATAAGGACAGAGCGATTGTATTGTTACACGTATAGCGACTTGGATGTTGAGATCTCATCTCAAATCTAGATTTTACGGACCTCTCACAGATGCTTGATTAAATCAAGACCGCAAATCTAATCTTCTCATTGCATCTGAATCACATTCATACCAATGTCCAACACTTGGACCAAGATCAGATTGCTTCTCTACTGAGAGGAGTCACTAAAATCCAGACCTGTTTCATCATTCCCTCGGAATGGAAGCGTCATGGTTATACAATCGTTTATGATCACATCACCCTCAGGTATTCCTAATACCTGTAAATCCTGCATACTGGAAGAACCATGATCAACCTGAAGATCAATATCAATTTTACACTGTCTTCTTCAGGGTTTGATCACCAAGTTTCTCAATCTTGGTCATTGGGAGTTGGTATCGATCATATGCTTTCCCAAAGCATATATCATACCTTCAAATTCATGTCATGCTTTCAAAGCACGACGACCATGCATGGAATTTGATCGGTCCCAATACCTCGTGAGTGAGCTCATGTCTTCCGGTTCATAAGTGAACCTGTATGATCCCTTTGAGAGATCGTATACTCATATGTCCTTATATGCACACTAGTTCGCCGGTGTATAGACATTAGTTAGGCCATCAACGTATCGGTCTGCCAAATGTACATACTCAGACATATAGTAATACATCTGTCTCCGGTCAGAGGATGCGTGCCTATGCTGTGACAATATTCAATATAGGACTTAAGTTATCTCGATCTCGTTAAGTCAACCCATTGACCTAACTAATCTGACACCTCCGAATCACTATTCCCATGCAGAGGACTTGGATCAAGAGGTCGATCAGATATCAACCTATGTGAGAAAGGATTGCCATTTCCTACTCAGGCTGGAGATCATCTCTTAATAATCATTTGACGGTGCTTGATGAGTTATTTATCTAACTCCTTAGATATTCATCCAAACACCAGCCTCTATGATTCATTTATTGAATCAACAGCTATATGATCATCAAGATGGCCATGGTACATAACTCTAATTGTACAGAGGGACCTATTATGCAAATTATTTATTCTTCATTTCAGATCAGGGAATGATATGTGCAATAACATTTATTGCATAATGGCTCGCCATGGGCTCACATTTCCAACATGTGTCACTTATATATGTAGATGGATAAATGTATCCTTTCAAGATCCATTTACTACATCTAGTTGTTTAGTCCCACATCTACCAATTGTGAGATGTGGAGACTCAGTGAGGGCTATATAAGAAGCCTCACACCCTTTGTAACAGATGAGAAAGTCAATAGACACATGACTTTTTGAGGCCTTCTCACTGGTTTCATCCCGCTCCTTAGGGAGTGGGGTTCCACGTTAAACCCACGTTCTTTAATGTTTTATTTTATCTCTGATATTCGCTTCCGCATTCTTTATTTTCTAACATGGTATCAGAGTTATGTTATTTTTTTAACATAGTATTAGGATGGGTTTGATTCTCTATAAGGATTTATTTTATGTTCTTGGTCGAGATTCGATTGTCAGTTGTTCTTGAAGAGTATTTATCCATTGTTTATGATCTGTTCAAAGTTTGAGATCTAAGGTTTTTTTAAACCCTAAATGTTCTTGTTCAAGTTGATTTGATTGCAACATCATCGTGCAACAATAGTTGTACCTCCCTCGCGGTCATCTCCAAGCAGCCTCTTCCCGATCAGCTTGACCTCACGTAGCTAGACCTCCTGCAACCAACCTTCAAGTTGATTAGACAGAGCTGCTATTCGCTTTCTTCTCCAGTCTCCTAACGACGAGCCCCCTCTCATCCGATTCCTCCTCCATGCGACGGCCCCGATCCTCAACCACATCCTGCGTGCCTCCTCCTCTTGGCAGATCCAAGCTGGAGGCGTCGTTCTTCGCAAAACCGGAGATCTCCCCCTCACGGCAGTGCTCCTCCCTCATAGTGTTGCTTCTTTGTAGATCCAAGATACATCCATTGTTGTAAAAGTCGGCTGACTAGGCCGACTAGTCAGTCTGATTAGTTGGGTCGGAAGGGTCGCCGACTCGACTAGGCCTAGTCGGCCATTAGTCGGTCAACCCAACTAATCGAGCCGATTAATTGGCCTAGTCGGCCGACCACTCGACTTACTTTTACATAGAGTTTTTCGCATTCTTCAAACAACTGGGCTTATTCCAGTAACACATTTCAAATTTGTTCACACCAACCAAGATAAGCAAGAGAATAAATTCTCTCTACATGTACAACTAAATTTCATCCAAAACTCATATGAATATATCAAAATACAAGTGATGAATTCAAAGACTATGCTATCAACATACTACCCGGAGCTTATGTGAGACCAATAAAAAAAAAGAACTTACGCGAGCCCCTCCTAAAGGATATTCAAGTGAATAAAATGCAAAATTTCCATGTTTTGTGAGAACCAATGTGTCAATTTTCTAGGACAAAATCTATTCTTTTACATGCACATCAAAGCACATATAGGTGAGATGCAAAAATGCTTGAGCAGATTAAAGCTCCTTGATGTTTTGGAGAACAAACTTTTTTTAATTTTTCAAACCAAACTTATTCTAATATGCTTAATATTATATTTAAAGTCAATTACTTTTTTTGTTTCATTATGATAGTATAGAAAAAATAATAATCTATGCTAATATATAAGAATATTTGTATAAAAAATGATTTATATATTTAAAATAATTTTAAAAAAAGTCAAAACTGACTAATAGCCGACTAAATCCGATTAGTCGCCCGACTGCCGATTAATCCTCAATCAGTGACCCCACCGACCGAGTACCTACTACTGATTTCTGCAACCTTGGCCGCATCTATGGGTTTCCTTTGAGAACCTAGGCGGGCGGCGACGACATCCACCAAGATGCGATTGTACTTCTCCACCTATCGTACTTCCCATCGTAGGTGGGCAGAGCATCGTTTCCCATCGTAGGTGGGCAGAGCCGCCCTTCTCCACCTATGCGTCAGTAGGCAGTAAGCAACATCAGCAGGCGGCGAGCCCTAAGGCTTCAGGTAGAGCTCGAAGCTCCAGGTGGCGTGCGGAGCCTCATCATGCATAAACCCCAGGATGTGATCCCCCTCTTCTCTTCTCTCGCGCAGGCGACGCAAGATTTCCTCCCGATCCATGCAGCGACGGTAGCTTCTTTCGACCAGGATGGTTCGAATTGAACCCTAAGGTGCGTTGACTATAGATTTGATGTGAGTTTTTTTAAATGTGTGATTTTTGAGCGGGGCCTGCGTATTCTTTGGGCCCAAAGCTGGGACATTGTAAAAAAAATGGCCTGATTGAAAAATGGGTCCAAGAGAAAAAATAAGGAGAGAGAGATCATGCCCAATTGGGTCAAGATTATTAAAAAAAGAGAACAAGCCATGGGCCCACTATTTGGGCCAAGTTTCTTTGTTTCAGAAAAAAGAGGAAAAATGCGCGTACAAAGGAAAAAACCGTACACAAACAAAAAAATGTGCGGAGAAAACCGTAAAAATGGGTAAATGACTTGTTAAAAAAATCATTTGAGAATGTTTTCTTCCTCCCCATTTTCATGTCTTCTCCCAACACTGTCGATGTCATTGTTTTCCGATAAGTATGAGAGAAAGGAAGAGTAGAGTCACATGTTTGTTCCAGATTCAGATATCAGATTCCAGACCCGTCAGAATTTTTAGATTCTACAATTCAGTTTCTGAGTCTACGGATTGGTTAAGAGTCCAAGTTCGAGGCACTCCATATTTGTGTGACCCATTTTCTCCGAGTTCTCAAGAGAGGGACTCCTTTTCAGACGCACATGTGCGTGATTTTTTTATGTGATCCCCATCTTTTGTTTGGTCAGAGCTTTCATGTGTTCCATAGGGACTCCACAGTAAAGATCCCATTCCCTATGCCATGTGGGCTAGGGTTTTCATGTGGTTTCATAAGGACTCCAGAGTAGAGATCCCATTCTCTGAGCCTGTATGGGAAAGACCCAATTCTCCGACTTGGAGACTTTTTCAGACTCCATTCTCCAGTGACTGTGGACTTTGACGAGGATTGTCTCCACGACTTTTTTAGTTCGACCCTTTCAGAGATGGAGCAGTTGTCCACATGATGTAGCCAGGCAGAGTTTTCCATGTGGAGGCTCATTTTCAGTTGCAGTGACTCTAACAGGCGCAGTACAGAGCACATGCTCTCCAATGAGGAGATTCAGTTCGACTTATACTCCAGCATGTTTGTTCCTCCTCACCTGCATGGCATGAGAAACAACGCTCTCGACATCAACCGACATTTGTGTGCGTTGAGTTGATATTGTCTGTAGTGTCTTGTAGTGTAAGTTTGAGATTTCTTTCTGTTTGTCCAAGTTTAACATTGCATGTTCATGCTTGAGGGGGGGGGGGTTAGAGTATGCATCACTTATATGCGTAGATGGATAAATGGATACTTCAAAGATCTATTTACCAAGTTGTTTAGTCCCATATCTACCAGTTGTGAGATGTGGTGACTCAATGAGGGCTATATAAGAAGTCCCATACCCTCTGTAACAGATGAGAAAGTCAATAGGCACATATGGACCTTTGAGGCCTTCTCCCGTGATTTCATCCCGCTCTTTAGGGAGTAGGGTTCCATGTTAAATCCCACATTCTTCAATGTTTTATTCTGTATCTGATATTCGTGTCCACATTCTTTATTTTTTAACATGGTTTCAGAGCTACGTTAATTTTCTAACATGGTATCAGAGTAGGTTTGATTCTCGAGGATTTGTTCTTAAGGATTTATTTTATGTTCTTGGTCGAGATTCGATTGTCAGTTGTTCTTGAAGAGTATTTATCCATTGTTTATGATATGTTCAAAGTTTGAGATCTATGTTTTTTTAAAAACCCTAAATGTTCCTGTTCAAGTTGATTTGACTGCATCATCATTGTGCAAGCCTAGCCGTACCTCCATCGCGATCATCTCCAAGCCACCTCCCTGCAAGTTGATTAGACAGAGGCATTGTTTGCCTTCTTCTCCAGGTTTCTAAAAGTGAGGCCCCTCCCATCAGATTCCTCCAGGCAGTAGCCCCGATCCTCAACCACATCTTGCGTGCCTCCTCCTCCTGGCAGATCCAAGCTAGAGGCGCCGTTCTTTGCAAAGTCGAAGATCTCCCCCTCATCGCGGTGCTCCTCCCTCATGGCGCTGCTTCTTCGCATATCCAAGCTTCATCTTTTGGTTTCTTTCGAGAACCCTAGGCAGGCTATGGAATCCACCAGGCGATGCTCCAGAGCATCGTACTTCCCATCATAGGCGGGCGGAGCCGTCCACCTATGCGTCAACAGGTGAGCAACATTAGCCGGCGACGGGCCCTAAGGCTCCAGGCAGAGCTCGAAGCTCCAGGCGACGCGCGGAGCCCCATCGCGATGCGATCCCTCCCTCTTCTCTTCTCTCGAGCAGGCAGCGCGGGATTTCATCCCGATCCAAATGGCGACGGCAGTTTCTTTCAACCATGATGGTTCGAAGGGAACCTTAAGGTGCGTTGAATATAGATGGGGCCTGATACCCCTTTAATGGGGGCTCCGATCAGCTGTGTTTTTTTTTTAAATGTGTGATTTTGAGCGGGTCTGCGTATTCTTTGGGCCCGAAGTTGGGGCAATGTCAAAAAAATGGCCTGATTGAAAAAAAAGATTCGAGAGAAAAAAATAAGAGATAGATCAGGCTCAATTGGGTCGAGAGTATTAACAAAAGAGAGCAAGCCCTGAGCCCACTATTTGAGCCAAGTTTCTTTGTTTCAAGAAAAGAGGAAAAAGGTGCGTACAAAAGAAAAAAACCGCACGCAACAAAAAATATGAAAAGAAAGCCATAAAAAAGGGGGAGCAGCTTATTAAAAAAATCCTCACAATCACAATGCGAGAAGAAAATGTTACCAAATCACCTTTTTAGTAAAAAAAGGGCAACACCTCACAATTACTGTATCATTACAAGAGATTTATGAGGATACTGTTTTATCTCAATGGCAAATCTTGCAACGGTGTTTGTAAAATTAATTCCTATTAATAAAAGTCATTAATGGAGTAGCAAGCAAATAACATCCTTCGAATCTGATGGAAAACATACTTCCCAGCTGTATTATTTAATTATCTCTTTGCATAGCCAGCTTGTTCCTCCTGTAGGGGCGCTTTTGGATTTTCATCCCTTTCTATATCTTCAACAGCCTTTGCACTGGGAGTTCAATGATCAAACATTTGTAGTCTATTTCAGGATATCTCCAGGATGTCGTTTACAAACTTAGCAAGGTAGGCCAAGCCATAGAGAAAAATGACCTGTCAGCTGTTACCTCTGTTCTTGGTCCAAGCGTTAGTGCCAGCTGGATTGAAAACCTCAACGCTGCTTTTTCCAAGGTCCCAAAACTCTGAACTTGGACTTTTCTTCATGCTAGGGTCTGAGTGCTCCTTTCTGATATAATTTCCATAATCATTTACTCATCAGCTAACTTCTAGCCCCGAGGGCCAGACTGAAGTTGATACGTTCAATTCTTCCCTAGTGACATTGATTTCTTCAGGTGAGATCTGTTTTTGATGAAAATTTGTCCTGATTTGTCAATTGTTTTTAATCATATGTTTTCGTTGCAGTTGGGAAAAATGATGTTGAGTCAACCAAGGTGGCATTTGTTTCATCAGCCGGTGCATTAGAAAGATGGGTTGAATTGTCTGGGCTGATAGGACAGTTAAAAGGCCTGTGAATTGAACGTTCGTCTGTTTTATAAAAAGCTGTGGTTTTTCCGGTAATCCTTGTTGTTTTGTAATTAATCTACATTGTTCAGTTTTCTTTCATACTCAATCCAAATCCTCTGGTATCAAGATTCTTGATTTGATGCCTTCATCAATATCCAAACGGTTGTTTTCAAGTAAAAAAGAAAAATATGCTGGATGTATGCTAGAAAGGGAGCAGTCATATTAGAATTGTTGGTCATGGCATTATTCACGCATTATGTGCTCTTTTTATTTATATATCTGATCAGTAAATATGGATCTCTCGTCTGTCTTTTCCACCACTTGTTTCTTAGACAATAACTGAATCTAGAATTCAGTGAACTAATTATTTCAGTTGTATAATTATCTTTATGCATTTGTTGCGACTGATCCAAAAGATTGAAACTTCATATAACTGGTTAAATCACATTTTTTTTGGAATGTAATTGAAGAAGGTTGCCACTGGTTCCCATCTGCCTTTAGTTACTAAAATTTTAATACATTTCTAGGCAGAAAAAACTAATTGAGGGATAAGAGGTCAAACTGAACTTAGTCCATTGATGCTTTCAAGTCGCAATTAAATCAACTTTTTTACAAGTGATCAACAGTAGGCTGTGCCATTGTGCAATCAACTTGTTCGTTCTATACATTCATCAGGGGTTGTACCTGCGACAACTTCTCAAATGCTAGCTGCTAAATCCCAGCACGATGTTTGAGTTATTTTACATTGACATATTGATATCAAGTGCGTGTTCTGCTATCAACATATGCGTATTATGAGAATGTGCGTTATCTTACCTTCTATTTATTAGTATTTACTTGTAATAATCGTTGTCATTGTTTTGTTAATCTTTTAATGCCGTGATATGGTATAGATATTATCCTTTCAATTTTATTGTGTCACACCCTTTGCGTTATGCAGGATGATGTTTTCACTGACCTTAGTCATTGATAGTTATTTGCCAACTGCAAGTTAAGTTGATTCTAGCACAGGTTGTATGGTGCGGGCCTAGCATTTGGTGCTTTTGGATGGATGGATGTTTGGATTCATGCAACGGGTTGGTAATGGCTGTAACATATGTCAAATTCCACCCATAAGGTGCTTCGGGACTTCATCTGTAGAGTCGCTGGAAAATCAGGCTTAGGATGGGATTCTTCAGTTCATTTATCAACTGGTCTGGTAAGATTCAAGAATTGCCAGTGCAAAAGCATACAAATCACTTTTCTACGAATCTGCATCTCTTTCCTTGTTTTCTCTTGTATCTTTCATTATCTCATTTTCTTTATCGGCAATGAGTTTTGACGCTCTCCGATTCTGTCCCTAGAATTCTTTTTTCTCTCCTGCTTTTCTTTAGCTCTCCTATTATTTGCAAATATGTCTCTCCTTGCAATCCTTTTTTCGCTATCTCCATCACCCATTATTAGTCTACCTCATTCTCTCCGATGTAAACTCTAGTCCTCTGCATATTATTTTTTTCCAATTGTTCGCAATTGTCTTCTTCTATAAGAAAAATGTGGACTAATTTCTAAATCATATATTAACTGTATGAAGGAAAACACTTCTCCTTCTATGATATCTGAACATTTTCTGCATTTTTTATTACAAAGAAATTATAAGTCCGAGAAGTTCTTACAATGTATAATTCAGTATTGTTTGTTAACGTCCCGCTTCTTGAACTTGCAACTTTGTTAATACCCCGGCCCTTTTGGCATGGTTGGGGTTGAGTGGGAAACTTGGAGGTAAGATAATTCTTTTGTGAATACTGGATGATTTTGTTAACAAAATCAGCAGAGTAAGGTTAAACATTATTTTTTCGTATTTGCATTATTTTTTTCAGTGACATTATAGATTAAATCGAATAATAATCAATCAAATTATAAATCATAATATGATTATAAAGATTAAAGAAGAATCGATTAATAATATTAGATTCAACAAATTAAGCTTTTGCTACGAATTGTGAAAGAAAACATGCACAAACATGATTAGTTGAGCAAAATGTAAACACTGATTTACAAGGTTCACCCATAATGAGGGTATATCTTTGTATAGAGATCGATTTTACTATTTGTGGAGAAGAAGCATAAATGATACAAAGAGCCTTAACCCTATGGAGTTTATATACAACTCCTATACAAACGGATCTTGGATGTAGATTGATTCGAATATCTATATAAAAAGTTTTTCGAGTGAGGGTGTTGCTCCTTGCAACCCCTGTAGGAGTCAGAGTGCATATGCGTAATCCCCAGGCTCGTTGATTGGGTAGTAAGACTCTCATACTTGTAGGTAGATTGTTCTGCAATGGGATTCAGTAGAACATATGGTTAGGATTCAAGGTATTGAACAATACATATAGAGAAAATGAATAAATAAAAGGTGGCAAACTCATAATGAAATATATTAGTATAAAGGTCATCGGAGCATCCATGATTTGCAATGTCCTTAGAGAAGATTTTACCTTCACAATACTAATGGGTAGGGTGCTTGGTGATTCACCCATAGGATATGAGGTTAGCATGGTCGTCGTTGGCGCACTTCGACGCGGCCATCCGCAGAAGTATCTTAGAGAACAAGAGCAAGCAAGAGAAAGGAAAAGAACAGTTGTGGTGTGAAAACTGAGAGTTAGATCGGGAAGTCTAATGATCGTGTTTGGGGATATTATTATGTATTGTTGTCGTGTCTTGTCAACTCTGTAACTGCCCCCAAAAGAAGGCATTCCTCAGATATGCAACGTTTAAATGACTTGAATTGGCATCCATTCAAATTCCTAATGTTTGGATTACAAGTTAATCTGTTGGATTAATTATCTGTCCTGTTTAATGAAACTCTTAGCAAAAGAATCTAGATATCATCTTCGAATTGACAAGCCTGAGACAGAGCGAAGCACATGATAATCCCGAATCTATTCTTAGTTAATTTATCAAGTTGTAGCATGGGTAAACAATGATCAAGAAAAAAAATCACTTCAAAGGAGAATATGCAATTCAATTCAAGTGATGTAACTTTTATTTGGGCAAGCCCAAGGTCGAACACACGGAAGCAAGATTGCATATTAAATTTAGATCATTTAGGGTATGGTTTTCAAAGGAGTATTTTTTAATGTATATATGAATGCAAATGCAAAAATGCAAGTGGACTAGGTTCTTAAGGAAAGTAAATAAACCTAACTTGACCAAATTAATTTAAGTGTCAAATCAATCCAAATTAGTCAACATTTAATTTTCATCAAAGCCTTTTTAAATGACAATTCTAGAACATATATTTTTATTATTTTTATGGGTTTAAATGGAGCAATGAAAATTCAATCTTTTTCAAAGGTTTTTATGTAAATTATCAAACAAACGATATGCAAGAATTATAAAATTTATGCGGAAGGTTAAATATAATGAAATATACCTACTATGGATTTTTGGAATTTTTTTGAAACTATTTGAAGTTTTCTATGAATTTTGCATTGGAATAGAGTGATCATTGACAATTAATTTCTAATTAATTCCCACTAACAAACCAATCCAAACCAAACTTATATCTAATAGAGATTTTAATTAGGAATAAGAGAACTTGAAATTGTGGCATAATGTTGTTTATGGAATTAATTAAAGATCAATTATCAATTTCATTAAACTAATTATCTAGTCAAAACTATGCATGCAACTAAGATGATTTTGGATATGTTAAAGAATATAATTAAACCAATCAAGTTTTATTTTTCGGAAATTTTCAGAGAAATACATGATTTACTCTTAATTTTCAGGCACAAAATTGGTAAAGTAGAATCAATTCCACCATATCAATTATGATAAATCAATCAGAACTTCAAAAATTATAAATAAATAATCTCCAAGCAGAGATTTAATGGAACTATATCATGTAGTTTTTTGAATTAAAAGCGATGCTAAATGAAGGTCCGGAATAGTTCACCATTACAAGGATCTGAATGTAAAATACATAATTGAAATCAAATAAACAAGTACAAACATGGATTAAAGAATAATTACTGAGATCTGCTAGGGGGCTTATGCAATTTCTCTAGGCACCCTACGTACGTACGTGGACTAAGATACAAATGGACGAAACTTGGGGGGGCTGTTGCAAAATACCCACCCATGTGTGGGGACACGTGATGAGTGAGGCATGGATGGAGGCTTGGGTCGGGGCTGGAGGCTCGGTCTATGTGGTTGAGGTTGGGTGACTCAAACGCTTCGAGGTTGCTAGTGTGGCGGGGTACCTCGGAGTGGGACCATAACCGTCCGATCAAGGTGATCCAACATTCTTGATCATGTCGAAGGTGGACGGCTAGGATGGATACTGCAGATGCTCGGGCGACTACGGATGATGTCAGGAGGACCATTAGATTAGGCCCAGGCCTCGATCTAGTGGTATTTGGAAGGCTCGACTCCTCCTCGCTCTTCCTCTTGTGGTGGCATTGAAGCAGAGCTCCAATGAGCTCCAGACGATTCTTCCTTGATTCGGAGGCAAGGCTGACGGACCAGGTCAGTCAAAGGAAGGTTAGCGAAGGTGTTGATGGAGGCGAGGCTTCTACGATGGTCAGTGTGGAGCAATGGTGGAATCTCATCGAAGGAGAAGACGGAAACCGGAGATGGGCTGAAACTTCTGATCCATGGAAACTTGAGGTACCTGCAAGTGTTAAGAAACAAGGGAGGGGGGTGCCTTGGAAAGAATGGGGCCCAAGTTGAAATGGTTGGATGGGAGAGCTGGTGGGTTCCTCCTCCTGTGCAAGGAGGAGGCAGAGCGAGGTGGTTGGAGGTCTGGAAAAGAGGAGGTGTCTATCGGAGGGTTACGGAAAGTTGTCAAATGTGTGTTAGAGGTGTATAAGCTCTTCTCTCGGCCCAACGGCTTCTTCTATCTCCGATTTTCTTCAGAGGACGAATGTAATCGCATCCTCGCAGGAGGGCCTTGGCTTTTCCAAGGTTGGTTTATGGTGATCAGACGTTAAGAGTCCAGGGTTGGGCTCGAGCGCGACCTCCTTTCCGAGATTCCTCTGTGGGTCCGTTTCCATGGCTTAAGTCTAGGCCATTCTTCCGTCTTAATCCTCAACAAGCTTGCCAGCCTTATCGGCACCCTACTTTTCATGGATGTTGCAACTTCTTCCGGCCACAACGAAGGTTTCGCCAGGTGCTGTATCTCTATACACGCTTCCAAGTTTATCCTAAAAAGCTATCCCTCGTCTTCTTCTCAACACAACATCAGATGGTTGATGTCGTGCTTGAATGGTCTCCGCCTCATTGTCCCACCTGCGTCTCCTATGGCCACTTCAAAAACAGCTGCCCGTCAGATCAGACTGTCTCCTCTTATCTGGGAGACTCTAACCTTGAAGCAGCTGTGGACAAGGAGTTACCACCTACATCGCCTGTCCCCGCTGGGTCCCTCTCTCAGACTACGGAATTGGCTGCACAGAACTCGACCTCTCTTCTTGTGCCTACCTCATCCCCTACTGTAAATCCTCTCGGCAATGCAGAATCTGCCCTGCCTCATTAAGATACCCCGCTACTACAAGAACCCTCGCTGCCTGGCAGTCCCCATTATAAAACCCTAAAGCAGGCACCCGACTCGGGCAAGCCTACACCCCCCTTCCCAGTAGGCACTAGGGGTATGTTGCATATGAAAATTTTTTATCCTCTAGGAAGCTCCCCCAAAGATCTTCAGGGTCAACGCAAGTTTGGATATTAACCTGAATAGCCCTAACTATTTCGCAATTGGAATTCGGGATGAGTCCCAGTAGGTGGATACTTCAGTCCATGAGGTGTTATCTATACCAAATTCAATTTGGTCTACAGTCAATCATAAGAAGAAAAATCCTACCAAGCCTCTCCTCTTCCACAACGACCAGTCCGGTCATCTCCCCCCGCAATCTCAAATTTAATGTCTGTTGTTGTTTGCAACACCGCCTCAACAAGTTCCGAAAATTGAAAGCAATTATCAGGGAAACCTCCTCCCGGAACGCGAAACTAATTGGTTTAGTGGACACTTAGGGAAAAATTTGCCAACCTCCTCCCTAAAGGATGGTCCTTCATCCACAACAATAACCCTTTGGGTCGCATTTACTTCTTATGGAAAGATGATTGCTGGTCCTGTACCCCTCTGGCTATCAATCCTCAGGAAAACTCTATGGTATGAACTAACCTCAGTGGATTTTCATTTATATCTCGGTCATTTACGATGATAACTGTCATTCTCGACGGAGAGAGCTCTGGGATCACCTTAAGTTGATCGATTGCTCCAACTCCCATGGCCTCCCATGGCTTGTTCCTGGTGACTTCCATGTGATTCGGTTTGCATCGGAACAAATGGGCAGACACATACCGCCTACTCAACCGTTGAGCGAATTTAATTGTTGCGTTGATGATTGTGACCTCATTGAACTTCAGTCCTCTGGTAATTCATGGTCTTTGTCCAATTCTTCTATCTGCCCAACCAGGATTGTTGCGAGGCTTGACCATGCTCTAGGCAACTCCGCATGGCTTTCCTTCTTCTCTCGAGCTAAGCTCGAGTACTTGCTTGTGGCCTCCAGTGACCACCACCTTCTACATGTTGCTTTCCTACGTGGTAGCAGCCGACCCAAACCTTTCAGAGTGTTCAACTACTAGTCAGGCCGACCGGGTCATCACAATAGTGTGGAATCATCTTGGGCTACTTCGGTCCATGATAACCCCTTGTATCGGCTCTCCTGCAAGCTTAAAACCGTGAAAGAGGCGCTCAAGTCCTGGGCCTTTATGGAAGGTGACGTCTTCTCTGATAACAAAAAGGCTGAAAAATTTCTTTCTCACACAAATGCTTCCATGGCAATTGACCCATTGGATCAATGTTTGGCATAACTTGACGCAGACGTCAGGGGCCACCTAGATGATTTAGACTCAGAGCTCGAATGGGTTTGGAAACAGAAAAGTAGAATTAACTGGTTGAAGCTCGGCGATCGCAACACTAAATTCTTCCACCTCTCAGCTAATGTGAGAGTTGCCAAAAATCACATCTCTTCCTTGCTTGACGCGCAGGGGAATATGATTGACCATCCCGATGATGTTGCTCGGGCGACATTGGAGCACTTTGAGTCCCTGCTCGGCCCAAACAGACCGCCCCCTATTCGGGATACTCCTCCTCGGTCTTTTCGTATGCTTACTGTCCAGGCCAGGGATTGACTTGTACAACCTTTTGATCAAGGTGAAATATGGAGAGAAGTGCGTGACATTCCCTCCTCAAGTGCTCTCGAACCTGATGGGTTTAATGTAGATTTCTTCAATAGGCATTGGGTTACTATTAAAGAAGACATTTTTTCTGCGATCAACTTCCTGCATGTAGGTGGGGCTATGCTTAGGCAAATGAACCATTCGTTTCTCACTTTGGTCCCAAAGATAAAATCTCCAACGGGAATTGGGGACTTCCGTCCTATATATCTTGCTGCAATGTAGCCTGCAAAAATTTTCCAGATTATTAGACACAAGACTTGCCATGGTACTCCCACAGTTAATCTCACAGAACCAGTCCACATTTAATAAGGGTCGTTCCATTAGTGACAATATCAGATTGGCGCATGAAATTTTGAGAGGTTTTGATCGGCGTTTGAACTCGAATAAGGATTCTTTCAAAGTCGATATCTCCAAAGAGTTTGACACCATCGAGCACTCCTTCCTGTTGACTTTTTTGCGAGATATGGGATTTTGTGAGAAATGGCTCAGGTGGATCAAAAAGGCTATATTACGACGACTTCGTTTTCTGTCATGATGAATGGTTCCACAGGGGGCTCTTCAGGGGTTCCCGCAACCTTAGACAAGGGGAACCCTCAACCCCTCCCTTTTCACGGTGGGAATGGAGTCTCTTTCTCGACTGGTGGAAATGGTCGCCTCTTTTGGAAGGTTAAAACCTTTAGGAAGGGGGTGTATTATTGCTCCTTCACACCTAATCTATGCAGACGATCTTCTATTCTTCTGTAAAGGGAAACACCATCTCCCTCTTGGCGGTCAAAGACATCCTTAACTCCTTCCACACCATCTCTGGCCTAGCATTAAATGTTAAGAAAAGCAGGATCATCCGCTCGAATCATTTTTGTGAAAATTTCGTTGACACCCTAAGGTTGGTCATCCTAAGAAAATCCTTGCCTACTCTTTACTTGGGCCTGCCTCTTTGATCATTGAATGGGCGCAACTCTACGTACATAGAATTATTGGGCAGGGTGAGGGACTCGCATGGGGGCTGGAAAGCCAAGGCCCTATCTTTCTCCGGTCGAGCTCAATTGCTAAACTCAGTAATCACAAGTGTTACTCTCTACTGGATTGCGGACTCTCTTCTCTCTTCTTCTATCACCAAGAGGATTGATCAGCTCTGTGCTGACTTCCTATCGGGTCGATGTCGACATGACATTGCTTGGGATACTCTCTGCCTCCCGAAGGTGGAGGGCAGGTTTAGTCTGAAGTCCACCTCCACGCTATGTACTTCAATGGTTGCCTGTTGGACGTGGAGGATCCTCAACTCTGACTCCTCCATCTGGCGATTTTCATGAGAAAGAAGTACATTCTTGGCCATTCTTTTTGGGCTGCCACGTCTCCAATGTCAACCTCGAGAGTATGGAAGGCTATTCTTAAGATCAGGCCCCTCCTACACCTGGCTATTTTTGGTGTTGCTCCGCCATTTGTTTGGACTTTCTCGCCCAAAGGTTTCAACTTTGATGTTGCTTTTGAGCTTCTACGACCTAGAGTTGCCCCCCTCCTTTGGGCCCCCTATGTTTGGACTAAGAGGACCCCGCCTAGGTTCTCCTTTACGCTCTACCGCGAGGTGTTGGAGCGTCTACCCACCATGACCATCTCGCGTCCTAGGGGGCGTGCGAACATTCTTCCTATTACCTTTGCGGTACTGAACATGAGTCTCATGGCCACCTGTTCATCTACCCCTTTGTCTCCTCTATCTGGAGCTCTACTTGTATTGCCTTCGACCTCCCTTCCCCCCGACTGCCTCGTTGTTGGACTCGTTGCTTGGATCTCTCGCAACCTCTCCCAGACGTTTGAAAGAAAATGGTCCTCCTCCTTGCCCTTGTCATGTGGAACATCTGGTTCGAAAGAAACATGCGATGGACATGGAAGTTCCCCTCTCAGCTGGGGGCTATCCTTCATCAAATTCTCTAGAGTGCTAAAGTTATTTTGGGTTAATGTGATTCCAATGCCCCCATGGGCTGCTAAGTCTCTTCCCCCCTCAATCCTCTCATGTAGTTGCTAAATCTCTCTATTTTCCCTTTGGCTTTTGAGCCGGTCTTGTATACCATTTTTGGATGAAGTATACAATTTACTTACTTACCAAAAATGGGAAAAACTAAAGGGGGCCAAGATCATAGAATACATGGAATGAAGAAGACCGAAGAGGCATATCAGATGCCTGAGCTAGAGCTACAAAGCTCTTGGTCTTCGCTCAAAGGCATGGTGATGCCTGAGCGATGCGCTGTAGTGGAGGAGATGCTCCATTGGATCTCACCGGAGCTAGGCTGTCGTCACCTAGCCCTAGGAGTACTTTAGCTGTCACTTGAGGAAAAAGGGGCCTCAACCTATCTTTGTATGAAGTTTGATCATCTGGGGCACAAAGGGGCATGACAAAGTTTTATTGAGGATGGGTCGAGCTAAACAATGGTTTGGGTGTGAGTGGAGTGAGTTGTGATGAGGTGTTGAAGTTTCGTAAGGTGGTTGACAAGAGAGAGGGGGATATATACAAGACTCATATATCATGATCTTGATTTCTTACACATCATCAAACCTAAAGTATCTCACTTTTAATCAAAAGGAACTTGAATTACCCAAGTCTCAGACTCTCTGAAGATATAACAAATATATAGCTGGTATTACATTAAGTGTGGACCACTACTTCATAACTGTACAATCGATGTTTCACCCAAAGATTGAGTCTAAGAGGCTAGCTTAGAGACTAAATCCTCCATCTTAATTCCAGTACTAAGTCATGTCCCAATGTTCTGTCTCTTTAGTCATAAGACATGAAATATGTCAAAATGGAAGGCCAATTATGGAATGAATATGATGCGTCTTATTCTTCTCTCCTCTCATTGGACAAAGGATTCACTCGATGACAAACAAACACTTAATTTAATTTTTTTGATGTGGAACAATATGTCTGTTAAGAAATCGAACCATTTGCACTTGTTTTTCTGGGATGTACCGAGGTGTGCCTTTTTTTGAGTATCTAGTATACTCTCTACACCCAAACTTGTATCATTTATGATCTAATCCCTTTTTTCGTGGTTTCATGGTTCTTATTTGATGGCCCAATAGCAATGGGAAGAGGCGGTATTGTGTCCTACTTCCTCTTGGTCCGAGTGGACTCTCAAAAAGGTTGGGAGTTCTCTCGAATTGTTTTGAAGCTCTTTTTATGGATTTTTTTATCGATTTCGATCTTTTTCTTGAGTTTTGGGAATATTTTAATAGATTTGGCTAGCTCCTCAGCTCTTACAAAGTTGGCACACATTGATCCACATTTTTATTTGTTTTTTAACAAAGACTGGCATCTAGGTTAAGTCAAGATAGCATAAGGATCCATGTTCCCATATTGGCTAATTTCTGACACTCGTGCCTCATGAGTTGATATCCAATACTTTCCCAATTTGAGTTTTGTGAGATCGGATCTTAGTTCAAGCACTCTAATCATAGCCCTTAGGTGAAACTTTGACTTCTTAATAAATACAAGCAATCATGCAAGTGAGGTGATGGTCATCTTCAGTTTACACATAAAAATTCTACGTGCAATATAGCATGTATATCCTTAACTCACGTGTTTCAAGTACTCTAAGTCTAGGACCTAATGATCCAAAGTGGTTAATACTCGAAGTTAAGAGTTCTCCAAATCCAGAAGCATGGTATACAACAAGTCTTGTGTGTAAGTGCAAGTGTCAGAGACAAAACTTTTCAACTCAATTTAAAGTTCTTATTTTTGTTGTACCCTTTTATTTTGACAAAAAAGTTTATAAACCAGTATTATGTACAAATAATATATAAATATACAAAATGTTTTTACAAAAGTACAAGTTTTACAACAATTTTACAACAAGTTTACCCATATCCCATTATTTATTTATGTACTAGTTAAAGTACGAGCTATGGGTAATATATATGTAATACGTACACACCTCCTTTACTTAGCTTGTGCTATGTCCTTTTGGCACAATGTGAAATAAAGAAATATCTTGTACTAAGTATAAGTGAGTGAAAAAGAATAGAAGTCAACTACACCACTATGCCTAGGTGATGAACCGTATTTCCACATATTTAAAAAGTTCTAATTGTAGTATAGAAGATGGAAAATAGTTTAACAAAAATCACAATTTTGAATATGTGGTCAAATTTTTTTACTTGATATGTAAATCAAGGTCGAACTCATGGAACAATTATTCTCTAGTTGTACGATTCAAATTATTTACTAATTTATTTTTTTGTAATAATAACTTTTATGTAGAAAACATATGTAGAAAAAATAAAGGTTTTTATCAGTTGTGCCCCTCTGAGATATTGCAATATTAGTTATGCCCCTCCTTTTATTGGAATATCAGTTATGCCCCCCACTTCTTGTTGTTCTATCACTTATCCCCTCTGTTACTTTAACCGTCAATAAGTTGAACTTAACTATGGTTTTTTCAAACCATGGTGATATTAAGAGGGGCATATCTGTCCAAACATTCTCCCTACCCTTCATTCCACTCCTCTTCCCTCCTCCCCCAACAACCCCTCTCCTTCTCTGACCACCACCTCCTTCGTCCCTCCCCCTCCAGCCCCTCCATCGACCACTTCCCCCTCTGCCCCTCCATCCGGTTACCCTCCTTCATCTTCACTAGAGAGGGAGATTAGCTGCTACAACTCTGGAATAGATATATTGTAGGGTCGAGGAGTATGTGATCTATTGCTCAAAGTTGGTGCGCAGATAACCCCATCATCTTGTATCAGTTCCCAGCATTGAATCCAATCAAATCACTAACATCAACTACCTGACTCAAAGAACTTATCATTAAACCCATCTTTTGACTTCCAATCTCATCACCAATCTTCCCCAATAAGATCTCATAAAACCAAAATCCTAATCGATGACAACTTCCTCCAAATCAAATATAACACCCATATGCAAACCTTTCTAATCTTTTAAAGCACACCGATCATGGATGTTTTACTCCACATCAAATCTACACAGAAGCCCTGCTCTAGTATGAACAAATCAAAGAAGGAAGAACACAAAGAGGGCTTGGTAGTCAATTGGAAGAGAGGAGGTGCGGTGGTGGTGTAGGAGGTTGAGGTTAATCAGGTCTAAGCAGTGGATAAGAAGGACACAATAGAGGCATGTGCAGAAGAGGAGATTGGGGTAGTGGAGAAGGAAATCGAGGTAGAGGGCTTGGTGGTTGTGGTGGAGGAGGTCATGGTGTGGAGAAGGGGGTCAGAGTGGTTGAAGAGGAGGTTCGGGTGTTGGAGGATGAAATTGGGGTAGAGGGCTCAACGGTAGAGGAGCAAGAGGTCGGGGTGGTCAAGGAGGAGGTTAGGCATTGGACTGGGTGGCGGAGGAGGAGGATGCCGAGGCGAAGGAGGAGCTGAGGGAAGAGGTTGATGGGGATGGGGAGGAGCAGGGGGCGAAGTGGTTGGGCAGGGGGAGAAGGATGCTGGGGAGTGGGAGGAGGAGGAGGCAGAGATGGGTGGGTAGTGGGAGGAGGGGCGACTCTGGATGAGGGGGGAGGAGGAAGAGCAAGGGCGGAGGAGGTTGTGGAGGAGGGACAGGGGTGAGGAGGAGGACCAAGTTCAATCTATTTTTTGATTTTATTCCCTTTATGTTCCTGAAGTTAACGTCTGTTTGCGTTGGGATGGATGACAACTAACTCCAGGGGTATACGCGATAGAACAACAAGAAGTCGAAGGTATGAATGGTAAAAGTAATGAAAGACAACAAAAATGATGCATGATATTGTGATATAATTGTTGTGATTTCAATCCTGTATATCCCAAAAATATATGGCAATCAAAGCTAGTATTTACTCCAAAAATGTCAGCCAATTAATCCATGTAATATCTTAACTCAGTTATTCCCTATTGGTTAATTTATTGAGAGGATTAAATAGATAATTAAGTTGATAATTGTTATCAACTCTAATCATAAAGATGGTTATGAGCTCCTTTAATCCGGTACATTTATTCAACAATTAGGATTGTGGTATTAACTGTCCGGAAAGGTATATAAAAATAGATCCTACCTTCCTCGCTCGTTCCAAGGAGAAAAAAAGTCTCTCCTCTCTCTTTCTCTCTCTATCTCTCTCCAAGGGGCATCCCCTCATCGAGATAACACCCATAATGTGGATGTTCTCCCTTACCTCGTAGGGTTGTCCCCATGTGGGGATAATATCCTTAATGGTTAGTAACACTGTTGTTACACTATCAGATCGATTTGATCGATCTCATGTAGAGTTTCTTCATCTTTTGGTTCTTCTAGATCATGATGAGGAAGTGCTATTTTTTATGATGAGATCATGAGCAAGGAGTCCCAGATCATTTCGTTGGACTACGGGAAGTATGTGGTTCATCTCCGTACCTGCAAGTATCGTCTCTATTGGATCGAACTTCAGATAGGAGGTCTCTCGCTTTAGAGAGTAGTATGATATTTGCAAATAAGTCCTATTTGTGTGTTGGAAATTAGTTTAATTTGTTAAAATTTTCATTTATGACCATGGAATCTTTTGCGTATAACTTGAGATAAAGGACTCTGATTTGCATGAAATTGGTATCATGGTAAAGCTTGTTTAATGCTCTTTAATATGACATATAGTAGAGTTGATTGAACTTCAATGGAATTAATCACAGAAGTTCCTTGTTTGTATTGGCTTATTTAATTTGATAAAAATTACTTGTCCATTTGCTAAAATAATATGTGTTGTAAACTTTTACATTGGGGGTATACCCGAAAACATATATCCTTGAAAATTTTGTTCAAAAGAAAAAAAACATTGTTTAAAAAAATAATAAATAAAGGTTTTATCCCTGACACCTCTACTTCACACAAGATTTTTGTACATCAGGATACCTGATTTGAAGTGACTCTCGACTCCAAGTCTCATCATTCTTGTTCGCTAAGATCTTACGAGTCATATTAAATAATTAGGACATGCACTCTACATGCATAATTACATGACCCTTGTGATGAGTCGTTGTTTTACCTAATTGACTAAGATTTCACATCCTAATATGGGACTTGATCTCATGTTACCCGAGAATGGGAAGGAGTTGGGGATCACTTCATGAATCCTAAGTGTCAGTACATAGCTACCGCATGGACAAGGATCTTTGTACTACCTTAATTTAACCTAGGTTCATGTGTATGTAAAACCTTAAATTGTGGACCACTAAGTGCCAGGTTGGTAGGAGCTGAGGGGATATCCAAACCTTCATTTATGCTACCACAAATTCAAGAAAAAAATCTAGAAAATTCCCACCAAAAAGAGTTTGAGAATAACCGACAAGCGCTCCCAACCTTTTTGAGTGTCCATTTGGATCAAGATGAAGTAGGACACAGTATCACCTCATCCCACTATTTTAGACCACCAAATAAGAATCGTACGAGCATGAAGAAAGTGTATGTCACAAATGCTACAAGCCTGAGTATGGAAGCGTATGTTAGATACTAGCAAAATTCTTACCTAGTCATCCCAAGAAAATAAGTATAGATGGTTCAAACTTCTTAACAGACATATTGATCATTACCAATATGTGTGTCTGAGCACGCATGCGTGTGTGTATTTATGGCACTCGAGTGATCCATTATCCAATGAGAGAAGAAAAAAATTAATGTTGATGATTGGGTTTCTGATCTTGACTCTTAAACTAGGAGCTTAGTGTTAGACTTGTGAGCCCGAGGTGAACCAATTCTACTATAAATGTTATTCTAATCTTTGATATATATCAATAGAGGTACTTATAAGGTCCCTTAGTACAATTAGGCTTACTTACCATGGCCATATTAATAATCATATAGTTGTTGATTTAATGGTTGAATCATTGGGGCTAGTGTTTAGATGATATCTAAAGAATTGGATTGAGGACTCATCAATCACTGTCAAATGATTAGTAAGAGATGATCTCCATCCTGAGAAGGAGATGCAAATCCTTCTCTAAAGGCTGATATCTGACTGACCCCTTGATGCAGGTCCTTTGCATAGGAATAGAGATTCAGAGGTGTCATATAAGTTAAGTCAAAGAGTTGACTTAACGAGATTGAGATAACCAAGACCTATGTTGTATATTATCATGATATAGGCATGCATCCTCTGACCGATGAAAGATGTATATCTATATGTAAAAGTATGTACACTTCATAGACCGTTAGGATGATGACCTAATCAAGGTCTATACACCACGAGCTAGTGTGCACACGAGGGCATATGAGTAATACTATCTCTCAAAGGGATCATACAAGTTCACTACTGAACAAAAAGACATGAGGTCACTCATGAGGTATTAGGACCGATCAAATTCCATGCATGACAGTCTTATTTTGGAAGCATGACAAGAATTTGTAGGTATAATATATGCTTTAGGAACGCATATGATCGATACCAACTCCTTATGATCGAATGAGAGACTTAATGATAAAATCCTGAAGAAGACAGTCTAGAAGTGATCTAAAACTCCGAGTTTATTCTATGTCTTCCAGTATGAAGAATGTACGTGTATTATGAATACTCGAGGGTGATTTAATCTTAAATATTTGAATAACTGTGACACTTTCCATTCCGAGGGAATGATGAAACAAGTTTGGATTTTAGTGACTCCTCTCAGTAGAGAAGTAATCTAATCTTAGTTCAAATGTTGGACATTGATCTGAATACGATTCAGATGCAATGAGAAGATTAGAGTTATGGCTTTGATTTAATCAAACATTTTTGAGAGGTATCCAAGATCTGGATTTACGATATCTCAATCTCCAAGTCATTATATGTGGAACATATACTCGCCATGTCCTTATCTCCAAGTATCTGCGAAGAAAGCACATTATTTTTGAAAGAGTTCAAGAATAATTCCATTGTTGATAATATATCTGAGCATTGGTAATTTGATAATTAAATGATATTTAATTATCATAAATAATATGAATATGATTCATATTATTTAGACAATGAGAATGGAGATCCATGATAATCAAATATGGTTAATTATCAAGGATATGCATAATGTGGACATCACTATTCATATTAATCACATGCGTTATAAATGTGATTTATAATATATAGAGAGAGCTAATTGTAATTGGTATTTATGAAATAAATGTTGATGTGAATTGATTCAAATTTAACAATTGATTGTAAATACAATTTACATTTTATTTTGGATGCATGAATATGATTAATATTTTTCAATGGCATGATTTAAATTGTCACAAAATAATTTAGAATTCTTTTTGTAAATAAATTTTCAATAAAATTTTTTGCAAATTAAGGAGTATGTGAGATATAGGATCTCACATAATTGAAAGATGCGGGTCACCTTCATCTTATAGAAGGTGGATGACCACCCGTGAGTCTTAAATCAAGGTGGTCGTCCACTCCATCTCCTTCCTGATCCTTCTATACTTATTGATTTGATTGAATTAAGTTATATTAAATATTATTATTTAATTTAATTAAAATTAATAAAAAATATTGTTACAAATTTTATGCAATAAAATCATGGTCATTTATTAAAAACACAAAACAATCTAAACCATTGGTTTTGTGAGCACGTGGATTGTGATCCATGGACATCCAAAATAGTATAAAAGGGAGGGTAGCCCTGGACTTTTATTCTACAATATAACTGCAAGAAAAAAAACTCTCTCCTCTATTCTCTCTACATGCCCCATCTCTCTCTCTCTGTTAATAGTAGTCATCCACCTCTTGACCTAGAGAGCATCGTCATTGTCGACACATTGTTATGCTGCCGAATCGACTGTTCGTGAATTCTCCATCTTCTTTGTTGCCCCTCAATCTTGAAGAATACATCGGATTTTGTAAGATAAAATCAGGAGATTCATCGCTCGGATAATCGTCTTGAATTTCGAGAAGCACGCATCTCATCCACGTGCTCTCAAGCATCTCCTCCGTTGGATCAGACTTGAGATAGGAGGTCTCTTACTTTAGAGATAAGAATCGCAACCACGCTTCAAGAGCTATTCCTATAACTTGTTTGTGATCTTGATGAAATGATTTGAGATGTGTTCTCTAATCATGTGATTTCATCTCTTTAAAAGTTTTAATTTTTTTTGCCTTGAGCCACTAGTATGACTAGTCACTCTTGATGGCATTTCATGCGATGTTCACATTTCTGTGATGTGCTAAGGCCAAACACTAGACTTCACTTAGATGAAACAAAGTCTGTAGACTTGTAGTTGTACTCAACACTAAATGAATATATCATATTTATTGTATTACATGTAGACAATGAGAGTTCAAATACAAGCGAAGTTGAGTTCTTTTTGAGTGAGAGTCGATAGTTCCTTAGATTTGGCGAGTTCTCCGAAATTTTAGGTTGATCGATGAGTCTTGTTTTTTTTACTTACAAGGTCAGGGATTCAACCTAATATGCACTTTTAAATAATTGATTGCTTGAGAATCAGCAAGGATTATTTATGGGGGCGACAAATCCATGATTTACCTACTTTATTTTTTGATGTAAGCTTTAATCTACAGGTAAAAAAACTTAATAAATCCCCTAAATTTCTTAAATAAATAGTACACGATGTGTCATTAATATGGTAAATTATTATATATTAAAATCCCAAATAAAAGCCCTCCATGTATTTTGTATAAATATGTATTTTTTGTACTTTAGTTTCCTTTTTATTTTACTAAAAACCCAAAAAAAGTATGGTAATGTGTACAGAAATGTTTGTGTAAAATAGATCTTAATTAAAATAAAAAAGATATCAAAGATAAAAATGGGTTTTTTTGCTTTTAAAATACCTTCAAAAGTGTTATGTTTTACATTTGTGGTATTTTGATTTTGAGTCCCTCATGAATCATTAAGATGAACAACTTTTATGAAGAAAGTTTTTATATATGAGATAATTTACTATTTATTTTGATTTTATTTTTACCTTTTCTCATTTTTCTATTGGGCCCCTAGGCATCCTCTAGGAAAGCCACGTGAATGTCCCATCTACCTTGCCTCCCACCTCCTCGATTGTTGGATCATTAGACCCAACAACCATTACACCCCCATATGCACCTAATCCATGCATCTTTGGATCACTGGATTCAATGGTCAAGGTACACACCCCTTTCGCATCCATAGACCCTTTGACTCGTATATCTAGGTCGATGGATCTCCTAATCCAATGGCTCTAGGTGATTGTCTTCCTTCACCTCATCTCTCTCTCACTTCATCCATTATTGTTGGTCATTTACATTCTACTTTCCGTCGCCTTGCCACATGTCTCCATGACCCCAAGTCCATTGGTCAACAACCCTTCCATCCCTTCACCTCACTTTCTCACCAGATCAATTGCAAGCCTGACCACCTCTCCTCCCTACTCACTCAAAACATTCAAGCCATGCACCCCACTCTCTAGCTTTCCCATTAAAAACCCTCTCCTTATATACTGTTAGATTTATTCGTCACTACTTGCAAGAGTTAGAGAGCCACACCCCTTCTTAGGTGACAAAAAAGAGCAAGGATGTCAAGCGATGACCTAACTCCAAGCAGATATTTGAGTTGGGGTTGAAATGCTCTTGTCTAATCTATTAATCTACAAGGCAGTTTAACAATCGTTGAGGTAACCGAACTCAAAAGATAGTTTTAGATAACAATTACCCCACAATATAAGAGAAAACAAGTAAAGTAAAATGTGAGTAAAAGTTTATTATAACACTACTAATTGTGTGTATAGATGCAACCATGTGTAGAGTGTCGAACATAGGGAGAAAATTGTATAGATTGGAAACCAACATTAGTTATTTCGAATTAATATTAATTTCTTACTTATTTTTTTACTTTTAATTTTTAATTGTTTGCATGGGTTTTTAATTATATGTAAACTTTTGTGAATTTAATTTTTTTTATTTTTTATGGATTTTTAATTTTGCTAACGTTTTTATAAATTTTTAGATTAAAATATATATGATATATATAAATATGAGAGAGATAAAAGCAAGCTAAAATGTTTTGGATTGTTATAGGTAAAATTAAATAAAAACAAAGAGCACAAAATCTTTTATGTTTTTTATATTGCAATTTTTTGGTTTTTAGAGGGTTTTTGTAATTTTTTATAGATTTTTAAATAATAAAGTACACAAGCAGTGAATATAAAAAATTCACAAACTTTTTAGGGTCTAATAAATATATAAAAGTTCAAAATAAACCCTAAATTTTTTAATATCTAATATATATACTAAAGAAAATTTAGAGTTAGAAAAAAATATTTTGATTTTTAGCGATTTTTGCTAATTTTTACAAGGATTTCAAATTTTTGTGATGTTTACGGTTTTAGTTTTTTTTTTGTTTTTGGATATGTGTTACAATATAATAAAATTTAGCTAATATATTTTTAAAGTTTTTGGGTAGATATTTCTATTTTCTGGAGTCTTTAAAGTCTAAACAAGAGGAAATGCATGTTTTTATATTTTTTAAAAGTAGAAAAATATGTTTAAATACTTTACTAATAACATATGATAAAATATAATACAAGGTATTCAAAATAATTTTCCTAACATTTTTGGATAAAGAAATGCAATTAAACTAATTAAAACAAGCACACAATTTAATATGTTAACACAAGAACTTATATGCAATAAAGAGAGAGTTTCCATGCACTTCATAACAAAATACACAAGTCTAGGAGATTATACACAAAATATCTAATCAAATATGCACTAAAAAATCACTAGCATGGGTTATTTTACAAATAGAAGATAGTTTGCACGTATCTCAAAACAAATAAAAGAAAATTTAGGACCAAACATGCAGTTACCCAATTAAGATATCATTTCACATTAACCTAGAAAGTATTGTGTTGCAATTTACACAAAATAAACTTTCACTTCATAATAGGTCCATATAATATAGGAGAAAAATGCACTTAACCCACAAAATTCACCTCACGTGGGGGACCACGTTAGGTGAGCTTACATGGACTAAATAGCAATAAGATGAAGGCTTTATGTTACTTGTGCAAAACATCCAATTAAAATAACACTGTAAGTAATATTTACGATACTAATATAAAATACAAAGATAAGGGAGGAGTGATGTGTAATTTACCTAAACCTGCACTTTCATCAACATCTTAAGTCACTTCACTTGAGCCCTTCGACGACTCAGATAATGTTATACCAATGGATAAGCAGTGATAATTAGATCTCGCGGAGGATCCGAAAGTCAATGGTTGGCTCGATCTAACAATGGTTGTGAGACTTGGAGGGCGCTTGAGATCAAATAGTGGAGAGGAGGTCTTGATGATAAGGGAAGAACAACGCATCGAAACTTCTTCGATCCTCCCTCCTTCGTGACTCCTGAGGTCTTTCACACTGCTTAGATGCTCTGTCAATTTCTGGAGATGGTCCACAACTGTTGGAAGGCTCAAAATGGTCTACGTCAGCCACATGAAGATAAAATAGCAATTAAAATTGAAAACAATTCAAAAAGAAATCAAAATAATTTTATTTATAAAAAGTCAGAACATAAAAAATATTAATTATTTAATAAGCTATTTTTTCATTTTTATTTATTTTTAAACATTTATTTATCAAGTGTTAATTTTACATGGGTATATGTAGGTATATTTACATATATTTTATGTCTTTTATTTTTATTTTGTAGTTTTATAACTTAAAATCTCTTATAAAACACATGTATATAACACTAACTTCAAATTCTTACTAACTTGCATCTGTGTGTAAATAGTGTATATTTGTATATTATTCTAACCTAAAATAAATAAATAAAGAAATAAAATAAAAATAAAGAAAAGAAAAGAAGATTCTATATATGTACAGGCTGACCCGAACCCCAAGAGAAGGTCAAGACTTGACCTGATCGACCAGGAATAAAGTAGGGGGAGATAGGGTCCTTAATTAGAAAATCCAAAAAATATGTGTTGTAATTTGTATATTTGTATAAAACTAACACTATTATATTTGTATATAAATTGACCTTAAATAAAATAATTTTCAAATAAAAAGTTGCAACTAAAAATGTGTCCTAAATAATAAAAATAATTGCACAATCAAATCATGTATAGAATAAAAGCAACGAGACTTGGAAAAGCCACTAAGTGATAACTGAAAGATCAATTTCGGCTCCATATGAACTCAAATTGAATGAAACTTACTTCCATTATATTCTAAATTAAATTATCTTTAAAATGGCTGTATAATTTTTGGAGTTACGGGTGAAAAGTTGGTTTTCTAGGGTGGTTTGTGCAATTTTCCCATGTTTTTTGAACATATTTTATTTGTAGATATTTCTAAATATTTTTACTAAATATTTAAAAAAATAAAAACAATAAAAAAATAAAAAAGAACTAATTTGCTTATTTACCCATGTAGATAATGTCATATTCATAAATAACATTTGTATATTAGTTAATTTTATTAACTAACTATCACAAAAAAATTAAAAAATAACATTTAATTTCCGAATAAATAATGTGAAGAAAATACAAAAAATTAGTTAATTTTTGTAAATATTTTTGACACTTATACTTTTATATCTATCTCATTTCAATTTTCTCCTTATCTCTTTATCTCATTTCAAATTTTTGAACTTCTATCTCATTCTATCTATTAATGAGGCTCCTTCTCCATCGTTTCAACTGGATCAATCTTTGATGAGAGGAGCCCGATCTCCGAGAGTCTTCTTATCGTAGAACGATGCCTAGCGTCCGAGACATCCAGTGACAGCGCGTTGGCCCTCGTCGAGGTGATCAAGGTCTTTTCCGCTCCTAAGTTGAGATCCACATCATTTTCTTCATATTTTCACTCTAGGTTAATCGTAGTTTATTTTTGCGCATTTTTTTTGTCATCAATTTTTTTAAATATTATAAACTATCACAATTTGATCCACCACTGACTTGATTTTTCGTTTCACCTCTCAATCTATTAGTGTTCTATTCTACCTCACACGATCTCTCAACTCCGGCCACATACGGTGGTCGGAGACTCGGATTCGATTCCTCCATTTTGTCGGATCCTCATTTACAAATTCCGTTTTGATTTGGGGTCGATTCATCATCTTGCATCCTAAATTGTTGATAAATAAACAAAACTAATTATAAAACAAAAAATATTTGTTTTCTTCTCTCTAACATTTGTTTTGCAGGATCACCTAAAAAAGAAAAATTTTAAAAATTAAAAGAAATTATTTTCTGTTTACTATTTTGGATTTACAAAGAAAAATAAAAAAACTTTTATTTATGTTTACATTTGAAAACTAAAAAAAATAAAAATAAATAAAAAAGGGCAAGCAGTATCCACCGCCGCAAACGCCAGCGCCACCCCACGGGTCGTCGCTCCTCCGCCAACTTCACGCTGGAGAAGTGCCCGCGCCCCTCAACCGCGTAGGCGCCACCATCAACCGCACGTCTCACCTCATCGATCATGCCTCAGCCCGCATGCACAGATTTTTGCCTGAAGCAACCTGCCGCCCAGCGCGCCAAGAGCCTTCTGCCTCAGTCCTCCGCATATTGGCCACCGACCCCAACTCCTCCATCGCCTACGGCTATTAGCCGCAGTGCCACCCGCACAACCGACCAAGGAGCGCCGAACACGAGAATCCACCGCGCCTCCTACGTACGCAAGCCGCTCAGCCACCGATCCACTGCTGTCTAGCCACACCATAGCTTCGCCACCCCACGTCTTCGACCGTCGCCGGTAGCGCGACCCGCCAGCACACGCATGCGCCACCGATCGCCGCAACCGCCGCCCATCCGACGCCACTACCTGAGTTGGAAGAGAAGGAAGGAAGAGGGAAACAACACCCCTTAAGCGTGAACAGTACAGAGTTGAGAACGAAGGACAGAATCCTAGGTTTTATTAAAATATTTTGGATAAATATCATAAAAGCCTCTGTAAGATTTTATAATTGTAAAGAGGTCCCTCCCAGAATCAATGCGCGTGTTCAACACATTATTCCTGGGTAAATTGCATATTTCCTCTTCTATTTTATTTCTTTTAACTAGTTAATGCAAAAACAAGAGCCATTTACACTTCAGTCCTTACTCTGCAGACTTTGACTTTGCTTGCTTTACTTAGTGAAATAAATGTTTTCCTTGGTTAATAAATGTTCCAAAAATCATGCTACACTGCTGATGTGTTTATACTTTTAGCATAAATTTTTCATTGCATTTAGTCATCATTTATAATTATTAAAAAAGCCAAAAACAATATCTTTTCTCTTCTTGAAATTCGAAAATTCATAAAAAAAGTTTAATATTTCTCTAAAAATTCCAAAAAAATAAAATACTTGTATTTCATAGTCTTTTAATTTATGTTTAAATTTCATGCGTTAATTTTTTTCAAAACACAAAAAAATTGAAAAACATCAAAAATATGATAAAAATCACTGAAAAATCTACTAAAAATCTAAAAGTCACGATTTCGATTCCTGTTGTAGATATCTGCCTCTATTTTATCGTAAAAATAATTGTCAGGAGTTTTCGGCACTTAAAATATTTTTAAGTGGCAAATTACTCCAAGCTGTGCATTATTTCTCATTTTAGCCACTATTTGATTTTTAGAAAAATACAAAAACATCTGAAAATTATACAGAAATTCCCAAAAACATTTCAGAATATTTAAAACACAAAAATATTTCGTCTAGATTTTCTGATTATTTTTGGTATAATTGAAAAATACAAAAAGAATCAGTGTGCATAGTTCTTATCTTATGCATATTGTCGTTATTTAAAATTTTAAAAAAAATTACAAAATTAAAATCATTAAAAATTTGAAAATCAGAAAATAAAAAATAGAAAATAAAAAAATAAAAAAAATTAAGAAGAGAAAAGTTCCACAAAAACCAAGGATAGTTTGCCTTCGAGATTCCTGTTTTTTCTTTTAATTGATTTTTATCGATTATTTGAATAACCCTCGAGAATTGTAGCCTTCCTAAGTTCGATCCTGTCTGCTATATAGGTAAATCTGTAACAAAAATAGTCTCTTGCTCTGCATTATTCTTTGTAATTATTTTGCAGCTTGAGAAGAAAAAAATTATTTGTTTGTCGCTGGATTTTTGGGGATAGCAACGACCATATCCATTATTAATTTTCAATCCTCGAAAATAACATGTCAACAAAATGGCACCGTTGACAGAAAGGCACGGTAAGGGTAGTTAGGTTTCTCTTTTGACCCAATATTATTGATTGTTTGTATCTCTTCACATTCACTCCATTGTTCATATCCACTGCATTCATTTCATTATTTGTGTTCATATTTCTATAACTGGTTTCGTACATATTCTCTCTTTTCTTTTTTTCTTGCAAGGGCCCGCGAAGTGAAAGAGGCAATCCTAGGAGAGCCGAAGCACCTACGCGAAGCGGAGGTGGCTTGATTTTTCACCAAGCCGCACAATAGCGTGAGAGCAGGAGAAGAAGATTTGAAGGAGACAAAACAAGAGAGAGAGACTTAGTTTCTTATTTATTTCTTGCAGTTGAACACTTGTAACAAGGGCATTCATTGGTTGTGGGGTCTGTTTCGCCAAGTGTCGGTGCACTTGGGGGACCTTACTGGTTTTGTTTTCATCACTTTATTTTCTTTGTTTCACGCGGATTTCGTAAGCTACCTCTTGATTGCTTTAATTAATTTGCTTGAGCTAGGTAATTAATTAGGTTCAAATACTCTAAACAAGAATTTCTGTACCTATAGAGTAGAGCGTAATTTGGACTTAGTCAAATTAACTTATTCTCGCCCGTTAATGGAAGCTATCATCTAGGATGGTTCACTTTCATCATATAGGATAGTTTATTTTTCTGTATTTAAATTCTGCGCGGATTATTTTACATGTAGAGTGCTGGCGACAAGGTATGCATCTCTAACCCTGTATGCATCATTATATTTAATTATGCATTGGCATTTCTGATCTCCTTCCTCCTTTTCACTCACATCAGATAAAAAGGAAATTGGACACTCGGTAGACGATTCTTTGTAAATATTTTAACCAAGTGACAACTGCCTAAAATACGGGACTACTAAAGAAAACTCGACCCTAAAATAAACACAAGGAGAAATCATTGTTTTGGGGAGAGTAACCCCCCTCATTGTTTGGTTTATATGTAGCGAGAGAGCGACCCACACACTAGGATAGAACCACACCCGAACTCTTTTCAGACTACTATCTTGGGTTAGTCGTTCTCTAGTGAGTATCTCTCTGGTAGCCGGTAAAGCACCATGCGACGTCCTTAATAGATTGAATTGACCGGGTAGCCGTTAAACGATCTGCAATTCATACTTGCTGGGAAAGATCTAACTTTGGGATTAGGCCAGTCTCTTGAGAGCATTGGGTTCCTAACAGCTCGCTTTAACCATTCTGATATATTGTATTATCACCCAACTCTAAAATTGATAAGATAATTGACCGAACCTTCACGGTCTTCATATTGAGTTAAATTGGTGAGCGGGGGATTTGTATTGTGTCTGCTTGTTGGTGCTAAAGATCCTTCTATGCAATTTGCGCCTTCATTTACTTTCACTCTTGCATTGACCTTCGTGCTCTCGCATCCTTCCTATTGATTTCGAAAATGTGAGATCGGAGTATTTCTCATTCGGACTTCGCGAACTCATTCTACGCTCAGAGCCGTTCACCTTCTATTCAGGGAGACTCACTTCACGAATATTCCTCTTTCCCCACTACACAATTCACAACATCCATGAATACACTATTTGAGATTTGCTTTAATCTCGAATTGATATCTGAGACTCCATCAATTCTGAGCACTAATCGAGTAGCATGCACATTTTCAGAGTCAGAAGCCGGACACTTAATGCCATTGAAGGGAAAAGGACCCATGTCGAAGCAGAGCGAGATCAACAGTACCGTGTTAGCCTCCATTCAGTCAATTCAAGCCCAGTTAACAGAGCAGGCTAATTTTCAGGCCACATTGAGAGATATGATTTTCAAGATGAGATAAGAAAGAGAAGATAGGAGAGAGGGGGGAAACAGAAACCTTGGAGGTGGGAATGGTGGAGATGAACCTCACATAGAACCTGGGGCTAAGCCTACATTAAAGGATGCTTATAATCCAGGAGCAGGACAGACAAATTCTTGGATACAAATCCCTGCGGTTCATGGGTATTTGAGATTAAACCTATTATTTTACCTCTTCTCCCAATATTCCATGGAAACATTAATGAAGAACCTTATATACACCTCCAGTAGTTTGATCGCATTTGTGGAACATTACCTACCCAAATGTCCCATTAGAGGTAGTGCAGATGACTGCCTTTCCATTCAGTCTGATGGGAAAAGCCTTGTACTAGTTAAATAACTTGGGGAAGGTTGTCACTACTTGGGAAGAGTTGAGGTCCGCATTTCTGAACAAATACTATCCACTTGGACGTCTCAACCAAATGCATTCCCTGATTTCTAATTTCTCCCAGATGCCTCAAGATCCTATTCACGAGGCATGGGAAAGATTCAAAGATCTGATAGAGAAATGCCCCCATCATGACATTCCAAAGACCAGCCTTGTACAAAATTTCTTTGGGGGTTTAAGCATTGGGAATCAGAAGTTGGTAGATGCCGCTTTTAGGGGGTGCCACTTCAACATGGACGACGATGTCCTGTATCAAATTTTTGAGGATATGGTGGAGAGTTCAACAACCCTTTCTTCTTCACGTGATTTTCAGAAGCACCCCGTCACCACTCTTGCATCACCTCACAAGGATGTCAACATATGGCATCACATGAAGTGGATAGGGTGGACAGTTCAGATCTGACCATTATTGGAAATCACCTAATCCAAAGTAGACATTATTGAGAAACAATCAAAAGAGCTTGAGAAACTTCATGTGATCGAGCATAGGACGAAGAACCTGGATAAGCTGGATGAGATAACAAAGCACCTGGAGTTTCTTGTGAGTACGATAAGTGTAGTCCATAGTAGAGTGCAGCAGTTGATAACTCTACTAGGGAGCAGACTTCTTCCACCCAACAGAGTAGCAGAGGACCATCCACAGTTCAACATGACTACTACGTGTAGACACCTGATCAAGCTCAACAACATGCACATTAGATAGTTCCGTACCAGCAAGAAGTAGCCTACATTCCTGAGTACCAGTCTCCACCTCCACCTGTCATTCAGGATGAATGGTATCTGTTCGACCATGAGCGAAACCAGCCCCGTCTGTCAGGGCAAGTCCAGTTGGGATCACAGCAGGGTCAAAGACCCGCCCACCAACTTCAGGGAGGCAAACAACAGTAGTACCAGCACCAGCAGTTCCAACCTCACTTTCAGTCTCCACCACAGTTCCAAAATTGGAGACAAGGACAACCACAACAACAGACTATGTACTTTCTTCAGCCTAACCATTAGCAGACTGCATATTATGGACGGTATCCTTCCCCCTTCCTCCTCATTATCAGAATCTGTATGGTTACCACAGCCTCTGTGCTATCAGTCTCATCGACAACAAGTCAATGAACAACCCGAGGCCCCTTCAGTCAATCCAGTACTGTACCAACTTGCATTTCTTATGAAGAACATGAATGAAATAACTCAGCGGATTGATGTCCTGGCCACCATGAGTGAACCGACTCAGCACAAGTCGAAGCCATCCCCAACAATTTCAGACGCAAGGAGCAGGTAGCCAAAAGTCCACCCACCCCCGAGACAGGTATCTCCCTTGATTTTACCTGTTTATCTGACGCCATTCATCTCAGGAGCGGTAGGAGCTTGCAGCTGCCTACACACAAGTTGGAGTTGGGAGATCGAGCCACTGAGAGAGCATCATCTTCTACATCATCGCATTCACCAATAGTCGAGAGGACCAGTATAGCAGCACCCAAGTCTGGAGTTTCACCGCCTTCGCCACCACTTTTGCCAAGCAGATATAGATCACCATCATCTAGGGAGAATATACCTGTCGTAGATTTTTCCTCTTCGCCAGTAGCAGCATCCCGTTTTATTTTAGATTCTATTTTTGCTCCTCCTCATTTGGACAACATTGTATAGACTGATTCTGGTTGTCTTTTTGTACATGAGGATTCTATTTTGAATAATGGAAATGAACATCTGCATGTTTCTTCTCTTCTTATTGAGTACCATTTCCTTCTGCTCTCAATTCCAAAAAAAAATAAAAAACAAAAAACAGCCTTATCTGATCCTGGAGTAGTTGAGATCTTACAGAACATCTTTTTTAAAGATGTCACTCCTTAAGGCTATGGAATACATGCCCACAGTAAAAAAGGGAATGAAATAGGCATGTACACAAAAGCGTCAACCAAGGAAGAACAGACGAAAGGAAACAGAGAAGCACATCTTGACCATGGCCACAATTCATGCCATCAGTAACCTCCTGCCTAAAAAGAAAGACAAGGGAGCACCTAACATCCGTTGTCATATCTTTGATCAAGAATTTGATCATACCCTTCTCGATAGCAATTGCTCCATTAATCTCATGCCTTCCTCTTTACTAATTGAATTTCGATTAGGGCCTCTTAAATCAACCAGGATGATCCTCCAATTTGTTGATAGATCGATTAAGAGGCCAAGAGGCATATTAAAAGACGTTATTGTAATGGTGCAGGGAATGAAATTCTCTGTTGATTTTGTTGTCATGGATATGGACCCACATCCATTGTTACTCCATACCCCGATCATACTAGGTCGATCGTTCATTCGAATGACTGAAGCAACAGTTCATTATGGTACTGGAGAGATCATCTTTCACTCTCGTAGTGATAAGGTGAAAATTGAGATGATCTCTGATCCTATACCATCACCGCTACCTACAACAGATGATACATAGAAATCTATATCAAAGCCAAATGACTGTGATTTTCTTGTTGAATTCAAAGAGACTGATCTTTTCACTGATTTTATCGATACCCAGGAGTTCCTTTCCCAAAAGGACTCTATGGAAAGCACAGGCGACATGAGTTCCCTTAGTGGTCCAATTGAGTTAGTTGCTGATGAAAAGTTAGAGCTGATTTTTTAGGATCAATCTGAGTTTTTAGAGGCACCTTCTGATATTCCTTTGATACAATTTTTGAGATTACTGATGATAGGCCTCATTATGAGAATTCTAACTGAGTCATGTGTTGAAATTCTTGATTTACCCACAGATGAGAGATGTCTTTTTGAGATCATTGCCGAGATATCTGAACCATTAATTGATCAGAATACTGAACACCCTGATGAACCCCTCTTTCTGAGCAGAGATCATTCATTGCAGATCTATAAGAGATTTTACTTGCTGAGCAGTTAGTAGCCAAGGTGGACAGTCCACAGAGTACATATTATAGGCCATCTACCAGTGCAGTAGAAGAGGTTATCGTAGAGCCGATTCAGACCCCACCTGAGCTCAAGGTTTTACCGTCAACGTTGAAATATGTCTTCCTTGCGGGACCTCCCCCCCCCCCAAATGTTTCCTATCATCCTCAGCTCGTAGTTGACCGCTGAACAAGAATCTCGCGTGCTAGAGGTTCTTGAGAGAAACCGCAAGGCCATAGGTTGGAACATCTCGGATCTCCATGGGATCAATCCAGCTTTGTGCTTGCATCATATCTACCTAGAGGATGATTGTAAACCCTCCCGTGAATGTCAGTGCCATCTAAATCCAAATCTAAGGGAGTTGTCATGAAGGAGATCGGAAAATGGTGTGATGATGGCTTTATATATCCCATTTCGGATTCCAAGTGGGTCAGTACTTTACATGTGGTCCCGAAGAAATTCGGGATTACTATCGTAAAGAATGATCGTGGTGAGGAGATTCCGACCCAGGTACGTACTTCATGGCGTGTCTGTGTAGATTACCGAAGCCTGAGCTCAGCTACCAAGAAAGATCACTTTCCATTGCCCTTTATTGATCATATTATTGAGAGGTTGGTAGGGAAAGGGTTCTTTTGCTTCTTGGATGGGTACTCGGGATACAACAAGTTGCTATCGCTCCTGAGGATCGGGAAAAAACTACTTTTACTTGTTTGTTTGGCACCTATGCTTTTAGATGGATGCCCTTTGGATTGTGTAACACTTCCGCTACATTCCAAAGGTGTATGTTGGTTGTTTTTGCCGACATGGTGGGTAGTTTCCTTGAGGTATTCAAGGACGATTTCTCAGTCTACGGGAATAGCTTTGACACATGTCTTGCTCATGTAGACCGAGTTCTTCAATATTTCTGTGAGGTAAATCTAGTGCTTTCGGGGGAGAAGAGTCACTTTATGGTGACTAATGGAATTGTATTGGGCCATGTCATATCCAAACATGGTATGGAGGTTGACCCAGCTAAGATTGATGTGATTTCCAAGTTAGAGCCACCACATAATTTGAAGCAGTTGAGGTCATTTTTGGGACACATAGGATTCTATAGGTGATTCATAAAGGACTTCAGCAAAATTGCCAGACCTTTGAATGAGCTTTTGTGTAAGGAGACGGATTTTGTTGTCGATGAGAAAGTCCTCCTTGCATTCAATCAGATGACAGATATGGTTACAAGTGCTCCTGTCTTACAGCCACTTGATTGGTCTCTTCCCTTCGAGATCATGAAGGATGCCTCGGATTTTGTAGTTGGAGCTGTTTTAGGACAGAGAAGGGATAGGATACCATTTGCTATACACTATGCTAGCAAGCCTTTGGATGAAGCACATTGAAATTATATAGTTACAGAGAAAGAGATGTTAGCAGTTGTATTTGGGCTAGAGAAGTTGAGATCTTACCTCATCGGTTCCCATTTTATTGTATACACGGATCACATTGCCATACGATACTTGCAGGCAAAGAAGGATGACAAACCACGCCTTATCAGATGGATCCTTCTCCTCCAGGAATTTGATTTACAAATTCGAGATAAATCTGGAGTGAAAAATGTTGTGGCATATCACCTTTCCCATATCACGGATGTAGAGACCTCTAAGCAGAACATGATCCCTATTTCTGAAACCTTTCCAAATAAGGCCATTTTGTCTGTGGACTCACTCCAATGGTATGCTGATATTATGAAGTATCTTGTCTCCAAGAAAGTTCCACAAGATTGGTCGAAGTACAAGGTAGATAGATTTATGCCAGAGACTCATTATTACCAATGGGATGATCCGTACCTATTTCATGAGGGTGCGGATAGTATCTAGAGAAGATTTATTCCTCAAGAGGAACACACCAGTATACTTGAGCGTTGTCACAAATTAGAATCTGGTGGGCATCATTCGGGAAAACGTACGGCAGCAAAGGTTTACAGAGTGGTCTATGGTGGCCTACATTGTTTAGGATGCTACAGAGTATGTTCGAGGTTGTACCGACTGTCAGAAAATGGGAGGAACCGTTGGTTACAAAGATACCATGCCCCTAGGATACATACAGATTTCTGATGTTTTTTATGCCTGGGGAATAGACTTCATGACCCCATTTCCTATCAGTCAGGGATTTCAGTACATCCTGCTCGTCGTGGGTTATGTTAGTCGATGGGTGGAGGCTATCCCCACCCGAGCCACTGATAGTCATACAGTGTGTTCATTTCATAAGGACCACATTATTGCATGGTTCAGGATATCCAAAATACTGATTTCAGATGGGGGAAGCTATTTCATTAATAGAGAAGTAAAGAAGCTTGTGAAGGAGTACGCCATTGAGAATAGAGTTACGTCTCCTTACCACCCTCAGACTAATGGCTTGGCAGAAATTTCAAATAGAGAGATAAAGACAATATTGCAAAAACTTGTACGTCCAAATAGGAAAATGGGTCCCAGATGCTTGACTCGGTTCTATGGGCTTATCTGACGATATGCAAGTCTCCTTTAGGTATGTCTCCCTACAGATCGGTGTATGAAAGCCTTACCACCTGCTAGTGGAATTAATTCACAAATCATTAAGGGCACTCCGTGTAGGTAATATTGATTTTGAGAAGGCAGGAAAGAATAGGAAGTTAGATCTGAATAAATTACTGGAATTCTGAGACTTCGCATATGATAACTCACTCGTGTATAAGGAGAAAGTCAAGCGTTGGCATGATAAACACATTCGAAGGAAGACTTTCTCTCCTGATCAGAAATTTTGGTTTTTGATGCTAAGTTGAAGCTGTTTCCAGGAAAATTGAGAAGCAAATGGTCAGAACCGTTCATTGTGAGAGACGTACGTGACAATGGAAGTATTATCATATCTGGATTGTCATTTGACGCATAACCATTTGTTGTAAACGGACAGTTGCTGAAGCCATATCTAGATCATGATACATTCATGTCCGTTGTGGATTCTATATCTTTGGTATCATACGATGATCTTTTGATTCCATCTTCTGCGTCTGATACATGATCTGACTACCTATTGTATATCCTTTTGTTTCACTCTTTCTTCTCCCATTTTATCGTTCATCCCTTTCCCGTGTGTATATATGTTATACTTAGGATGTGCATTATCCTAAGTATAGGGGGTGAAGGATTTCTGTTGTTCATATGCGTCTTGTCCATCACTCATATTGGTGCCTATACTTAGGGATACACTACCCTAAGTATAGGGGGTGATGTTGTACATATAGTGTTTTTTTGTGTCTTCCATTGAGTATGTATATTCTCTTCATCGATTTTCCCTTTTGTACACTCTACTATACTTAGGATACTTGATCCTATGTATAGGGGGGATCACCAACTTCTCTTCTTTTTATCATTTCTTTGAGTCGTTGTAGCATAGGAGTCTTTTCACTTTTCTATATTTAGCATGAGTTATGTCTTCCTTTGTCGCTCTCTGATCACTACGAGGATATGGTTCGAGCTAAGTATAGGGAGTGTCGTATATATTGTATATATACTTTAGACATAACTCGAACTTTTAAGAGATATATTTTGGAGGATATGTATATAATTTTATAAAATCCACATGTGTAAAAAAATAAAAAAACAAAAAAACAAAAAAATTAAAAATTAAAAAAAATTAAAAAAAACAAAAAACAAAAAAATAAACAAACGAAAAAACAAAACAGATAAAAAAACAAAACAAAGAAACAACAAAAAAACAAAAAAAACTCTTGTAAATAATTGTATATATTGTACTAACCCTTGTCATTAAAAAAACCTAAAAATTACAAAACCAAAAATCTATAAAAACTTGCAAAAAAACCTTTCTTTTACATCTACATTTTTCCAAAAATCCATAAAAAATTCAAAATTAGAAAATTGTCTCAAAAAAAATATTCTTTTCGCATGTGCATCATTAAAAAAACTTTCTCTGCATTGTACATATTTTCTTGCATTTGCATGTGCACTTTTTAGGGTAGTATTTACATTTAAACTAAGTCCAGAATAAAATTGAAGAATGGTGCTTAGTTGGACCTTAATCCACTTAATTTCAGAGGAACCTTATGAGAAATGGAATTAGGAATTTTCAGGTCCTAGTGACTTAATTCTTTGAGTCCATAAGACTATGTTCACATGCCATCTTGAGTAGTCTAAGTAGAATATTTAACAACACACGCATGATTCTTTAAGATTGTGGCTTATCATAGACAAAGCACTCTGCATGTAGCTCTTCATGTATGAGGCAGTGAGGAGGCAGAATCCTTTGGCTTGGGGTAGCATACGAGGGTAGTAAATCTAGACGGAACCTCTCGTCTTCCTCAAGGGAAGGAAGTGTGTATCAACCTAGACTGGCGATGTTGAGTCTAAAGACAGGATGTTGTGGGGTTGCAATAATGCTTCAAAAGAAGGATAGTCTACTGGCTCAAGAGGAAAAACTCCTTATGTACATGTGCACCTTGTATATACTTTCAAAAAAAGTATGGAAAAATGCAGAATCTCCAAAAGTGAACATGCCTGATTGAAAAGTAAAATGCCTGCCATAGTGTATATACAAGGATAAAAAAAGAGAGAATAAGAACTTCAAAGTCAAATTGTTGTATGCTTGCAGTGGATGACTTGGCTACACTGGTCATGCATCCAAGGATAGGTAGCTACACTGGTTACCGTACATTCTTTTCTCCATCCCCTCTTCTTGAGCTGGTTGTACTTGAACTTAGAAGGGACTATCTCCGTCCTCAAGGAATGAGTTGCGAGACCGGGGAACTAGAGTTACCTTGTTGAGGGAGGTTGTTTCTTTGCTAATTTTGAGATGGGCAGCTATATCTCACTTACACCGTACAAGTAAAGATTCATAGTCACAAGAATTTGTGTATGTAGACTTGTTCTGACCTGACTGTTGAGGTGAGCTGAATAGGAGTCTTATGTAACTTAGAGGCTATTAGGTTTTAAATCCATCTCCCAATAAGGTTCCAACACACTAATAATCCAAAGGTCTGGCAGAACTCCAAACTACAATTTTATGAAGAAAAGCTTAATATTCAATATTGTCCAAACTTCTTTATTTTTCCTTCCTTTTTTCATTTATTCACTTATTCTTTCAAATAAGTGTTTGCTAAGGGACTAGCAAAGGTAAAGCATAGGAGGATGAGGAATCTGTGATTCGTCATCTTTATTCATTTATTTTAGCTTAAAATCTCTTATAAAACACTTGTATATAATACTAACTTCATATTCTTACTAACTTGCATCTGTGTGTAAATAGTGTGTATTTGTATATTATTTTAACCTAAAATAAATAAAGAAAGAAAGAAAGGAAAAATAAAGAAAAGAAAAGAAGACTGTATATATGTACAGGCTGACCCGAACCTCGAGAGAAGGTCAAGACTTGACCAGATCGACCAGGAATAAAGTGGGGGGAGATAAGGTCCTTAATCAGAATATCCAAAAAATGAGTGTTGTAAATACTTCTCACTTATTTGTATATTTGTATAAAACTAACACTATTTTATTTGTATATAAATTGACCTTAAATAAAATAATGTTCAAAACAAAAGTTGTAAATAAAAATGTGCCCTAAATAATAAAAATAATTGCATAATCAAATTATGTATAGAATAAAAGCAACCACACTTGGAAAAAGCCGCTAAACGATAATTGAAAGATCAATTCCTGCTCCATATGAACTCAAATTGAACCAAACTCACTTCCATTGTATTCTAAATTAAATTATCTTTAAAATGGTCGATTTCATAATTTTTGGAGTTACGGGTGAAAAGTTAGTTCTCTGGGGTGGTTTGTGAAATTTTTACATGCATTTGTACGTATTGTATTTGTAGATATTTGTAAATATTTTTACTAATTATTTAAAATAAAAATAAAAAAATAAAAAAACTAATTTAGTTATTTACCCATGTAGATAATGTCATATTTGTATATAGCATATGTATATATTTAATTTGCTTAACTAACTTTCACAAAAAAATAAAAAAATATTTAATTTCCCAATAAATAAAGTGACAAAAATACAAAAAATAGTTATTTTTTTAAATATTTTTGACACTTATATTTTTTATCTCTATCTCATTTCAATTTTCTCCTTATCTCTTTATCTCATTTCAAATTTTTGAACTTCTATCTCATTCTATCTATTAATAAGGCTCCTTCTCCATCTTTTCAACTAGATCAATCTTTGGTGATAGGAGCCCGATCTCTGAGAGTCTTCTTGTCGCAAAAGGGTGCCTAGCCTTCGAGTCGTCCGGTGACAACGTGTTGTCCTTCATCGAGGAGATCAAGGTCTTTTCCGCTCCTAAGGTTAGATCCACATCATTTTCTTCTTATTTTTACTCTAGGTTAATCGTAGTTTATTTTCGCGCATTTTTTTGTTGTCATTTTTTTCTAGATATTAAAAACCATCACGATTTGATCCACCACTGACTCGATTTTTCATTTCACCTCTCGATCTTTGTGTTCTTTTCTACCTTGCACAATCTCTCAACTCCAGCCACGCACGGTGGCCAAAGAATCGGATTCGATTCCTCCATTTCGTCGGATCCTCATTCACAAATTCCGTTTTGATTTGGGATCGAGTAGTCATGCTTGCATCCTAAATTATTGATAAATAAAAAATAAATCTTAAAAAACAAAAAAATTATTTGTTTTCTTCTCCTTAACATTTGTTTTGGAGGATCACCTAAGAAAATAACATTTAAAAAGAAAAATTAAAAAATAAAAAAATTTATTTTCTGTTCTCTATTTCGGATTTACAAAGAAAAATATAAAAAACTTTTATTTCTGCTTATATTTGAAAATTAAAAAATAAATAAAAAAGGGTCGACGATATCCACCGCCGCCTGTGCCAGCACCGCACCACGGAACGTCGCTCATCCGCCAACTTCACGCTGGAGAAGCGCCTGCGCCCCTCAACCGTGCAGGTGCCACCATCCACCGCACATCACCGTCGATGTTCACCTCCACCATCGCGCCTTAGCCCGCTCGCACAGCTCCTTGCCTGAAGCAACCTGTCGCCTAGCGTGCCAAGAGCCTTTCGCCTCAGCCCTTCGCATATCGGCCACCGACCCCTACTCCTCCGCCGCCTACGGCTATCAACCGCAGCTCCACCCGTACCACCGACCAAGGAGCGCCGAACACGAGCATCCACCGCGCCGCCTGTGCATGCAAGCCGCTCATCCACCGTTCCACTACCATCTCTCCACGACAAAGCTTCGCCACCCCACGTCTTCGACCACTGCTAGTAGTATGACCCGCCAACACGCGTGTGTGTCGCCGATCGCCGCATCCACCACCCATCCGATACCACTGCCTAAGTTGGAAGAGACAGAAGGAAGAGGGTGGTGGCATCCCTTAAGCGTGAACAATACAAAGTTGAGAACGAAGGATAGAACCCTAGTATTCATTAAAAAAATAGGAAAATATCATAAAAGCCCCTGGAAGATTTTACAATTGCAAAGAGGTCCCTCCCAGAATCAACGCACGTGTTCAGCACATTATTCCTAGGTAAATTGCATATTTCCCCTTTTGTTTTATTTCTTTTAATTGGTTAATGCAAAAACAAGAACTATTTACACGTCAGTCCTTACTTTGCAGACCTTGACTTTGCTTTCTTTACTTAGTGAAATAAATGTTTTCCTTGGTCAATAAATCTTCCAAAAATCATGCTACATTTCTAAAAAAATAAAACGGTGTCTTTTTCTCTTCCTGAAATTCAAAAATTCATAAAAAGTTGAATATTTCTCTAAAAATTCCAAAAACAATAGAGAAGTTGTAGTTCATAGTCTTTTAATTTCTGTTCAAATTTCATATTAATTCTTTTCAAAACCCAAAAAATGAAAAACATCAAAAATCTTATAAAAATCACAAATAAATTTTACAAAAAACTAAAAATGGTGATTTCAGTTCTTGTTTGTAGATATCTGCCTCTATTTTATCATAAAAATACTTGACAGGAGTTTTTGGCTTAAAATATTTTTAAATGGCAAATTACTCCATGCTGTGCAATGTTTCTCATTTTAGCCACTGTTTGATGTTTAGAAAAATACAAAAACATTTGAAAATTCTACAGAAATTCCCAAAAACAATTCAGAATATTTAAAACACAAAAATATTTTCTCTAGATTTTTCTGATCATTTTTGGTATAATTGAAAAATACAAAAAGAGTCAGTGTGCGTAGTTCTTATCTTGTGCATATTGTCATTATTTAAAATTTTAAACAAATCCAAAATTAAAATCACTAAAAATTTGAAAATCAGAAAATAAAAATAGAAATTAAAAAATTAAAAATTTAAAAATTAAAAAGAGAAAATGTCCACAAAAACCAAGGATAGTTTGCCTTCGAGATTCCTGCCTTTTCTTTTAATTGATTTTTGTCGATTATTTGAATAACCCTCAGGAATTGTAGTCTCCCTGAGTTCGATCCTGTTCGCTATATAGGTAAATAAATAGCAAAAACAATTTCTTGCTCCGCATTATTCTTTGTATTTTTTTGCAGCTTGAGAAGAAAAAAATTGTTTATTTGTCGCGTGATTTTTGGGGATAGCAACGATAATATACATTGTTAATTTTCAATCCTCTACGGTCTTCATGTCTTGTATAAGCATTAGACATTCAGGAGTTCAACTTTCTAACTCATTCAACATGATCGGGGACAAGCAAAGATCTAAGTATAATGGGTGATGAATCCATGATTCATCTACTTTATATGAGGATCATAGCAAAATTCTCTTAATAATTATCTAAATAAACCCTCTAAAATAACTTAACTGCTAATAAAAAGGTCAATTCTTGTAAATAAAAAATCCTGAAAATCACTGAACTTGTGCTTATTATTTGATGTATAAAAATTAATTATTTTGGCTCATTTCTTTTTCACTCTTCTTCTTTGAATTATTTAATAACTTGGAATAAAGATGTAAAATACAAAAAATATCAAAATAAAAGAAAATAGTGTATTGTGATCTTATATATAATATATATACTTTTCCTTTCTTGATTTGTGTTCCTTTTTTTCTAATCAGAAAAAATTCATAAAAATGTATTAGTACTATTTTTATTCCTAATATTGTATTTCAACTTCATCTTTGTGTTAATTTTTATAAAAAAAATAAAAAAATACAAAACATTGGAAAAGTGGTATTTTATTCTACAATATATCTTTCAAGATATTTATCTTGTACATGAGTTGTCTTTTGATTTTGGAGTCTTCGTTAAAAATGTAGATCTCATTGACGTCAACATTCTTCTTGAAGACCATTTTTTCATTTGAGTCTGTCCTCTATCTCTTTTTATTTTTTTCTTTTATAGGTTTAGTCACGATCAAAAGCCACATGGCAATATGCCATTGGCCACGTTTTTCATCCCCATTTCTTCCTCCCGGTTTGCATCAAACCTAGGTGCCCTCTCCATCTCTGTTACCAACCTATCACCCCCTGCCTGGCATCCTTGGATCCACATCTTCCTCCTCCTTTACAACACCCGGATATGACATGCATATAACCTCCACCTCCAGTTGTTCCCCATAGCCCGGTTACCATCTTTATCACCATAAAAGACCACTACCTTTCCTCCTCCATCTTCATCTGTCAATCGTGAAGAGGGAGTGCCACCAGCCTTGAAGCCCTCCCGGTGACAACTCGAAGGTAGTTCTTGAGTGTGACGAGATCCTAATCCATTCAGAGGTGAGACATGTGGTGTATCCATCAAGCAGAAGTAAGATTCAGATACCGCTATAGAGCTTCGTTCTTCCCATCGCTAAGACCTTGAAGCCAAAATTAGACAAGCATCGACGTGCTCTCATGCCCTAGGTGATCAAATCCAAGATAACCTTCTCGTACCCTTTTCCTTTTTCGTCTTCTTTTTCTTCTTTCAGTTTTTCTTCTGTGTTTCTTCTCCCATCCAAAACCCTTACTATCACCAATATTCTTTGCTCCAAATCAAGCCCTAAAACCTTCTTCACTTCCTCCTTCCTCCCAAACGCTGCCCACCCAACAAAAGAGCAGCCGGAGATTTGCTCCTTCCTTCATCACCGTACAGGAGCCACCGTCCATCATTCTTCTATGTTTAACACTCAGGTTGAGATATTGCTCAAGTCATTTTTACATTGTTGGTAAACCAGGCAAGGACAGAAGTTCCCTATAACCTCTGTTAGCAACACCCAAACTTCATTGGGAAACCCCAATCGCATACCTTCATATCTTCTTGTTCTATTCAGATCATCTCTCAAAACTTGCACTTGCATAGGACTATTGTTATTTCTATTGGGATATTCTACTTTGTTTGCAATTCTTGAATAAAGTATCTGATGTTGAGTTGTGTTGATTGATCTATCCATTATTATACATGAGATGCAAGGTTGACTCTCGAGTCTATTTGTTTCGGAAGATGTATGAATTATGTATATAATTCTATTCCAGATAAAAATAGCTCATGATTTTGCCCCACAATATAATGATTCTCCACTTCTCCATTTCAATACAGTTGGAGTACGTATCTTTTCCTGATTATATATTATTATACTCCAATTAGAATTTCAATTTTTTTAAGGTGCGAATCCACGGGGATAAAAACGTGGGGTGTGTTTAAGCTAATTTGACTTGGTATAAATCTTTCTCACATATATGTAGCATATATTTGTTGTAATCCGTTTTATGGAAACTACTAGTACCATTTACGGTCCGTTTGGAAAAATATTTTGCAGGTTATATGCCAACTGTTGAACATTGAAGTTTTTTTTTTTGTTGTCTACCCCGTTCTAACACTAAGGTCGAGCCATGTAGGCTCGAGCCCTTCACTTTCTCACGTGCAGGTCTCCAGTAGATAGGGATCTCATTCGCATACCATTCAATCAACGGAGGTTGTAGGAGCTTCTCCTCGCCTGAACATCAACGTCAAAGTCATGGAGATTTTGCAGAAGCTCTACTGCTCCACTACCATTCAAGGAGAAGTCATGGTGTACAGTACTCGCAGCTAGTCGGAGCACTTTCCTCGCGATACACAAGTTATAGGAGCCGCTTGATCGCGTTCAATCAACATTCATTTCCTCAACCAGCAGTCATCAGATCTTGAGGACTCGCAAACTCTAATGCTTGTCTCTTGACGAGATCTCAGACCGTGCGATCAAAGCAGCTCCATCTAGTCGTTCTTTATTTGTCAAGACACGGACCTCATGTGTGGATAATCACGTGGATTGATATAATGTCATACGACCCCTCACAAGTTTGACAAAATTCAATTGTATGACACAATTTCGGTGTTTTATAGAAACACCCTTCGTATTTCACATTTTTACATATAAGACTCTCAATTTGAATCCCCCATTTAAAATTTTATTTCAAGTTGCATTTCAGTCCATGAGTTAAACATTGAATATCTTTCTCAATTTTTATCCCATAATTGCAAACTTGGGGTCGATTTGAAGATCGTTTCATTCTATATCTTATGAGACGTTGTGGATTTGATTTTTGAGGCTTACTTAAATATTTATAGAGAAAGAAATGTCATTGTTGTCTTCTCAAACTGGTTTTTGATTGCATATATTTTTGAGACATTATATTAAAATAAACAGGAGGCTTCTCAAATAATGGGATCGTTTGTCATAGTTGTTATAACCATGGAGGTCCCTCCTTTTTTAGGGAACATCTTTTAATTTTTCATTTATTATAATTATTATCATTGTAATATTTCAACAACCATAAATATATATATATATATACATTTGATATGAAATTCAATTATCAATAACTAATTTCAAATTATTGTGCTAATTGAATATAGGCCATTGACAAATATAAAGCATATTCATGGGTCCAGAACTAAATGTAAATCATATTACATTTATTGTATAATGTGACTCTCATTCACATTAACATTAATTCATGAATCCTATGTACAATCAAGTCAACTGGATATTGCGGATTTTATTGACACTATCCATGATTATTATAGATAGCACTATCCACATTAATCTTATGCAATATAAATAAGTTCAGTTTAATTACCTCAAAATCATCTCTGTACATGTCCAAAAATAATGTGAATCTTATTCACGTTATTCATAAATAACTATGGATAACACCATTAGAGATAATGTTATCCGGAACTCTTCCTCAAGTGGTTCTAGTATCACTGAACAATATCACTTCTCTTATTTATTTCTATACGAACCTTCATCAAACTCTTTTGAGGGTAGTATGCCTTCTTCGCATATACTTGGAGATAGGGTCAGGGCAACTATATATCCATGTATAGTGGTCCGAATAATGAGATCTAATCTCATGTCTAGATCTGTCGAAGATTTCTATCCACGTCAGATAAAGTACATACTCCTCTTATTGTTTTTGAATCCAATTTAGATCGATATCCAACATGTGTACTATGATTGGCTAACTAGTTCACTTGAGCGGAGTCACTAAAATCCAAAGATATTTCATCACTCCCTCGGAATGGAAGTGTCATGGTATATGATCATTTAAGATCACATCATCCTCGAGTATTTCTGATACTCGTACATCATGCATACTTGAATAAAATGATTGAAATTCGAAGTCATGATTTAATTGGGAGGATAATTTCCTAATTGATTGATGCGACTAAAATCAGATCGTGGCTTTTTAAAGAATAAAGGTGTCGATGTAGAAAAAGCCGCAAAAAGATCTCAGTCGATCAAACAAATTCGGTTTTCGGAAGAAAACCTACACCATTTATTTTACCAGGTGAGTGTGCCTGGGTCGAACTCAAGGAGGTAGAATAGAATGCTTCGATTTTTAAGAAAATATTTTTGCGATTTTATTTTATCTCTTCTGAAAGCAATCAGAGAAAAGAAACTCTTTTTATATGATTTTTAATTTTTTTAATTTTTAATTTGATTTTAGTCTTTTCAAATTCTTTTATTTAATTTTCAAAAGGGATATTTTTCACAAAATTTATTTATTATATAATAGGTGAATTATAGGTAGATGATACAATATAGTAGGTGGAAAGAGTCGAGCAGCGGGCTCGAACAAGCACACGAAATCAAAACAAAACGAGGTCGGTTTTTGACGAGTTAAAACACGAGGAAAACATATAGAAAAATACATGAAAAATACTAAAAACCTCGCGGCGGTAGTTATGTAACTACCCCAAGAAAATCTCTGAAAAATAAGGTCGAAAAGAGGTCCAAAAATCCCCTACAGCCCAGGGGCATAAGCGCAAGAAAACTATTAAACTTGTTCTGCGAATAGTCCTTTTCAGGGACTATTTTGAAAGAAAAGTTAAGTGTTTTACATTTAGGTCCCTACGGAGGGATCTAAATGCAATTCTGAAAACCTTTTGGAGCGGGAGTAAATTCTGGAAATCTTCTGGAGTTAGTGTGCAAAATTCTCGCCGATTCGGCTTGGACGACTGTGATTAGAAGCTGATGGCGTGATCTGATGTCCCTTAGCTTGCCATGTGTCAGTTGCCTGTACACCTGCGGCGTTCTTGTTGTTCTTGATTCAGTAGCGCAGCGACTGAGGAAGGATTCTTCTCCAATTTATCCAGAGCAATCGACGACGTCTTGGGCTCTCCGGCGGGGCCAGAGGGGTGGCTCCTCCACCCCTCGAGCTCGCCCGCGGTACGTGGTTGGCGGAGGCGGCTTCGAGCTGCGGTGGAGGCGCAATGAAGATAAAGGTCCACAGATCCTGGAGGTTGAGTTCCAGGTTGTTGCACTTCTTTGAACTGCGATTTCTTTGATGATGATAGCTTCCAGATGCGTGAAGATGCTCCTGATTGAAGACGGATCTGCAAACAACGCAATTTCGTGCGCGATTCACGTAGAATCGACCAATGATTGAGAAGTCGTAAGATCAAAACATGGAGAAAAATGAGGTTTCCAGAGTTATTGAAAATTGCGTGAAAATGATGATGAAGTAAGATGCGATTTGAATTGGTTTTGATACGATTGGAAGTGGGTTAGGATTACGCGCCTAAGTAGGATGATTAAGCATCCTAATGATGACTTAATCTCTCTAATATCTACACGAAGATCGAGGAGAAAATTAGAAAAATATGGAGGAAGAGGTCTGGGGAGATCAAAGGTGTATTTACCTCTGAGAATGCTCGACGGTCGACCTTGGCCGGAGCTCCACACACACGACGGTGGCGATGCAAGGCTGACGAGCGCCTTGGAACCTCCTCCGATGATCCTTCTCCCACACGGGCACCTTCGAGCGGAGCTGTCACCTCCTGAGCGAGCGGAGCAAGGCGAGGAAGAGAGGGGGTCGGTCACTTGGAGCTGAAGCTACAGGTGGTTGGAGAGTTGGTTAAAATGGCGAGATTTAGAGCTTTATATCTAGATCAATTGCGTGGACTCCAAGATAGATCCAAGGATGGGCGATGGAGAGGGTTGTTAGGTGAAGAGATCTAAGGGTCGAAATCGTCAGGAGTTAAGATTCCAGCTAGAGAATTCAGGGAAGATGGCCAGCCAGAACAGATTCTGTTTGAGTTGCTTTGAAGAAGATGAACCAGGTGCTGACACGTGTCAGCACCTGGTTGGCCAGTTATTGTAAAATACTTCTAAAATAAATATTAAATAGTATTTAATGTTATTTTAAATAGGTATAAATACAAGAAATGTAAATAAATTATTTGTCTAATTTATGGAATAATTACTTTTTATAAATAATAAATATTATTCAAAATGTAAATATTATATTAATAAATATGTGTATTTAAATAGGTTTTGGATTTTTAATTTAATAAATAAATAATTAAAAATTAATTTTATATTTTCTTAATTATTAGAACAATAAATACGAGTTGTGTGAATTTTTAGAGATTTTAAATTAATTTACATAAATTAGTAAATAAGGATATAAGTTAGCTAGTTCATTTTTACCTATATTTTAAGGTTTTTGATTTTATTAAAATAATAAATAAGCTCCAAAAATTATGAAATAAATTAGGATTAAATTATAAGATTATGAAAATATTTAGAAATTATAAAATTAAGAAAACTATAAATAATGTGTGTTATATAAAATAAATAGCCCAGAAACCCCGTTGTCTTTTGGTCCCCAAACCGACTTTTTGCAAACGGACTCCGAATTCGATGAAACCACCTTTATTAGTTAGAGAATATTATTTTATGAACTTTAAAGGTGAGTAGAGTGAAATTGGAGTTCGTATGAAGAAGTTATGATGTTCGGAAATTGAGATTTTGACAATTTATAGACTGGATTTCTTGGCATATTTACAGGGTAATATTTTTAACTTATTTTTATATTTTTATATACATTTTTAGAAATACGTAGGAGAAGATTTTGGTAAAAAAATATATACATATGAATTAATTAAAATTCCTTGAATTTTTGTATTTATTTTATGAATAGTAATGAATATATATAGAGTGGGGTTTAATTTATTTTTAGTATTTTCTTTCCTTATCTCCCCCTACTTGTTGGCTTGTCGACCAATCCATGCTGACTTGGTCTCGGAGGTTAGGCTATAAATATACCTTACAGTTATATTTATATTTTAAGTCATATTGTACATATATACATATATCCAATATGCCTTTTGTTCTTTTTCTTTGTCTTTTATTTATTTACACGATTTTGATGGTTAAAAGTGAATATTTATACATGAATGAGGATTTGCTAAAAGAAGAAAATTAATGAATATTTACATGCATTTGTTAAGGGTTTTAAGACAAAATGCGACAGAAAAGTTAATGAATCATGGATTCATCAACCCCCTATTCTTAAACATTGCTAGTCCCTTAGCAAACACTTATTTGAAAAGTAAGTGAAAAAGAAGGAAAGTTAGAATGAATTTGTTTTCCTAAACCAATTCATGAGAACAGACAAAGGGCAGAGCTCGATCGGGCCTGAAACTAGCATTTTATCGGAGCCTTAACTAGGATTAGGATTTTATCCTCAACAGTCCTCAAGTTCCAACAATCCTTATTCAAGATCACTTCATCGGCTATTTCAAACTCACTTATCCATACCACAAACCCTATCATCCTTGAAGTCAACTTTGTACAATGTGTGAATTGATTTAGCTCTTCCTGCTTAGAGAACCGCAGAAACCGTCCATCCGGGCTGTACACTTCTATTGCTTCCTCATCCAGCTACTATTTCCTCGGGGAGGGAGGTATTCCCTTCTGAGTTCAGTTCTGCTATGTCCACAATCGAATATAGAGAGAAGATAGAAGAATGAGAAAAGAAGTGGAGTGCGACCAGTGTAGACGCATCTCCTTGTGAAGCTCAACCGGTGTAGCTGAGTCTCCACTAAGATGTGCATGCATATTTGGTGGAAGCTTGGACCATTGTGGTCGTTTTTGTATTTGGTGGCTTCTTCTTTGATTTGACTTTGTAATTTGCTTGCACTGCATTCATCCTTTTGTGCCTCGACGGATATAGCATCTTTTGTTCCGTCCCTTTTTTAAGATCTTAGAAAAATTGTGTCAACAAATCCTTCCCTCATCTGAAGCAACTATCGCAACCCCAATCTCTATCGTCTTTAGAATTCAATGCCGCAAAGATAAGGATAGAAACGCATTACCAAGATGTACGACTCTTCGCAATTCTATACAAGTTGAGCTAAGTGCGGAGTGCATGTGTTCAAGATTGGTTCACTGGTGTAGAATTATACGGGTGACACCAAATGGTCTACTTAAGCACAGATGACTTGATTTCCCGAACATGGTCTTATGGAACCCAAAGATTTTAAGTCATAGACCTGAAGAGTCTAAATTCCAGTTCCTAACTAGGCTCCTTACAATGGAAGTTAAAAACCGTGATCAAGCTCCATCCTTTAGACTAGACTCAATCTTTAATTCCAGAAATCAAACTTATTCTGAAAAATGTGAATGCAAATGCAACCATGTTTTTGTGAAGTATATTTTCTAATTTTTACTCGTTTTATGAATTTTACGACTTTTGTGGTTTTTATGACTTTTAGGGTTTTGTATTTTTATGGAGTTTCTGGTTTTTATAAACAATTCTTTTTTATACACGGGGTTTTCATGATATATTTTAGGTTAAGTGTCTAATAAATTTTACGGTTTTTATCTACAGAGAACTTTTACAAAGATTAAGTAATTTTTACACATGTTTTAATAAATAAGATTTTAAGTAAATATTATATGAATTTTAAATACATATTTTAGTTACGACTTTTAAATCCAAGTTTTAAACATATTTTAATTATTTACAAGGATTTTAAATAAATAAATATATAAATAAATTTTAAATTAACCCTTGCCCACTTTTTATGGATTTTATAGATATAGAAAATACATCAAAGTACGAGTTATGGACGAAAGTATATATACAATATATGCGCACCCCCCTATACTTAGATTGAGCTATGTCCTCATAGTGTTAAAAGAGAAAAAGGAGGACATAACTCGTGCTAAGTAAAAGTGGGTATAAAGAATATACGAGACAAGTCAGTCAACCCTCCCCCTATACTTACTATCTGGTAATCGTAAGTATAACGGGAGAGCAAAAACGGGATGACTGAGTGAAAAGAATAAATAACGAGAGTTCAAAAGGTATAAGTAATACGAACTCATCAGAATCACTCGGTCACCCATACTTAGGATAAGGCATCCTAAGTATAGAAAGAGTGTAGCCAAAAATCGGAGACCAGTGATTTGTGGAGAAGAAAGGCTATACAAAAGAATCACAACAAAAAATAAAACGTAAATCAGTGAACAATCGGTCCCCCCATACTTAGGATCTGGTATCCTAAGCATAGAAGACGAGCAAAAATGGGGACAATTGTGGTCTACGAAGAATATACAAGTGTTGTGGGTTTCTAGAATCGAAAGGCTAAAAAGCATTTGTATAGGAGGATATGAAATGAAAGGATGATCATGATTCCTGTATAAAATAGATCACTTCAGTACGGGCCAGATGATCAGTAGTCTCGACGAAATGCTTCAGCATCTGCCCGTTTACCACGAACGGTTCTGCACCAGGTGACACATCTGATATCGCTATACTGCCATTGTCGTGCACCGTTCTGACTATGTACGACCCTTCCCACTTGCTTTTCAATTTGCCGGGAAAAATTCTCATCCTTGCATTGAACAACCAGACTTTCTTCCCTGGGACAAAGGTCTTGTGCCGAATATGTCTGTCATGCCATTTCTTCACTTTGTCCTTATATATGAGTGTGTTCTCGTATGCTTGATTTTGAATCTCTACCAGCTCATTCAGATCTATCTTTCTCTTGGATCTTTCTTTCTGTACATCTAGTAATATTTCTCGAATCGCCCATTCAGATTTGTGCATGATTTCTACGGGCAAGTGGCATGGCTTTCCATAAACCAATCTAAATGGAGAAGTACCTAAGGGAGTTTTATAAGCAGTACGATATGCCCAAAGAACCTGATCTAGAAGAAATGACCAGTTCTTCCTATCCGGCCGTACTAGTTTCTGGAGAATTGATTTCACCTCCTTATTCGAAACTTCAGCCATGCCGTTCGTCTGTGGGTGGTAAGGAGAAGCTACTCTGTGATCAATACCGTATTTCTTCACTAGCTTTTTGACCTCCTTATTGATGAAGTGGCTACCCCCATCTGAAATGAGAATACGTGGGATCCCGAACCGCGAAATAATGTGTTCCCTTAGGAACTTGCAAACGGTTTTACTGTCTGCGGTTCGTGCGGGTATAGCCTCCACCCGTCTACTAACATAATCTACAGTGAGAAGAATGTACTCAAAGTCGCTGCTAGAAGGGAACGATCCCATAAAATCTATGCCCCATGCATCAAATATCTCGCAAATAAAGACGGGTCGCATCGGTATTGCATCTCTGGCACTGACTGTCCCTACAACTCTCTGACAATCTGGGCAACTCTTCACGAATGTGCAGGCATCTCTAGTAAGAGTCGGCCACCATAATCCGCTCTGAAGTACCTTCTGCGCTGTCCTCTTCCCTGAATGATGTCCTCCTGACTCTAAAGAATGGCATAAGGTGAGGACACTATTATATTCCTCCTGAGGAATACAACACCCGTAAACACAATCTGGTCCTTCTCGAAAAAGGATCGGATCCTTCCAATGGTAGTATCGTGCCTCAGAAACTAGTTTATCAACTCGGTTCTTAGGCCAACCCTGAGGACTTTTCTGTGTGATCAGAAAGTTCACTATATCTGCATACCACAGAAGTTCGGTAACCGCAAAGATGCTCTCGTCAGGAAATCTCTCTGCGATCTCGGACGTGTACTCATCTGAAGTCTGTTCTGACTGTAATCGGGAGAGGTGGTCAGCTACCACATTCTTTACCCCAGGTTTATCTTTGATATCCAAATAGAATTCCTGAAGTAATAGAATCCATCTAAGAAGGCGTGCCTTAGCATCCTTCTTTTCCATCAGAAATCGTATAGCTGAGTGATCAGTGTAAACTGTGATTTTCGAGCCAAGAAGATATGATCTGAACTTATCTAGAGCAAACACCACTGCCAACATCTCCTTTTCTGTCACTGTGTAATTTCTCTGAGCATCGTCTAAGGTTCTGCTGGCGTAGTGGATGGCAATGGGAAGTCCATTCCTCATCTATCCTAATATGGCCCTGACCGCAAAATCTGAAGCACCCGTCATGATCTCGAAGGGTAGAGACCAATCAGGCGGCTGTAGGACAGGAGCACTGATAATCTTCTCTTTCAAAGTGAGGAAGGCATTAAGACATTTATCATTTAACACGAACTCGATGTCTTTGCCTAATAACTCGGTTAACGGTCGGGCAATCATGGAGAAGTCTTGGATAAACCGTCGGTAAAAGCCGACATGCCCCAGAAATGACCGTAACTGTTTTTAGGTTGGATGGTGGTTCGAGTTTCGTTATAACATCCACCTTGGCAGGGTCTACCTCCATGCCTCACTGGGAGATGACGTGCCCCAACATGATCCCATGAGTAACCATAAAATGGCTCTTTTCCCAAGACAGAACGAGATCTACCTCACAACATTTCTGTAGAACCTGGTCTAGGTACGCTAAACAATCGTCAAAGGACTCACCATAGACCGAAAAATCATCCATAAAAACCTCTAGAAAATCACCGACCATGTCCGCAAAAATAACAAGCATGCACCTCTGGAAAGTAGCAGGAGCGTTGCACAATCCAAAGGGCATCCGTCTAAAGGCATACGTACCGAACGGACATGTGAAAGTGGTTTTCTCCTGGTCTTCAGGAGCAATTGATACCTGGTAGTATCTGGAGTAACCATCAAGAAAACAGAAGTACTTCTTCCCTGCCAACCGTTCTATGACCTCGTCTATAAAAGGCAAAGGGAAGTAGTCCTTCTTCGTCGCGGTGTTCAGTTTTCTGTAATCAACACATACTCGCCAGGACGTGGTTACTCTCTTTGGAATCTCCTCTCCACTCTTGTTCTTAACCATCTGAATTCCTGACTTTTTCGGGACAACGTGCAATGGGCTAACCCATTCAGAGTTGGAGATAGGATAAATGAACCTTGCGTCGCACCATTTCGTAATCTCTTTCTTGACAACTTCTCGTAAAACCAGATTCAGCCTACGCTGAAACTCTCTAGAGGGTTTGCTGTCATGATCGAGATAGATATGATGCGAACACAAAGCAGGATTAATCCCGCGGAGATCGGATACAGTCCACCCAATAGCCTTGCAGTTTCTTTCTAGAATCTCCATCAAACGAGATTCTTGATCGTCGGTCAAAGATGAGCTGATAATGACCGGAAACAGTTGATGTGGACCCGCAAGGAAAGCATATTTCATGTTTGGTGGCAAAGTATTTAATTCAGGTAAGGTAGAATCTGGATCTGCCGAAACATCTTCCGTATGAGTAACGGGATCTATATCGGTTGTGGATTTATCAGCTTTCTGATTATCCACCATATCAATGTGCTATGGAGTCGGACTACGGAAGATGCTCAAGACATCATCCGACTCGTCAGAATGATCAGAGGAAAATAACTCAGCTAAATGAAACTCTGTCTCTGGATCTTCTGAGATGGAGGAATCGTGTAAAGTTTCTGAATCTGAAAAATCTGCCATCAATTTGTCAAAACTATGATCCATTTGCTTCTCATCATCTAAACTGAAATACAAAGTTCTGTCTTAAGAATCACCTCTTGTGGTCTCGGACCCATCCTCTGTCAAACATTCTTGGGTCTCTACCTGATATCTTTCGAGGTCGTCAAGACGGACCTCATCCATGTAATCGCAGGAGGCTAAAGAACTCAGAAAATCAGAAGGTGCATCACTAGATGTGTTCGAATTCCTCGCCATCTCTATATGTATCTTCTTGCCCTCGGCGCGAAAAGACACCTTCCATGTATCATAATCAAAGAGGGCCTTTGTGGTTTCCAGAAAAGGCCTCCCGAGAATAATCGGGGTCAGGTGTAACTGTGTAGGGCAATCCATGTCCAGGACCGTAAAGTCCACTGGGAATTGCAGACCCTGCACGGTTACGATAACGTTCCTTAATATACCCTTAGGTCTCTTTACTGATCGATTAGCAAACTGAAGGATCGCGCGGGATTTGTAAAGAGAACCTAACTCGAGCCTATCGAGTAAGGAAGAGGGTATCAAGTTAATCGAGGAACGGTTATCTAATAGAGTGTGGTCGAACTCGGCTTTTGCGATCTCGTATCTGACATAATGTGCACCTGAGTCCTTTTTCTTCTTCGGTAATTTGTTCTGTATAGCACAAGATGTGGCCTTAGTCAAGACATGTTTTTCTGTTCAGGATCTTTTTTTCCTACGCGTGGTACATCGGTTTTTCAATTGATTCTTGAGCGTAGGAAAATGATCTAAGGCATCATGAAGCGGGATCTTCAAAAAGATATGATCTTTAAGTAATCTTTCTATCTTTGGTGTCACAACATTCTTTTTGGTGTTTTTCTTTCCTTTTCCAAACAAAGCATCGGGAAAAGGAATAAAATCAGAAGTCAGAAAATCAGAATTTTTATTGCTATGAGAATCAGCTTGTACATCGAGTGTTTCAGAATTATGTACAAAACTCTCTAAGACTGGGGAAGAAATGTTTTTCACGGGATTCTCTGCCTGATCTGGCGTGATTTCATCGTCTGATTCGCCAGTATCCATATCAAAGGTATCGGCATCGCTCCTGGCTTTTGCAGAGTGGTCCTCATCATCTTGCTGGTTCTCCTCCTCGGCTTCGGATTCTTGCGGCTCATGGATCTGCTCGTGCTCCTCTGGTGTCCGCTCTTCTACTCCAGCAGGTACTTGTGGTGATCTACCGTTCCTGAGACGAATGAAGTTAGATAAAAATTCAGGAAACGAGATCTTACCTGTAGTGTCTACCTGATCTGGATGCCTCCTCTTATTGTTCGGATTCATCTGAGGCTGGGCTGGAAGAGTGATCTTTGGTGCGGTCAACTCGTCCAAACGACGGTTAACCTGCTCCATCTCATTCTTGTGTGCAATCTGGAGCGTACTCAGCATGTCCATGATCTGGTTGAATGCCTGAGCCTGTGAAGACATCTTTGGTTCAGTGTGGTGGCCCTAGCTTGCTCCTCTCTCCTGCCTTGACATGTATTGCTGAGAGATAGAAGGCTGGGAGTATCGTTGTGGTGTGGAGGGAGACTGCTGCGGTTGCTGGTAAGGATAGTTCTGTGAATAGTTAGCAGGGTGTTGATATGAGTGTGGTCTCTGATGATAGACATTCGGATGAGACTGCTGCGGCGTGAAGCTCTGGCGGTGCTGAAAATGCGGACGTCCATGCTGGGGATGACCGTACGACTGCTGCTGCTGATTTGGTATACTAGACTGCTGAATCGGAGTATACCAAATCCCGTTGATCTCGAGAGAGGATTGCGGCTCCACCTCCATCTCTGCGGTGTTGGTGATCTGCCCGGGATTGGCATGAGACTGATCCTCGTGCCAATTTATCTGCGGAATCTCAGACTCGCTCTGAACGTAGTGGATCTGACGGGTGGGTGGAGCGGGTGCGATCCTCCGTGCTGGTTGTGCGGTCGAAGAAGTCTGGCTCTGCTGATACTGAAGTTGGAGCTCAGACACCTTCTTCGAAAGATCACTCAGCTGCTGAGGTAGAGCTAAGAGTTTCTCCAACTCTCACAGTGGCTGTAAGTCCTGAACTTGCTTGTGAATCACGTCCACCAACGTTAGTTTCTCGCTAATGAATCCCATGTTGGTGTTTGATTAAGAGTCTGAAATGTTTGCCACCTTATGGCGATCGCGGTGATGTGGTGGCTGCGGGGCTTTCTAAAATGCCCGAGTAGAGTCTACGACTCTGGAATTCTCAGCCATCCCTTCGAAGATGGCCCAAACTGACTCGGCATCCTTATTCAAATAACTGCCGCCACATGCAACACTCACGAGCCCCTGGATGTCCGGCTGGAGTCCTCCAAAGTAGTTCTGCACTAGCACCTTCGTCGGGATCTCATGATGCGGGCTTCTCTCTGTAAGGTCCTTGAACCTATCCCATGCTTCATGGAAAGATTCGTATGGAAGCTGTGTAGTTGGAGATCTGGCTCCTCATCATGTTCGTCCTTCCCATAGGAAAATATTTATGCAGGAATGTGGACTTCAGATCGTCCCATGTAGATATTTCCCGTCCCAAATGGCTCAGCCAATAAAGATCCTTATTGGCTAAGGCAAAGGGAAAGGCCTTGAGGCGTACGGCTTTCTGCGTAACTCTTGGATAACAAGCCGTATCACATATCATCTCAAATTGTTGCAGAAAGGTAAACGACTCCTCTGTAGCATTCCCGTAGAGCTTGGAAGAAATGAGATGAAGGACGGCTTTAATTCGTATGGCCCTTGATTCGGCGGTAGCCGAATCCAATGATGGAGCGTCCTTGCGCCCGGGTCATACTCTTCCCGTAAAGTCGCGGGAACCACAGGCGGTAAATGGTTCTCGACCCCTGCTCGCAGCGCGGCTATTTCAACCCGCAACTCATTCTGAGTTCTAAATTAATCTCGGATCTGTAAATTCACCTGTTGAAGCGTCTCGAGAATCCCTACAGTAACATCTGCGGTGTATGTTCTTCCTTCATCTTGCTCCTCAGCTGCTTCCCTCTCGTCTGCTGTTGGTGCTTTACCGTGAGCCATCGGCTTCGATTCGTCTGGAAAAGAGAAGCTTGATGAATACTCATTCATCACTCTTTATTCTTATATTTTAGCTACAAAAACCTTTGCAAATGCATGTAGATATATGTAAATACAAATAATTACCAAAAGCATGCATTGTGTAAAAATCTATAATTAGCATGTTTTTGTGTAAAAATAAAAGAATAAAGATTAAAAAGAAAAAGAGGGAAATATTTAGAATAAATATTGAGCAACCTAACCCAAGGGAGGGCTCAGCATGGGCCTGACCGCATAAAAGCCAAAGTAGAGGGAGATAGGGGCTCATGTGTGTAAATATTTATGTAAATAAAATAAAGATATTTTCCTCACCAAAAATATGCTTGTAAATACTTGTATATGTTTATAAAACATAAAAAAAAGAAAAAGTTAAAAATCAAAAAGAACTAAAACACCCCTTTCATCATGTACATAAACCACTCCTATGTATTTATTTAACCCTATAAATAAATAAAATTAATTTCCAAAATTTTTGTAAATATTCTATGTTAAATAATGTAAATAAATAAAATAAAAACAATCAAAACAAAAATCAAATAAAAATAACAAAATTAAAAATACAAAAATATATTGTACATATACCTTGTATATAAATGTACATATCTATTTATTTTACCTGTGCAAATAAATAATAAAAATAAAATAAAAATCCCTTTTTATTCCTTATTTTATAATATAAATAAACAAAATATAAAATAGGAATAAAAATGTACAAAAATAATAATTAAAAAATCAAAAATAAAAAACCCTAATAGTGTACATATACCTATGTATTACATACTATGTATATAGCTTATTTTTATTTCCAAAAATTAATTAAAAATCACTAAAAAATAGAAAAAAATAAAATAAAAATATTTTGTGTTTTGAGTTTTTGCAAATTCGGCCCCTAGCTACCTTTATTTGTCACTTCAAGATCCAGCCACGTGGCCGAATCCCATTGGCTCCGGGGGATGTTGACCGCCCGGTCAACTACCCCCCCCCCCAGGACCACCTCCCGCGGATCTGGGTCGTGGACCCGATTTCTCGAATTTCTACCCGCTCGACCCGATCACTATTTCACCAAACCCCGGCTCCGTTTTGATCCTCCCACATCCGACATCCTCGCCGGGCACACACCTTGGGATCCGCGCTCCTCATCGACCTACCCGAGCCAGTCTTAGCCGGACCCCTCCAGCGTACATAAGCGAGCTCCGCCACCCATTTTCACCATCTTTGGCTAGTTGTTTCCTCCTCGTGTGAGCTCCAGAGCAACCGTGAGAGTGACAGCTCGCGTCTGAGCCTGTCGAAGCGAGGAGAGGGAGCTTCGCCATCGATCCGGCGAGCCCAGCCGCCGTAGCTCCGCCACCAGCGTGAGCTTCGAGCCTCGGAGCGAGACGATCCTCGAGGCAACGACCAGGAGCTTCAGCATCTCATCCCCAGTCTCTCTGACCACCCAGGTAGCTCCGATAGCCTATCTTTTCCTTTAATTTCAGTTTACGCCCAAATCACTCCGCCGCCGCGTTTCTTTGATTCCGACCACTCCGTCACCCCTATCGATCATCGGAATCGACCATTACGTCCGCCTCCTTCCGACGCACCTTCTTCACCCACTCACTCAACCCAGCTCGCACAGGAGCTGGGAAACGAGCACCTCCGTCCACCACCTTCGCCGGAGCTCGCCATCCCGACACATCCATCACCCCCACTTCGCCTAACCGGGTCGAGGCAATTTGCCCTCGACCTGTGAATCTTCTGGTTCGCTTTTCAGGTCAAAACGATGGCCATCTGAGGCCCTTCGTCATCCAGCCAGGAGACCCAGCTCCGTCGACCTCGACCGAGCTCCTCAGAGCTCGGCTCGATCATCGGAGCCCACCGGCAGATGCGGGAGCCTTCCACGATTCTTCTCCGACCTTCAGAGGGCTCCAAGGAGGAGCACCGCGCACGCACGAGCCCGGCGAGTCTCGCCGGGGACTTGTTCTTCCAGCATCCTCCATCGCCGTCCGATCGTCCCCAGCGCCCCAGTTGTCATCTGAGCCGTTCATCCTAGGCGTGGCATCACCGTCTGATCATTTCGAGGACAGATCTTGACCATCCGCTAGGAGGAAGAGGCACCAGCACGCCTCGTCCGTCGGATCTGCCACGTGCCCTCTCCTCCTCCGTCGATACACCAAGGGCTTGACCTCCAAAGCACCGTGACCGTTCGATCTCCACGTGGAGGGCCCTTGACCGTCCGATCAGGCCTACATTCCAGAGTTTGAGCGCCCGCTTCTCTCCACCGTCAGATCGTCGACGTGGCGCACATCCAGCCTTCGACGTTAAATAAGGGGTAAATTGTCCTTAGACCCCTTTTACTTTCTGCATTTAGTTTGTAGTCCTGTAAATACGTAGTGTAGTTGTTTAGTTTTTGTGAAAATTGCACTGTGGACCCTTCTTTTTATCGTATTTGCACTTATACCCCTGCCAGTTGTGGACACGTGCATCGACACGTCATATTTTGGTTTATTTGCAATAGAGACCCCTATAGTTCTGGATGTTATTGAATGAATGAAATCTTTTACTTATTTGCATTTATACCCATGTGCGTGATTTATTTCCACATGTGCGTTATATTTTGGGTATTTTGCAGATAAGCCCCTGGACTTTTGGTACTTGTTACCAATAAGTCCTCGGGACTTAGTTTTATCACATTTGGGTCCCTGAGTGCCCCAGGCACGCGCGTGGCACGTGTTTTGCTGGGTATTTTGCACCAGACCCCCCAGAACTTCGGGTATTTGCACTTTGGTCCCTGTGCACAGTGCCCCTCTTTTATTTTTGAATAAAATATCAAATCACCTCCAAATCCAACGAAATTTTGAGACATGGCTCCTGCCATGGTGTAAGATTTTTGTAGATTTTTGAGGACATTTTTGACTTAGTTTGATATTTTTAAAAATTCAAAAACCTTCATTTTTGCTACTTTCTAACTTGAAAAATCACAAAAAAATATAAAAACTCACTTAAAAATTCTATAAAAAATTGTCCACTGTTTGTTTTGCTTAGTTTGATTTTCTAGCCAATTTGGCTATTTTTCGTTGCTAAAAACCACTAAAAACTCAAAAACACTTAAAAAACCCATAAAAATTCTAGTAAATAAATTGAAAATCCAAAAATAATAAAATTGGTACCTAAATTTTCCTTGTTCTATCATCTTTACAGGAAAATTACCTCCCTTTTTGGCTTGGCTGGACAGTACCATTTCTTTTAGCTATTGTTTGATCTTTAGAAAATTAAATAAAGATCAGAAAATTCTCAAAAATTCACCAAAAACACTAAAAAATATAAAACACATAAAAATATTTTTGTTTGAATTTTTGGTTGATTTTTAGTGCTTTAAATAAATTGTTGAATTGTGTGCTTGGTTGCTTTTTATCATTTTCTTAATAAACTAAAAAATCCAAAAAAATATAAAATATTCAAAAACCATCAAAAACATTTTCTCCTTTTATTTTATCTCTTTTTGACTACTTCGTAGGCCGAAAGGCCAACCCGTGCTCCTTGAGTTCGACCCTGGGTGCTATACCAGGTTAATCCAATAGCAGGACCGCTACTTCGTGTTTTGACCGATTTTATCTTTATTGAGTGGTTCATTTTTCTTGATTGACATCGTCTGATCGCTTGGGTCGCAACGACCTATTTAGTACCTTATACCCGAGTGCTCAGGCGTGTCAGCTCTCGTAAGAACTCAGCGAAAATCCGACTGGAGATGATTTATTGAGATGAGGGTCTATCTCAATTTTTGGCCAGGAGGCGAGGGGGTCTGGGTCTGACTCTCCTCGTGATCAGATTGTTGGAAATGCGAGCCCACGGCGAGCCATTATGCAATAAATGTTATTGCAATTCACTCCTTAATCTGAAATGAAGAATACATAATTTGCATAATAGGTCCCTTAGTACAATTAGGGTTATGTACCATGGCTATCTTGATGATCATACAGTTGTTGATTCAGTTATTGAATCATAGAGGCCGGTGTTTGGATGAATATCTAAAGGGTTAGATTGAGGACTCATCAAGCACCATCAAATGATTGTTAAGAGATGATCTCCAGCCTGAGAAGGAGATGGCAATACTTTCTCTAAAGGCTGATATCTGACCGACCTCTTGATGCAGGTCCTCTGCATAGGAATAGAGATTCGGAGGTGTCAGACTAGTTAGGTCAAAGAGTTGACTTAACAAGATCGAGGTAACCGAAGTCCTATATCGTATACTGTCACGATACAGGCACGAATCCTCTGACCGGAGACAGATGTGTTACTATATGTCTAAGTACGTACATTTGGCAGACCAATAGGTTGATGACCTAATCAAGGTCTATACACCGGCGCGCTGGTGTGCATATAAGGGCATATGAGTAATACGATCTCTCAAAGGGATCATACAGGTTCAGTTACTGAACCGAAAGACACGAGCTCACTCATGAGATATTGGGAAGAATCAAATTCCGTGCGCACGGTCGTCTCGCTTTGGAAGCTTGACTGAATTTGTAGGTTTGATATATACTTTTGGAAAGTATATGATCAAGACCTAGGTATGATATACGCTTTTGGAAAGTGTATGATTGATACCAACTCCCAATGATCGAATGAGAAACTTACTGATAAAACCATGAAGTAGACAGTATAAAGTTGATCCAATACTTCGGGTTTAGTCTGAGTCTTCCAGTATGCAGGATGTACAGGTATTGGGAATACCTGAGGGTGATGTGATCATAAACGATTGTATAACCATGATGCTTCCATTCCTAGGGAGTGATGAAACGGGTCTGGATTTTAGTGACTCCTCTCAGTAGAGAAGTGATCTGATCTTGGTCCAAGTGATGGACATTGATCTGAATGTGATTCATATACAATGAGAAGATTAGATTTACGGACTTGATTTAATCAAACATCTATGGGAGGCCCGCGATCTGGATTTGAGATACGATCTCAATATCCATGTCACTATACGTGGAACAATACAATCGCCCTGTCCTTATCTCCAATTATCTGCGGAGAAAGCGCATTATCCTTGAAGGAGTTCATGGATAATTCTATTGTTGATATATATATATCCGAGCATTGAGAAAATGGATAATTAAATGTGATTTAATTATCATGAGTAATATGAATTTGATTCATATTATAAAGAGAGTTATCTGAGATAATTAAATGTGATTTAATTATCAAAGATGTAAATAATGTGAATGTGATTCATATTATTTGAGAACAAGAGAATAAAGAATCCAAGATGATTAAATGTGATTTAATTATCATGGATATGAATAATGTGGATAGCAGTATCCATATTAGTCATATATATTATAAATGTGATTTATAATATATAAGAGAGAGCTATTTGTAATTTACATTTGTTAATTAAATGTTAATGTGAATTGGATTCACATTGGACATTGAATTGAAAATGTAATTTACATTTTATTTTGGGTTGTGAATATGATTCACAAATTTTTCAATGGCAAGATTGCAATGTCTACAAAATAATTGTGAATTATTTTTGTAGAATAATTTGCAACAAAAGTTGTTGCAAATAATGGAGATTACATAAAGATGAAATAGCCACCTTCCTAATGGAGGAGGGTGGACGACCACCACTCCCATTAGGAAAGGGAGGCCGTCCCCCCTCTCCACATGGAAGTAGGCTTTCTCTCCTTTCATTATCTCCATGTATTGATGATTTAATTTTGTGATTAAATTGTGTTGATTTATCAACATATATTTAATTTTAAATTAATTAATTGTTGTTGGTTTTACCAACACAAATCTTAGCCATTAAAAGAAACACAATCAATGAGAGCCACTGGATTTGTGTTTGTCCCATGGATTGAGATCCATGGATCCCAAAACCCTATAAAAGGAGAGGTACCCCATTGCTCTTCTTTACACAACCAAGAGACAACAAGTCTCTCTCTCTCTCTTTCTCTATACACGCCCTCTCTCTCCCTCTCATGGCCGTCCACCATGGATGCCCTAGAGAGGTTCTCCATCGCCGCAGCGTCGTCGTTATGTTGCCCGATGGTTTGCTCGTGGGAACTCCGTCTACTTCAGTGTGCCTTGCTCGTGAAGAAGACGTTGGATCTCGTGTGTCGAGATCAGGAGATCCGCCGCTTGGATCATCAACATGGATTGCGAGAAGCACGCGGTTCATCCCCGCGCTCGCAAGCGTCTCCTCCGTCGGATCGGACTTGAGACAGGAGGTCTCTTCGTTTAGAGAATCGATTGCAACCACGCTTCAAGAGGTAAACCTAATACTTGTTTGTGGTTTAGACGAAACGATCCGAGAAGTGTTCTTGGATCATGTGGTTTCGTCGCATAAAATTTTTAATTTCCGCTGCATAGAACCACTAGTACGACTAGTCGTTCTTCGTCGTATTCGATACGACGATCACGCTTCCGTGATGCGCTTGAGGGTCTACCCATATCCTTCACAGATGGGACCAGCTCGGGAAGAGAGTTATCCCGAACTTGTGAAGATGTACGCTCGACGGTGGACGGTCGAAAGCTCACGGAGTCTGAGAAGAAAAGCCGTCGAGACGTCATCCTCGATATCAAGAGATTAATCGGGAGAGCACGATTTACGATTCAAAAGAAATGAGAAATGCGAAAGCCGCGGAAACTTACCCCCCACAAGCAAACACAAAGCAAAACTCCGTTTTTTTACCTACTCAACCCGATGATGACCATAAGAGTTCGGTCTTTTTATCTTGTCAGTTTTGGGGTTGTAATTAGCAAACAAATAGTGCGGTTTATTGTGCGCTATGCGAGCTGATAGGTGCCCTAGTTTCCCCCTGCGATACTGTCCTGAGTCCTTGCAAAGAACCACTTGCTCTCAGATAGTATTGTGGCAAGTACACAGACCGATTCCGGCCTGCATTACTTGAGGACGAATCCTTACGCGGTGTTCTCTAAATCTCCTCACTCTGCTAAGTAAACCCGGACCGTTTCCACTACCCGAGCGTACCCACTGAAAGCAGTGATTAAATGTATGAACTAAGTAGTATGTTGAAAGAGATCGGGTTTTAGATTAAGTGTTGGCTCTCGCTCGCGCACTCTGAAAAAAATGGCGGGGATTACTCTCCCAAATCAGATGAATCGTCATGGTTTTTAAGTCCGATATGTTTAGCAGTCCCGATTTTATTTTGTGGTTTTATATTTTTTTGAGTATTTTCAAACAAACGTCTATTTTTTTTATTTTCTGAATCCTAACATCATGCACCTAGGTTGCAAGTCCTACAACTAGCTACGTAAGCGCAATCAATCGAATAAAAACACCTAAACATGCATATATCGAAAAAGCCACGGAAAAACCGATAAGGCGAGAAAATCACGGTGGGTGCTCTGATCCCCCCATATACGGTATCCGATGAATCAGACCCCAAAGAAAAATCTCTTTTACTGTTTCTCTCCCTTTCTCTCTCTTTTACAAAATTGAACTAACTAAGTCTGCCCTCTGCAGCCGATTCGTAGAGAAGAAACCGACCTCTGCTCTTTCAACTGATTCGGCTTCCGAAGAAGCCAGCTGATCCTGCAGGCCCTGCAAACTTGATTAGTTGTATGAAAAAAACCGATCGAGAGAAGAGTCGAGAAAAGCCGTACGAAAAACCATACGAAAAACCGAAGAGAAGCTACGAAAAAACAAACAAAAAGAAGAGAAAAAATAAAATCACAATAATTCGGAAAAGATCAAAATATTCTAACGCCTCCCCGGCAACGGCGCCATTTGATGTGGCTAAAATCAGACCGCGGCTTTTTCAAGAATAAAGGGTGTCGGTGTAGAAAAGCCGCGAAAAGATCTCAGTCGATCAAATAAATTCGGTTTTCGGAAGAAACCTACACTATTTATTTTACCAGGTGAGTGTGCCTGGGTCGAACTCAAGGAGGAAGAATAGAATGCTTCGATTTTTAAGAAAATATTTTTGTGATTTTATTTTATCTCTTCTGAAAGCAATCAGAGAAAAGAAACTCATTTTTATTTGATTTTTATTTTTTTTAATTTTTAATTTGATTTTAGTCTTTTCCAAATTTTTTATTTAATTTTCAAAAGGGATATTTTTCACAAAATTTTATTTACTATATATATAGGTGAATTATAGGAAGATGATACAATATAGTAGGTGGAATGAGTCGAGCAGCGGGCTCGAACAAGCACACGAAATCAAAACAAAATGAGATCGGTTTTCGACGAGTTAAAACACGAGAAAACACGTAGAAAAATACACAAAAAATACTAAAAACCTCGCGGGGGTAGTTGTGTAACTACCCCAAGAAAATATCTGAAAATAAGGTCGAAAAGAGGTCCAAAAATCCCCTACAGCCCAGGGGCATAAGCGCAAGAAAACTATTAAACTTGTTTTGCGAATTGGTCCTTTTCAGGGACTATTTTGAAAGAAAGTTAAGTGTTTACATTTAGGTCCCTGTAGAGGGACCTAAATGCAATTTTGAAAACCTTTTGGAGCGGGAGTAAATTCTGGAAATCTTCTAGAGTTAGTGTGCAAAATTCCCACCGATTCGGCTTGGACGACTGTGATTAGAAGCTGATGGGGCGATCTGACGTCCCTTAGCTTGCCATGTGTCAGTTGCCTGTACACCTGGGGCGTTCTTGCTGTTCTTGATTCAGTAGCGCAGCGGTTGAGGAAGGCTTCTTCTCCGATTTATTCAGAGCAATCGATGGCGTCTTGGGCTCTCTGGCGGGGCCAGAGGGGTGGCTCCTCCACCCCTCGAGCTCGCCCGCGGTAGGTGGCTGGCGGAGGCGGCTCCGAGCTGCGGTGGAGGTGCGATGAAGATGAAGGTCCACAGATCCTGGAGATTGAGTTCCAGGTTGTTGCACTTCTTTGAACTGCGATTTCTTTGATGATGATAGCTTCCAGATGCATGAAGATGCTCCTGATTGAAGACGGATCTAGCAAACAACGCAATTTCATGCTCGATTCACGTAGAATTGGCCAATAGATTGAGAAGTCGCAAGATCAAAACATGGCGAAAAATGAGGTTTCCAGAGTTATTGAAAATTGCGTGAAAATGATGATGAAGTAAGATGCGATTTGAGTTGGTTTTGATGCGATTGGAAGTGGATTTGGATTACGTGCCTAAGTAGGATGATTAAGCGTCCTAATGACGACTTAATCTCGCTAATATCTACACGAAGATCGAGGAGAGAATTAGAGAAATATGGAGGAAGAGGTCTGGGGAGATACAAGGTGTATTTACCTCTGAGAATTCTCGACGGTCGACCTTGGCCAGAGCTCCACGCATACGACGGTGGCGATGCAAGGCTGACGAGCGCCTTGGAACCTCCTACGATGATCCTTCTCCCACGCGGGCACCTTCGAGCGGAGCTGTCACCTCCTGAGCGAGCGGAGCGGAGGCGAGGAAGAGAGGGGGTCGATCACTTGGAGCTGAAGCTACAGGTGGTTGGAGAGTTGGTTAAAAATGGCGAGGTTTGGAGCTTTATATAGATCAATTGCGTGGACTCCAAGTTAGATCCAAGGATGGGCGATGGAGAGAGTTGTTAGGTGAAGAGATCTAAGGGTCGAAATCGTCAGAAGGAGTTAAGATGCCAGCTAGAGAATTCGGGGAAGATGGCCGGCCAGAACAGATTCTGTTTGAGTTGCTTTGAAGAAGATGAACCAAGTGCTGACACGTGTCAGCACCTGGTTGGCCAGTATTGTAAAATACTTCTAAAATCAATATTAAATAGTATTTAATGTTATTTTAAATAGGTATAATACAAGAAATGTAAATAAATTATTTATCTAATTTATGGAACAATTACTTTTTATAAATAATAAATATTATTCAAAATATAAATATTATATTAATAAATATGTGTATTTAAATAGGTTTGGATTTTTAATTTAATAAATAAATAATTAAAAATTAATTTTATATTTTATTAATTATTACAACAATAAATATGAGTTGTGTGAATTTTTAGAGATTTTAATAAATTAATTTACATAAATTAGTAAATAAGGATATAAGTTAGCTAGTTCATTTTTACATATATTTTAAGGTTTTTGATTTTATTAAAATGATAAAAAAGCTCCAAAAATTATGAAATAAATTAGGGTTAAATTATAAGATCATGAAAATATTTAGAAATAATAAAATTAAGAAAACTATAAATAATGTGTGTTATATAAAATAAATAGCCCAGAAACACCGTTGTCTTTTGGTCCCAAAACCGACTTTTTTGCAAATGGACTCCGAATTCGATGAAACCACCTTTATTAGTTAGAGAATATTATTTTATGAACTCTAAAGGTGAGTATAGTGAAATTGGAGTTCATATGAAGAAGTTATGATGTTCGGAAGTTGAGATTTTGACAATTTATAGACAGGATTTCTTGGCATATTTACATGGTAATATTTTTAACTTATTTTTATATTTTTATATACATTTTTAGATATACTTAGGAGAAGATTTGGTGAAAAATATATATACATATGAATTAATTAAAATTCCTTGAATTTTTGTATTTATTTTATGAATACTAATGAATATATATAGAGTGGGGTTTAATTTATTTTTAGGATTTTCTTTCCTTATCTCCCCCTACTTATTGGCTTGTCGACCAATCCACCATGACTTGGTCTCAGGGGTTAGGTTATAAATATACCTTATAGTTATATTTATATTTTAAGTCATATTGTACATATATACATATATCCAATCTGCCTTTTGTTCTTTTTCTTTGTCTTTTATTTATTAACATGATTTTGATGGTTAAAAGTTGAATATTTATACATGAATGAGGATTTGTTAAAAGATGGAAATTAATGAATATTTACATGCATTTGTTAAGGGTTTTAAGACAAAATGCGACAGAAAAGTTAATGAATCATGGATTCATCATTGATCTAAAGAGATAATTAAGAATTATCCTCATATTACAGTTCAAGAATTATCGTGAGTTTGTTAGAATTGTCTCAAGTGATGATTTAAGAATTATCATAATATAACTATTGAATTATCTCAAGTGATGATTCAAGAGTTATCATGAGATAGTTTGTGAAATATCTTCTCAAGTGATGACATGAATTATCATGAGATAAATAATGAATTACCTCAAGTGATAATTCTAGAATATTGAAGTGATAATTTATATTTATCGAGATACAATTAGACCATTATCATAATTCAGGTCTAAAGCTATAAAAGGGATGCTTAACCTCCTTTGTCATCAATTGATTCAATTCTATCAAGTGCTATCTAGTCCTAAGGAGAAAGAGGATTAAATATAAGCGAATTATTCTCTGTCTCTTGGTCATCCCCACATATTTCATCAAAACCTCAATTGTCGATATTCATAGCCTTTTCTTCCTCTTTGTTGGCTTGGCCAATTGCAAGAGAAGTCGCCCGCCTCTTCATGCTTCATGTATGCGAAGGTAGAGATCATCTGGACCTTTATTTGCCTGAAGTACTTGGTGGAGGAGATATCTCTAGTTCGTGGGAAGTATCGTGAGTCATCATCGTACCCACTAGAGAAGGCATCTGTCAGATTGGAATTGAATAAGGAGGTATCTTTCTTTAGAGACTCACACTTCAAATCTAGTCCAAGATACTCTTGTAATTATGCGAAACTATTTGGAAAGTGTTTTTTATACCATGTGGTTTCACAGTTGCAATCTATTTTTTTATTATGTGTTTGCATTAATTTTTGTATAATAACCACTCTTCTTGACAAACTTTACTCGTTTATTCCACATTTCTATGATGTGAGATGTCTAATATCCCTTCACATATATTATGGTGTTGTCACTTGAGATAGAAAGGCTCACAAAATTCGACCATTGTCACCACTAGGTGTCGACAATGGAGGTCAGAGCATGGTAGCTTTCTAGTATAGAGTTGTTACAAGGGGAGTTTAATACACACTTTGGATCTGTCCAGATGGTGGAGAGATAATTGGGTTCAAATGCACAAACTACTTGAATTAAGGTTTGGGTTTATTGGTTATTTACAGAGGTTAGTATCTTCTTGGTATTTTTTATGGATTTGGGTTAGCATTATGTACATAATGGAGTTAATTTCATTATATTTGTATTTAACATAAATATATTTAAAATGGTGGAAATGTGGTTATGTCTAGACGAATACACATGTGGTTCCACCTCCTTATATTAAGGGAGTTTATTCTAAATTATTATGTGAATTATTTCACAATATAACAATTAACAATTAGTCTAGTTTTATTACCAGTTGTGTTATGTTTATTTTCTATTTTATTGATATTTATTGTGCATTTGATCATGTATTCAAGCCCAAGATTTAGTCTTAGGTAGATGAATCACATATTCATTACACTCGAAACAAACATACCAAGGTCTAATCCTATTTTGAACTACTTTTAAAATAGTTCATAATATCTACATGAATATTTGACGTGCTCCTGAGGTGTGAAATCTACTTATTGCTGCTTTGTGTTGTATCGGTAGGATAGGAATGATGGTTGAAGTAATGCAGGATACTACTCTAAATCCTAGAATACATGATATATAGGGTAGCTATATAATGATACTACATTGGGAAGTGAGGTATGGGCGCATCTTCTAGCTAGTAGACTAGTCGAAGCTGAATTGATACTCTCTCTCTCTTAGGTAGGTAATTGAAGTAATTGTTCTATCCACGTGTGCATCAGAATCTACCATCTATGGTAAATCTGCATCCAAAACCATGTGTTGGTATACAATCTCATGATCATTGTGAGTTTGATCCCAACTTAACCATCCTTTTGATATCACATGTGTTGTATTGACTCGGTACTCTTGTGTAAATTTAGAGTTGATTAGTGTTCGAATATCTTCTCTCAAAAGTTCTAAAGTAAATATGTATTATAGTCAACATGTCGCATCAATCAGTTCTTGTAATCTTACAGTTATCCCTACATGTTCCTCATGTCTAAGCTTGTTGAAAGAGCATGTCTAACATATCTACTTTGACTTAAATACGTGGAAAGTATGGTTCTTCATGTGGTGTGCCACAAAGCTCATCAACATGTGGACGAACAATGGCTCCGACTAAACTGTGCCCTTGGTAAACTCAATGGTCTTAGTATGCAAACTCGGGGCATGTAATGCACTGATAGTAGAAGCTAGGTTCACTTCCAAGTATCTCAACCACTACTCGAGTTTCCCTTGTGTGACCACATTCTCATCTCATCATGCTCAGTACCCGAATCTTTCATGTGCTCATCGAAACTTGATTCTTAGATCAGATTTTATAGAAAAAGAAGGAAAATTGGGAGGGAAAAAGAAGGGAGGGGAAGGAGGAGGCAGGAAAAGACAAAAGAGGTCAGTCATGTCTCTTACCTCAAAGTAAAAACTTGACATTTCTTACTCGGGAAGACCGATAAACAAGATCGAGTAAAAGACAACAAACTTGCAACGTCATGGTGCAATGAATGACATCCCATTATCTTCCACTCACAAAAAGTAAGGCATACATATGAAGTGAAGTGAACAATAAAACGGAAAGCGTTAATGTTGCATGGAAGAAAAGTCACAAAAATCAAAAACAGGCACAAGAGAGCACTTGACATGGATTCACAACCTCAATGAGCCATAAAGGTTCAGTGTTGTATCTTGGCAATTTGAACTCAATATCAATGCTACAAGTACAAATGTGTGATATGAGAGTGCTTAATGCAAGGTTAACTTGTCCAAGCTCAAGGGAACCCCTCTTCTTAGATATAATTAGGTTTTAGAAGTGTTAAACATCAAGAGTTAAGCTGTCTAATACAGCTTCTGACACCAACCACCATGCGACTTGAGGATGCAAGTGGTAATACAAATGCCCATGGCTTTCTGTTCTGAAGTATGCGAGATGAAAATTGTAACTTAGATCTTGATGAGTAAAATAAGCTATCAGGCCCATCTAGTTTTCTAAGGCCCTGTTTGGTTGGAGAATAGGCCCTGGAATAAGGGGGTCAATTCTCCTCCCGACACGATTCTCAGTGGTACGACTATATCCTCATTATTTCATCTTATTTCACTCTTATTCATATCTTTTATCCCACCTTACCTACCTTTATTTTACCTTATTCTCCTTATTCTTATCCTCCAACCGAACGTATAATAGAGACCCTTATTCTCCTTATTGTCCATCCTTATTCCTGCTTATTCTCTTACCGAACGGACCCTAAGTAGTAAATGTTGGAGGTGGGAACAATTTACTAATCCATAAAACTTGGAGCTCATTTTTTAGGGAAAACCTTGCAACAATGTTCAAGAACTCCTACTCATGTTGGGTCAATGCATATCTCTCGATACATATTACAACCATAGTAATTACTGACAATAGTAATTATAGACACAAATATCACACGATGACACCTGAGGATTTGAGCTCTAACCTTATTGAGGCACTCCTCTCATCTTTGATGATATATGTATACAACTAGGGGTTGCTCTCCTAGTCCAATGAATCTAATCGGTAAAATTTATAAAGGTAAAGAATTATTAGTAGTCCATTTTTTAGAATATCTTTGGGTTACCACTTTTTGTGTCTTTTTAGGAGATGACTGCAGGGTTTTCCGATTCTTATCCTAAGCCTAAAAATCTGGTGTAGAGAAGCCACTAAGCCGATGCCTTAAGAAAACAATGATGCAGCAAGAGTTCAAAATTATTTTCATCACTTCATCGTAATCTCCATGTGGATGTTACATGGGAATTTTAAATCTAACCTAACTGCATCGAAATGTGAAGAAATCATCCTAATTATAGGAACATATATTAACATGATGAATTGATTAATTTGGCTACATGGAAACATCCTTAATTATTAACTAACCTACAATCCACAACCAAATCCTAATTAAATGTATCCAAGCACACAACCTTTGAAATAAAGAAAAAATGACCATGAAAATGATAAAAAAAACACATTATATCCTCCCTACATTAATTGATGAAACATGCTTCTAAAAAGTCAATTGTTTGTGCACACTTCCAAAGTCTTTAGTGAACCCTTTCTACTAAACAAGAATTAATATGGAAGAAAATCTATTACTTACAGTGACATGTTGGCTTGCTGACCACCCAACGCTACTTCCTTTACAACGTGTTCTAGGAAGAATAAACATGTATCTTCTTTCATAGCTTGCTCGATTTCCTGACAACATGGTTGCTCTTGCCAGCCCTGCACCACCTGATAAACAAATATAAACCGATGAAAAAAAAACACTATAAATAAATACGAAATGAGACCTGGAAGTTGAAACACAAAATGAAACAAATCAAAGAGAAAATGGAAATAAGGAAAACTGAACTATGATGAAAATATGCTAAAGAGAACCACCTAAGACATGCCTCCCTACAATGTCATTTTGAAAAAAATACTCATGAAACATGGTATAGAAATCTAAGAATAATGTAGAAATGTCATCTTAAGTCGAATTCAAGAGGTGAGATTTCAATTTTTTAGACTCCTACTTATTTGCATAATGTAGGTGTTGAGTGTCTATCACAATGAGCCTCTAGAAAAGTGAAGAATTTCCTAGGAATATTCATGCAAAAGTGTTTGGTTAGTTATTTGCTTTTATTATTATTATTGAGTTTTAGCATTCTTATGTGTTTTATGTGTTTTATGCCTTTTATGGTATTTTGAAAATGTGAGTTTTATGTATGAAAACACTTACTATACATAGAGGACACTAGACGTTATATAATAGTAGTTTTTGTTGAAGATATAAGAGAAAATAAAAAAGATTAAGTAATGTATGGATTTTTATGAGTGAATGTCTGAGAATATTTGTGTGTTTTGAATTTTGTGATCTAAAAGAATTATATTTTTAGCTTAAAGTATTCTATTCTTTTATTATACATAATATTATATCTAATTTAAATTTTATTTCATTATTAGTAGTATTTTTAGTTTTTCAAAGATGTATTATGTCTGATCATTTTTTATGGAATTTGATTTTTTAAAGTTTGTATGTGATTTTAGCTCAGAAAATGATAGTTTCTAAGTAATATAAATGATAAGTCCATATAAGTATACAATACAATATTCCAGGTGCAAGGACACATGAGTGAAAGATAATGTGAATCAATGTGATGCAAAAATGTAGAAGAAAAAGAGAAAAAATCTAACAATATGCGTGAAAGAATTGTTCAAAAGAATGACAATTTTGAAAATAAAAACCAAATCATATATTCATTGAAATGTTATGAGAATTATATCAAACTTTTGTGCATTGAAGTCTAGAATCTAAGTCCTAGATTTTTTTTAAAAATGAGATCTAAAAATCAATGAAAATGATCCATATCATCAAGGTTATAGTTATAAAGATAAGACAAACTTCATGTTACAAAGAATCCCTTCAAAGGACTAAAAAAATCTAAAACCTTAACTATTGCAACCAGTTTCACATAATCAGAATGCAAAAATCATACATCTTCTGAACAGTTACGTGCAATCACAGGTGGGAGGATGCATATGTAAATTTGGAAAGTGCGGAGGACTTCTATGCAGACTACCCATCTCTTTGGAATCACCATTTCAAAATAGATTCTTGTTTGAAATAAGTTCATTGTATTTGGGCTAGGTGACGCCCTAAATATAGTGTGTGTGAAGGATGTGTTCTTCCCTTTCATTTTCTAGACGATGTAGATCAAGTCGATGTCATCCCATCTTCTCAAATCTGTCTTATTGCACACGAGGAAAAATGCTCGAGGCCTCGATCTCATACATCGGTGCGTCTTCCTAGACAATTAAGAGAATTACTACCAATTTTTCGAGGCCTCAAGCTCCCCTGAGTAATGGGATACCTGCAAAGTTTATCCTCTTCTAGAATGTGATTGAATCAATCTCGGAAGAAGCTCAAGCAATTAAATCATATAAAATTCAATCTATCGATTCAATAAATATGACGTGTAGTTCATCCAATCTCTTTGGATTTAATAATAAAATATATGGATGTATCATAGAAGAAATCGATCTTATATCGTACCTTTAGACTCAAACTTACCCCAACTCCAAATCGGCTACAAATTTAATTCTTACAACTCATTATCTTAACAATTAGATCACTTAAGCTTATCAATAATCAATACTAAAATTCAAACATTTCAATAAACTCAAACCCAAAGTTTTGTAATAGATCGAGAATTATATGTACATGATAATGAATGAGACTCCCTTTATTCATAGTGAAGGAATGGGGAGTAAGCTCATACTAGTCTATCCAAGGTGTTCATGTCTAACAAAAGAGTGGAGAAGTGGCGGTTATGGATGTGAGGTTATTCATGGATTAGAAACACAATAGAAGACAATAGAAGAAGAAGAATTGAAGAAGAAGAAAAAAGAAAACCAAATAAGAGGAACGAAGAAGATCTATATCATTAATAGATAATCAACAAGAGAGAAATAAGGAGAAGAAGAAGGATATTACCTAATGAGAATGGAAGAATTATTTAATCAAAGATGAGGTTTGCGTAGCTATGCTTGGAGTGTGTCTCCTTTAGAATTCACCATCTTCCTTTTGTACATTCAACAAGAATGCACAACTTTGCTTTTTTACTTGATGGCTAACCTTCAGGAGATCTGTGGACTTTGTGAATGGAAAATTGAATGTAAAAAGGACTTAGAGAGCTTTAAATAGGTAGCAAAGAACAATAAAGAAGACCTTCAAAATATTGGAAGCACAACATCATTAGGATCAAACATGGAAGACATATCGAAATCAAAGAAACCATTTAGGTCGGAGATGGTCAAAGCAATTGAGGCAAGGTTGTCATATTTGGTTGATCAAGTTTGGTGTCAAGAAAAAGGGAGGATGGTGGGAGGAGATGATGACCAATGGGTTAACACTCCCGAAAGGAGCGGTCCAATGAGATGCAACCTATGTGGCAGGTCATTGCTCAATAACTAACCATAAACTCTGACTATATATATAATAAATATTAAATAATATAGAATCTATATTTAATGGAATATAAATGAAGAATAATTAAAATGGAAAAAATCAGATAATTTAATTATCTATAAAATGGCACATGGTACAACAATATATATTAATAAAATATAGAGAAAACCAAGTATAAACATCAAAGTATAGGTATGGTGTACCTATAATCTACAAACACATAAGTTTATTTTATTATTATTAGAAATAATATTATATCTATTTAAAGTATAATTTAGGATAATAAAAGTTTTACTAGTTTGAGGTGAACAACTTTCATGAAGAAGGATTTTAAGTTTGAGGTCAATTAGTATTTCATATTTATTTTTACTTAAGTCTCATTTTCTTAGTTTTCTATTGGCCTCCATGGCAGCCTCTAGCAAATCATATGTCCTGGAACCCTTTTCCTTGCATCCCACCTCCTGAATCATTGGATCATTAGGTCCAACGCCATTACAACCCATCTGCTACTTATCCAAGAACCATTGGACAACTTGATCCAACGATCGAGATACACACCTCTTTCACATCCGTGGACCCTTTGGCCCATGAATCTAGGCCGTTGGATCACTAATCGAATGGCTACATGTCATCGTCTTCCTCCACCTCATCTCTCCCCCATGACGTCCACGATTGTTGGTTGCTTCCCTTCTATTTTGCCTTGCCTCACCACAATCTCTCTCCATGCTCCTAATTCCACATGTCGATAATACTTCATCCCTCCTCACACTCTCATCAGATTGGTTCCAAGTTTGACCACCTCACCTCCCCACTCACTCGAAATCATTGATCCACACACCCCATTCTCTATCACACCCATCGAAAACCCTCTCCTTGTCGACTATTAAACTCATCCTCCTCTACATACGATAACTAGAGAGCCCCCTTATCTTCTCAAGTGACAACAGAGAGCAAGGAGGTCAAGTGATGACCTATCCCATTCTTGGTGTGATCATGTGGGCCATCACCAAGAGCGGTTGTTTGAGCTCGCCAGACTGGTGGTGGGCTCAGGCAAATCCCTCAATCTTCCCCAAGTAGTTTGTTTTCTCCTCCCTCTTTCTTTTTTCATGTTTTCTTCAATTTATCTATTATATCCCATAGCCCCTCTTAACTCGATCTTCATTCGTCACCTTCGTCTCCATCAAACATTTTCGTAGACTTTACCACCATTTTCCTTACCTTCTCCATAACCCCTTTCATTTCATGCCACTCATCCTCCCTGCACATGAGGTGGATGTTGGACATGAGTGCCCATGGTAAGCCATTATGTAATAAAATTTAGTGCAAATCACTCCTTATCCTGAAATGAAGAATAAATAATTTGCATAATAGGTCCCTATGTATAATTAGGGTTATTATACCGTGTACATTTGATATGATACATCTGTTGATCCAAATGTTGGATCATAGAGGTTGGTGTAAGGTTGAATATCTAAAATGGTTAAATTGAGGACTCAACACATCATCAAGTGATTATTAAGAAAGGATCTTCCAACATGAGAAGGAGATGGCAATCCTTACTATAAAGTCTAACATCTGATCGACCTCTTAGATGTAGGTCATCTGTATAGGAATAGAGATTGAGAGGTGTTGGATAAGCTAGGTCAAAGAGTTGACTTAGTGAGATCAATATAACCAAGACCTATTTCTTATGCTATCATGATACATGCATGCATTCTCTGACTAGATAGAGATGTATCACTATATATCTGAGTATGTATACTTGGAAGATCATTAGGTTGATGACCTAATCATGATCTATACATCGATGTGCTTGTGTGCATGAAAGGGCATACGATTAATACCATTGTAGGAAATATCATTATCGATATCGAATCGGTCCGCTCGGAAAATGATATATCGGGATATATTACATATATTGATGATATCGGTGGAAACATCGGAACTGGCTCAAAAAGCCATTTTTGTAATTTTTCAGAAATTAGGATCATCTAAGATATTAAAACTATAAATAACCTACAAATACACACTTATATCATACATATCGGTCATTTATACCCCATATATCGTACATATCGGTCATGTCGAACGTATCGCTGTTAATGATGATTCCTGACTTATAGATATTGGAAATGGATTTCATTCAAGTTCTTAGAATATTAAATAGCTTAGAAATATACACTTAGATGAAACATATAGATCATCTATGATCCTTATATCGCATATATCGATCATATCGAGCATCTAGTGAATGGCATTGATAGGAGACAATTTGATTCCAAAAACGTACATAATGATTAATGACTAATGAGACAATGTTTATTTGGTATAAAGATTTATCTATTGACAAAATAAATGTAAAAATATAAATAAATTAATTATTTTAATAGAGAATATCCAGAACCAAGAGTTTTGTGAAGGATCTGAATCAACCCCCTTGCCTTATTGTCTCACATAGCGGATCATGAACTCAATGAACTCGTAGTAGTTTTTCCATGTCATGTACGAGTTCATGGCATTGTAATTCATTACATACTGCTAGTATGGATGGTTATCAATCCCTATGAGTATCCCGAGATGAGGATAAGCAGCACTAGATCAGAATATTACAATAGGCACAATGATGTTGCGAAGTACTGGCTTGATATCCTCGAGGTGACGATGACAGATTAGGAGAAGATCTCTATAGAGGAGGAGGAGGCTCGGGCGTACACTCGGGGAAGAAACCAAACTATCACCACTAAAGAAGTGATGAATCCACGATTCATCGCCTTTATTCTTTTATTTTAGCTTCATTTTCTTAGTCAAACACCTGTAAATACCCATTAATTTTCATAAATTTACCATTTTGCATGCATTTGTTAAAATTGCATTTTTAACACTTTTTGTACATAAATAAAAGAATAAAGAAGAAAAGAAAAAAGAAAAGAAAAATAAAGGATGTAGTTATGCAATAAATACAGACTGACCCAAACCCCGAGAGAAGGTCAAGACTTGACCTGATCGACCAGGAATAAAGTAGGGGAGATAGGGTCGTTTGTCAGAAAAATCAAAAATATCTTGTAAATATTTTTCATGTATATTTGTACAAAACTTACATTATTTTATCTGTACATAATGTGACCTCTAACTAATTATTTTCATAAATAAAAATTGTAAATAAAATTGTGTTGTAAATAATAAAAATATTTGTAAAATAAAATATTGTATATATTGCAAATAATTACACCCAGAAAAAGCCACAAAGTGATAATTGAAACATCAATTCCGGCTCCACACAAGCTCAAATTGAACCAAACTCACTTCCATCATACTATAAATTAAATTATCTTTCAAATGGCTGTGTTTTCATTATTTTTGGAGTTACGGTTAAAAAGTCGGTTTTCTGGGGTGTTCTGTACAGTTTTCCCATATACTTGTTGTATATTCATATTGATTTTTATAATGTATATATTTGTAAATACTACTTTCATTAAAAATAAAAAAAAAGATAAAAATTTAAAAAATCTTTTATAAAAATATTTCCTTATATGTACCTATGTATATTGTATTATATGTGTATAATATATGTATACAATTAATTTCCCTAAATAAAAATTACCAAAAAAATTAATTGTCCCACATTAATTAATTTAATTTATTTAATTACGAAAATCATATGTAATTATTTAATTTATTGATTTATTTGAATTCATTTGATTTGATAACTTACCTTTTATGTAAAGATTTGATTTTGTGCCTTAAATAGCCACATTAAGGTGGTTAATTGATTTTTGGGAATTATTTAATTTATTTATTTTAATTAATTACGAAATTCGTTTTTAATTAATTATTTATTTTATTTATTCAATTATTTTATTTAATTAACCAATAAACACTTTCCTCATTTGTGAATATCTTCCATTTTTGATTTTCTTCTCTTTTTAATGGGCTCCTCCTCCTCATTCACACTTGATCGATCTTTGGCGGAGAGGAGCCCAGCTTCCGAGAGGTTTCTTGTTGAAGAGGGTCCTAGCCTCCGATCCAGTCGGTGACAGCGGCTTGAGCTTCGTCGAGGCCATCATGGCTTGTCCGATCCCCGAGGTGAGATCCACTTTTATTTCTTGTCGTTTCTCGTAGGTAAATCGTAGACTTAGATTTTAGCGTAGGTGTAGTGATTAGTTTTTTAGATTAAAAATTCCATCACGATTTAATCCACGCCCGACACCGAATTTTTCACCTCATTTTTCGTGTCCCTCCATTTCATTTCTATCTCACATAATCTATCACCTCCGGTCACACACGGTGACCGGAGCCCACGGATCTATCTCCCATTTCACGGATCCGAATCCATTCACTTGACCTATTATTGTGCATAAATAAAGAAAATAAAAAAAAAAAATAAAAAAATCGTATAATTGTTTTTCCTGTTCATCTCGCAATTACTTTTTGCAGGGAAAATTAAAAAAATTTGTTATCTTTTATTTCTAACATTTTGTGTTGCAGGAGAACATAATAAAAAAAATATAAAAAAAATTCTCTTTTCTCTAACATATTGTTTTGCAGGAAAACAATAAAACTTAAAAAAACAAACATGTCTCTTTTCATTTTTGTTTACAGAATAAAAAAATAAAAAAAATAAAAAATAAAAAAATTTCATCTGAAACAGGCGCAGGTCGCCACCCCTGCGCCCACGAGCTCCATCTCCCTCGAGCCGCGGGCGGCGGCGCCCCCAGCGGGCCCCCTTTCCGTGCACCCATCGCATCAGCCTCCAGGCGTCTGACCCGCCGTGCGCCTCCGCTACAGGCATCCCTCGGCCCGACCACCCGCGCCACCGCGGCCTGTAGCCGCTCGTCCTCCCCGCGCGCAGACGGCCCCCCTCCTCAGCCCTCAGCCCTCCGTCCGCGCGGCCTGCACCGACCTCCAGATCCCACAGCGCGCAGGCGCGCGTAGCCCTCTCCGCCGCGACGCCGGCGCAGTCGCGCGCCGCTCCACCTCCTCCGCAGGGCGGCTGCGCCGCACCTCCATCTCCGCCCACGCGAGCCACCGCCTCCACTGGCCGCTACTCGCGGCGTCGCCCCGACCTCCTGCGCCTCAAGCCCGCGCCACCCGCGCGTGGCCCCGCTCTGAAGCCCCTTGGGCGGCGGCCTGCCCTGCTCCCACCATCCTGCTTGAAGAAGACGGCGGCACCTTTGTGCCTCTTTTGCCTTTTGTTTGAACGAAGGATCACAAAAGAACCCTAAGGCTCAATAAAGAAGGGAACAATTACGAAGATATCCCTGGAGGATCCCAAAATATCAAAGAAGCTCCTGCTGCTAATATCAAGTCACATGCATTACATGCTCTTTGTGGGGTAATTTGCGACATTTTGCTTGGATTTTAATTCTTTTATCTTTTCAGTACACAAACTTTGAATAATTGCAAGTTGATCTTTGTTTTTTTGGACTTGATGGAATAAATGTTTATTGTGCTTTAAAAATTTTGTAAAAATTTGTGTAAGCTCCTGCTATGCTTGTGAACATGGTATAAATTCTTCATAGCATTTTATTACCGTTCGATATATTTAAAAAATCAAAAACTTTGTCTTTTTGCATATCTCAACTTTGAAAATTCATAAAAAAATATAAAAATTGCCCAAAAATTCCTGTAGCTGTGTTTTGACTTGTTTTAATTTCTGTCCAAGTTTTGTGCTTTTTCCATATATAAAAAAAAAGAAAATTGCAAAATACAAAAAAGATTGCGTGTGCTTTTCTTTATCACTTGTCTTCATTTGTGCTTATTCGAAAAATAAAAAAATATATAAAATTGAAAAACCACTAAAAAAAATTCTTTTCTGAAATTTGACTACTTAGTTTTTAAATCGTGCTCCTTGTGTTCGACCCTGGTCGCTATACCAGGTAAAAAGAATAGTGAAAAGACCGCTTACATTGTTTTCATCGATTTCTAGCATTTCCGAGTGGTTTTCATTTATTTTTCTCGATTGACCGCGCTTGGTGATTTGGGTCACGACGACCTTTGATTATTTAAATACTTAACCCGATTGTCAGGCGTGCTATCAAGAAGCTACACTAGCTCTGCTCGGGTTGGCTATCATGGTAGTTCTCACCACCATAGTTGTTATATCCTCCATACCCATTGTGCTCATATGATGGAGGTGTATATTCGTGAGGAGGAGGAGGCCCTGTAGGAGCATGAGAGCATTATGGGAAGATGCCAAATGATCTCTCATCATGAGATGATCAATATCCACACATGGGACTTAGTGTTCCTCCACGGTATGGGTTGTCTATGTCCATGCAGCTCAACAAACCTACATATGATATCAAATCTTCCTTGTAGTTGTCCGTAGGAGGATGGACACATCCACATGCATTGTAATCCAAAGTTCCTGGACTCGGACAAGGGACAAACTGTCAATGTGTGTTTCCATACCATTCCATGTATTCTCACCCTACCTTGAATCTTGTGTCGTCATGTGGTCTATGACCACCCCATGTTGACCCCGACCCCCCTGAATATGTCTCCCCATCAACAGACCTACCATGACCGCCAATAACATCATCATCATCATCATCATCATCATCATCATCATCATCATCAGTTCCAATATCATCCTTTGATTTGGATTTGTTTCAAACCAATGGAGAGAATGTCATCCACGTAACCATCAACATCTGCTCCCATTTGTTGCCTTATATTCTGATTTGGCTTGTCTCCCGATTGATCAAGCATTGAAGCACCATTGTAATCCATCCACCTCCGCAGAATATCTTCATTAGCACCATCATCATGCATCTTGAAAATTTATGCAAGATTGATAGGGTCTGTGTAGTCGTCTTTGTCATGCCCCTCCCTTGCATGTTTCATCTTCAGCCTCAAGTTGCAGTGCGCAAAGACAAGATCATGGAACCTCTGTTCTTCCAACATGTTTTGTTTCTTTGAATGGATCAAGTTGAATGTGCTCCACTTCCTCTCATAGCCACTGTTAGATGTGATTTGGGACAATACTTTCAAAGCCACTTTCTGTAGTTTGAAGCTTCCATTCTTTACAATAACCACCATTCGATTACAGAAAATCCAAAAAGGAGGATAAATCAGTAATTGTAATGCATCACAACAGACTCAATGGACTTGTTCATTTTTTCTCCTTACCATAAAGAGTGTTGCTCCGTCCATTAACTATAGTGATTCTACCGAAAGAACCCAAGACATCCATGAAGTACTTGACATGCACATTGTTTGAAGTTGTCAATTGTTATATAATGAATATTTTGTTTCACCCTCTCTTAGATTAAACAATCAAAATTACCTCATTTGTGCATGAGTTATGTGCCTTGTCATCCTTGACAAGCTTCTCCACCACAACTTGTACAAATGCTAAAAGGTCAGCATGTGTACCAAGATTGTTCTTCTATTGGTACTTAAGATTGAAGTAATAAGATGGCACAAACATTGGCATTCTCAGATTTTAATCCATATTCTAAATTCTAAAGTGTATAAAAATGGAAAAAATATACTATTACATACCAGCCTTATGAAGAGGATGTGAGAGCATCTTGGATGAATGGTCATCTATGATGTCCAACCATGACTTGAATCCTCTCCCAACAGCTTCTCTGATGTCTCTCATGCATCACATTACATTGTAGACTACTCCTGTCACACCCCCAAATTCCGTGATCGAGAATGATCGTGCAGACCAGGTGGCGAATGCTCGAGAATGATCAATGGAGCTGGACTTCAGGAGGAGTCCGAAAAATGTGGGTATCAGGGAGGTTATCCACGAGAGTCTAGAGTCTCTACCGTACGTAATGGAGAAGCGTCAGATAGGACATTGGCTCGGTAGCAGAGTGTCGTGGAGCTTGTAGCAGTGCGAGCACAGCGAGTACAGGCAGCAGTGCAAGACATGACAGTGGATGCACATAGTGGTACATACACGAGCGCAGAAAGGCGATACGTAGTAAAGCAGTACGCATTGAGGAGCAATGCAGTACGGTCACAGAGGCGTACGCACGAAGGCGCACGGTATCGGTATTGATGCGTGGCGGTCCAAGAAGGCATGGAGCGTTGCAGATGCTGAATACGAGCATTGTCGAGTATGCTCGGTAGTACACATATGAGAGTGGTCTGGAGGCCATGATAGCGAAGTTCTGGAGGACTTCCCCTTAGCATGGAGAACGCTAAGGATGGGTTTACCGCATGAGGGTCTGGAGGCCGCGGGTTCCCTTTGGCACAAGACCAAGTGTTCGGTGGCACTTGGTGAATTATGGAAAAGCTGCATCGGCAAGCGTTGGAGCACGAGTGTGCTGATGACTGGGCGGTTGACTGGGCGTCAATCGTGCAGGAATATGAAAGGTCAACAAGGGAGTCGAAGAGACGAGCAGACGAAGAGTTGCTGAGGAACGCAAAGTGTTGCCTTGAGTCTTGTATATAAGGAGAGGTGGTGGCTCATTTGTAAACATACAGTGTACACTAGAGAAAGTGTAGTGTGTCCACCCACTCCAGAGATATTTCCCCTTCTAATAAGAGAAGAGCTTTGTGCCCGTGCTTTTCTGATTATGTGGCTGAGTTCTTGAGAGTTCTTGAGCAAGTTCTTGAGAGTGTTCCTGAACGATCCATAGAGTCGAGCTTCTGCTTGTGTCTAAGTGTCGGTGCGTTAGCAAGCAGGGGTATCGAGAAGAGTTGGAGCGCGTCCACGATCGTTATACTCGGGAAGGCTGGTTAGCTACGGGTTAGCTAACGCCGCACAGGATCGGTCGAAATCGATAGCGGATTTTAACCCTGTGACAAGTGGTATCAGAGCTTGAAGGCATACCAATTCGTTGGCACGAAGTGGTATCAGAGCTTGGTTGGTGCCAAGAAAGCAGGCAAAGCTACGAGTGACTATCGGTGCAGTCGATCGCGGGAACCGAGGATACTTGTTGGAGCAAGTACATCTTCAATCAGCAGAGCGAAGATGGTGGGTGTTACCGATCGTGTAGCAACACTGGAGCAGGCGATGGCAGAAGTGGGGTCCACCATTGGGACTCATGCCCAACGCATCCCCGCCTTGGAGGATCGTTCTTTAGAAGGATCAGATGTTGGGGACGAGTCCCAACGCTCAACAGAGTAGATCAAGTCCCTGGAGGACAAACTGGAGGCGTTCAGCACGATGATGGAGGATCTACGTAGCGAGATCTCCCTCATCAAGAAGGCGTTGGCGAACAGCGGAGGCTCCACGGAGGTGCAACGACGCAAGGTACCTGAGCCTAAATCCTTCACAGGTACGCGGAGTGCCAAGGATTTGGAAAACTTCCTATGGAAATGGAAGTTTACTTCGAGGCGACCAAGACGATAGAAGCTGAGAAGGTCAACTTGGCATCGATGTATATGTCGAGTGATGCCAAGCTATGGTGGAGGAGCCGTGTAGCAGATGAGGCAAACCCGAGGATATCCAGGTGGGATGATCTAGTCATGGAACTGAAGTTGCAGTTCCTACCGAAGAACACTGCGTGGATTGCACGGGAGGCTCTTCGACGCCTGAAGCAAACATGCACTGTTCGTGAATACGTGAAGCAGTTCACATCCTTGTTGATGGACATCAAGTAGATGTCCGAGGAGGACAAACTGTTTAATTTCACGATCGGGTTGCAAAGCTGGGCGCAAGCCGAACTGTGAAGGCAGGGAGTGAAGGACCTGAATTCAGCGATCGTGGTGGCAGATGCATTGGTCGACTACGGGACCCAACCAAGTCACAATGCTGAAAAGAAGGAGTTCACCAGCAAGCAGAAGGGCGGTCGAAGGATAAGGGCAAAGGTGTTGCCCATGATCCACCAATGGAGGAACGAGAGTACTCCAAGAAGAGGGAGCAACCCAAGAGCAAGGGATGCTTCATATGCGACGGACCGCATAAGGTGCGGGAGTGCCCAAAGAAGGAGAAACTGAACTCTCTTCGTGCGAACGAGGGGGGGAAGAAGAACGTGAGGTACTCTTGGGAGCAATCGATGATATGCGCAAGGTACGTCTCACAACACTTCGAGCTGGAGCTTCGAATTCGGTGGAGGGAGGGAGCTCCACAATCAAGAGCTTTGGAGGCACCAAGGCTCGATCGAGGACACACAGAAGTGCACAGGTGCATGTTGAGCATCAACGTGTGTGTAGGAGGCACACAAACAAAGCCGCGGATAGGAGAACATCCATGCACGAGAAGACAAGGCAGAGCTCTGGAGGGCGATGCAGCATGGACAACGAGTTACACGTCCATGGGGGTGGAGTGGTGACGAACCACACAACCAATTGTCAAGCATGCTCGGTAGTACACGTATGAGAGTGGTTTGGAGACCACGACAATGAAGTTCTGGAGGACTTCCCCTTAGCATGGAGAACGCTAAGGAATGGTTTACCGTACGAGGGTCTGGAGGTCGCGGGTTCCCTTTGGCACAAGACCAAGTGTTCGATGGCACTTGGTGAATTATGGCAAAGCTGCATCAGCAAGCGTTGGAGCGCAAGTGTGCTGATGACTGGGTGGCTGACTGGGCGTCAATCGTGCAAGAAGACGAAAGGTCAACAAGGGAGTCGAAGAAACGAGCAGACAAAGAGTTGCTGAGGAACGCGAAGTGTTGCCGAAGAAACTCGAAGGGTCTCTTGTGTCTTTATGTATCATTATTGTAGATGTAATAATGAGTGTCCCTTGAGTTGCCTTGAGTCTTGTATATAAGGAGAGGTGGTGGATCATTTGTAAACACACAGTGTACACGAGAGAAAGTGTAGTGTGTCCACCCACTCAAGAGATAGTTCCCCTTCTAATAAGAGAAGAGCTTTGTGCCTGTGCTTTTGTGATCGTGTGGTTGCGTTCTTGAGCGTTCTTGAGCAAGTTCTTGAGAGTGTTTCCTGAACGATCCATAGAGTCGAGCTTCTGCTTGTGTCTGAGCGTCGGTGCATTAGCAAGCAGGGGTATCAAGAAGAGTTGGAGCGCATCCACGATCGTTCTACTCGGGAAGGCTGGTTAGCTATGGGTTAGCTAACGCCGCACAGGACCGGTCAAAATCGATAGCGGATTTTGACCCTGTGACAACTCCCATGGTGGGATTCTTGTCTCTTTTTACGATTTGCAATATAGAGACAATAGGATCCATTATATTCGTGACCCAAGTCACGTCATCCCAGAAGTGGAGATTATTGATGATTTACTCTACTTTTCGTCCTCCTTCAATCTGAGCTTCAGGTATCTCAAACCATTCACCTAGGAAACGCATGGTCTTTAACCCTATCTTGTGTTGTTTGAGGCTTTGCAACATTATAAAACTTGTTATAAAGCATGTGATGTCAGGCCTCACCATTGCACATCCTCCTCATCAATACTGACACTTTAGGATGGTTCTAAATGAATGTGGTGATCGTCCGTGCATGCTCCACCACCCTTAATACAAACTTCCTCTTATTGAAGTCCTTTAGAATTGAATCTATATAATGTACAACACACGGTATCGAAGAAATGCCATAGCTGCTAGACTTTGTTATTGTTTCACCTACTTTCTTGAATTTGTTCCCATTATCCGTGACTATCTGGACAATGTTCCTTTTTCCTACATCCTTGATAAACTTCAGTAGTTACTTGTAGTCTTTCACATGTTCAGATGAATCAACATATTTCAAAACAATGGTCTTTCCATCGCACTAAATGAGGAAGTTGATGATATTCTTCCTCTTGTAGCTCGTCCATCCATGTCACATTAGAGTCACCACGTACTCATTCAATCCCCCTTCTCCATCTCAAGATACTTGTTCATCATCTCCTTGTATGTGGAAGCCTTCACTCCCATTCCCGCTGCAACGATCTCATCAATGGTGTGCTGCAAAAAAGGCCCACTAGAGACATTGGCTGGAATGCTCTCTCAAAACAAGAGCTTGTTGATGGCCTTGCCAGCTCTCTCTCGTGCATTGTTAAACATCCCTTCACTATATTTTACCTCGGATCCTTTCTTGGCATGTATTACATGGACCCACTCCTCATCAAGAAGGGTTCTAATCCCTTCGCCTTGTGTTTTTTGGTGGGTGGTAGTACTGGTGCGCCTCCAGAAGCACTCCCACTACCACTAGCACCATGGAATTTGCCACGTACATCACAGAGTTCCCTTCTCTCGAACTTTCTCCTCATAAACTCTTTTGTCGCCCTCATATATGCCTCCTCTCTGCTGCAGTCTGAATGTCAGTGGGGTAGATAAAGTCATCATTGTCTGAATCGGAGAGGAGATTGAACTCCTTCTCAGACATGAATCCTTTGAACTGTTCATCCCTTCTGTACCTCTTAACATCCTTGTAGTTCTTCTCCTCCAAGTTGACCTTCACCAACTCCCTCACATCTCTTGGACAATGAGTGCACTTGGCAACATTTTTGTTCTTGCCAATAAGATGGTGCTTCAGTCTCGTAATCTCCACTCATCCCAACTTCGTCCCATAGAAATTACATTGTGGTTTCGATTTTTTGCCATATGGAGTGGTGGAAAACTTCCAACCAATCTCTCCACTCTCTAAGCGATGATAAGAACCATCTGGTTTTGATCCAGAGTATGAAACTATGATGTTGGTTACTGAAGCTGGAAATCTGCAAAGAAATCATATAACAAACATTCGTGATATGAATGAGGAGAATAATTAATTAGTTGCTAATTATTTTTAGGTTTCATTTTTGAATCTAATAAATTACTAATTTTTAGTTTATATAAATCACCATTGAATCTTGTTTTCTTGGTCTAGAACATAAGATCTAACTTTATTCTTTCATAACATAACTTAATTTCAAAACATGACTCAAAAACCCCATACAAGTTTCCCAAATATCTCCCTAAATTATAGATGTAATTTTTAATTCATGGATTAATTAATTACTAAATTTTAGTTAACATAAATCACCTTAGAATCTTGCATGTCTGGAACATGAGATCTGGCTTTGTTATTTCATAACTTAATTTATTTCACAACATAAATCAAAACCATAAATAGTTCCTCGAATATCTCAATATATTATAGATCTAATTTTTAATCCACGGATTTAATTGATTGCTAATTTTTAATGAACAAAAAGCATCATAAATCCTTGTTTTCTATGTCTAAAATATGAGATTCAACTTTATTTTTCAATAACTTAACTTAATTTCACAACATAATTCATAAATTCCAAATTGGTTCTCCAAATATCTCATTAAATACCTCAAATCTTACCAAAAAAAAGAATATGCATTACCTAACAACTACGAACAAACTCCTTAACAAATTTCACAATTGTAACAAAGAAATCAGAGTAGATCGGCATGCTACCTCAAGGAAGGAAGATCTTTGGAGAAGATCTTGGACGAAAAAAGAGTTGAAATGGGAGATCTTGATCGATATTAGGTGATATGGGAACCGATATCGGTGGAATTCCACATTGGCATATTCTTCATATCGGTGATATATCATCGATATATAGCCGATATAGAGATACCTGTTAAATAGATATATATATATATATATATATCCCGATATTGGTATCCCCTCTTGATCGATACTGATATATTGGCAATATATCACTGCTATATCACGATATGGGCTACTATGAATATTCCACTATTGGATAAACCAACTTATAATGTTTATCATCTTGTTTTGAAAACATGACATGATTTGAAGGTATGATTTTGGAAAGCATATGCTAGATACTAAGGCCCAAATGATCGTATGAGAAACTAACCGATTAAACCATGAAAGAGACAAACCAACTAGTCCATTAGTCCCAAAAAAATATAAATCTAATTTCCATTTCATTAATTATGTGAATCACATTCACATATGTCCTAAATTAAAAATGAATCATATTCATGTCAATATTAATTATTATGGATCTCTATCCATGTTTGTTTATTGCCCATATGTGAATCATATTCACATATTCTCATATAAAATTATACAACATAATAACACTTATTATCTTGATATTTGATATGCCAATGTATGAATCCTAATCCAATTAGGACTCTTGAGAAGCATTCATGGATACTTAGAGATAATGTCAAGGATATTTTATAGTCCATATACTTTGACTCAATATCCAATATAATGGTTTAAAACCATTTTTGCATATCCATTTGCAATCATTTCTCCAAACCATTTTGAATCCATTTACATTTTGTTCCATTTTCATTCCCAACATTTGGATCTGGAAATGGGTACTAGAAATGAATTCTGTTATTTGAGATTTCATCTAATTAATTCTCAATCATTTAGCCACAAAATGGAGTCATGAAAATTAACTCATTTTCTCTCACGGAATTGATGTATCATGACATATAATATGCTATGATCGCATCCATCTTTAATGTTCCTAATAATCAAGCATCTTATATACTAGAAGACTTTGATTACATTTGACATTCAAATCCTCATCAAACTATCTTCTTTTAGGATTTAAAATAGATTTCTCAATCGATCATTGCCGATGATATTAATTATATGCTTTTTAAATTCTAAACGAAGTGTTTCTGAATTCTTATATTATTTTAATAACAAGATGATCATGCGTGTAACTCGTTATATCTTAATATCTCATAAGTCAACTCTATCTCCTGATTTAAAAAGTGTAAACATGTTTGATTCCTTCAAGAGAACATACATCTCATATGTCCTCATATACATACTAATGCATCCATATATAACCTTCTATAAGTCATTAACTTAGTGGTTTGACAAATGTCATACCGAACATATAGATGCATGTCTGTCTTCGATCAAAGGGTGTGTGCATGTTCATGACATTATATGATACATGTATTTAATATCCCGATCAAGTCGTGCCAACATTCTAATTTAAAATCAACATTTTGACTTTTGATCAACATTTGATCTTTTGGTCAACATTTGGCCTTTTGGTCAACACTTTGACTTTTTGATCAACATGTTGATTTTTGGTCAACAATTTGACTTTTAGTCTAAACTTTGAATCACTAAACTGACACCTTTAAATTTTTATTCTTATGTATAGAACCTGCATTAAGAGGTTCATTAGAAATCAAAATTTAGAGAAATATCGTCATCCCTTTCTCAGACTAATGAGCATTATTAAATAAATTTGATGATCATGTTGTGTCCTTAACCTAACTCTTTAGATCTATACCCTAGCACCATTCTTTATGATCTATCTCTTTAGATTAACAACAAAATGGTATCAAGATGCCATGGTAGATGCCCTAATCATACTAAGGGTCCTTCTATAAGTGCAGAAATAATTTTAAGATAAAGAAAACACAAAAATTGTTATTGTATTGAGCAGTTGCCAAGGGCGTACAAGTCCAACGGTCTCTCACTAGCAATAAGAGCCATTCATGTGTTATTCATTTGTTTCTTCAATCATTCTAAAGATGACATATGACATAAGTGCCACAGTAGCTCGCTTGTTCACTGTGATAACAGGACTACAATTCATGAGCTCAACTTATTCACAAAGAAGTTTAGGGGCATAAATTTAATAAAAACTATTTAAAAACAAATTAAAAATCAATTTAAAACATGAATGAGGTCTTATCTACAGAAAAACAAATTCGACTAGGTTTCTTTGTAAAAGTTTCAAGTACGTGGGGACTGATTTGCAATAAGGAGGACTCGATGGGGATTGGATGCAATTTTCCCAAGAACCAGGAATGATGTACAAAGGAAAGACCTAAGTATAATTTGTAGAAGTTGGTCAGTTGGTGCTGCAATTCACCCACCCATATGCCTCATGTGTGTGATGTGTTGGTTGGGTGTGAGGCAAGGGCTAGTGTTGCAAGGTGGGGAGGATCAGTCTCCTCGGCTCTTGGGACATACCCACAATAAAGCTTGGTCAAATACAATTCAATTAAGAGAACTATGCAAAATAAATCAACAAAAATGAAAAAGAAAACAATCACAAAAAGCAAGAAAAAAAAGTATCACAAGGATGATGATTGACCTAAATAGTAATGAAATCATATAAAATGAATATTTAAACCTAGTTAAATGACATAAATTGGTCATATCCCCCACAATGGTTCCATCTAATAATTCGCTAGTCTAAATAGGTCAAGTTGTGGTATTAGAGAATAACCAGTTATTCAGAACCACACGTAAAATGTTATGGTGAAGAGAGTGTCGTTTAATTTATCCTGAGCAAATCTAGGGATGAACACAGAGACACAAGCTATTAAGTTATTCATTTCGGCTTAAATAACTACTTAATGTAATCCAATGAAATTAGAATCAAGATACAAATGCATGCATTTTTTATCTTTTTATATGCAAAATACCATGATATAAAATGGACGATGTGCAACATATATACGTGTAACAATCACAACATGACTCATAAATTTATGTTGTAAACTTAGGCTTAAACGAATATAAAAATTGGTCATCAATAATATCAATTTTGTTATCCAATTTCACTTTAAAAACAATGCACCTAAATAATGTCGAAGTACCTACAATACTTAATTCACATGTAACATCTTATCAAGAAATTAATGATCATAAATTAGAGATCAAAATACCTAATTAAATTCTACATGAAATAAGCTTTCTGAATGTTATTTAATTGAAAGTTTGGACTGAGGTGCTTACTATGGCAATTAAAACAATATACATCAATTACTGGTCATCTCGGATTATTAAAGGAATATAAAGAGATCACTTCATAGAATAAAGACGCTAATAGAAAGAGGATTAATAGAGCATTCAAAACCAGACCAATTTCATAAAAATCTAACTTCATATAAAAAGGATATTCAACAAATAATTCATGGGTCTTTTGTAATGAAAACATAATTATATATAATAAAAACATTGTAAAATAGTCCAAATAAAGGCTTATATGCACATATATAAAGCTGGAGGGCTCCTGTATAATTTTTCATATGTATAGGTGTAGAATTGCAATTAGAATAAGCTGATAGGGTCTGAGTGCAAGTATCCCAGTGGTGGTAAATGAGCCATGTCGGGGCCTAGCTTTGGCTAGAGCTTCAAGCTAAACTTGAGGCTCGGTCCATGTGGCACTTGGTGGAGTTGTAAAGGTTAGCTCAGGCACCTGAACCTGCTGATTTGGAGCGGCTAGATCGGAGCGGATCAAGATTGTCAGATCAAGATTTATACAAAGATTATTTCTACTCTCCTCTTTGATGCTCCTCCTCACACGACAACGTGAAGTCTAGGCTGCAACGATGACCTAGAAGCTCCTCCATTGGTCTCTTGGCTCATTGGAGATCATTGAAGCTTGTTGATGCTCGGGAAAAGATGATGGAGGGTCAGCGAGATGGATGGAGTGGTTGCATTAACAGGCTTACATTCGCTCGTCAAAGACAAAACGTGAGAAAGCCTTTAAATCTCCAACCATTGAGAACACCTTCATGATTAGATCAATAGTTGAAGTAAGAGGGTGGCTTAGGGAGTGGAATGGAGGGTTGAGCAATGTGAAGAAGGTGGAACTCTAATGGGTTCCTCTTATTTGCAAGAAGAGGATTGAATTGAAGTGGGTAGATGTCTGAAGGAAGAAGAGTGGTCTGAAAGGCTGTAAAAGATGTAGACTGTGTGGCGATGGTGTATAGGCGGTGAAATTGATCCAAGAGAATGTGTGTGATGCAAATTAAATTGGAGTAGGAAGGGTGTGTTTACTGGGATTCACCTGGAGATGGGAGAGGAATCGAAGATGGATCGACAACCTGAGATTGAAGCTCTGAATTTTTGGGTCATTGTTATACATGAACAACGAAGTCATGGAGCTCGAGAAGCACCTAGAGGAGGTCTGCGACATGGTGGCGGTCAATGTAGATCTCATTGGAGAAGAGATAAGTCTCCATTCTACTTTTCTCTCTCTCTCTCTATCACAGGAGGAAAGGAAGGGGCTATAGGTCTCTTGCATAAGAGTAATTAATCGATAATTGATGCCCTCCTCCAAGTTTTGATAAAAGAGCAGTTAGGTGGATGAGGAAGTTTCAGCTGTTGGTTGTTTAAAAGAGGAGATGAAAAATGATGGAAGAGTAGTTGGCGAAGGAGGATAGGATGTATTGTCAAACGTCATCGGAGGGAGGAAGAAAGTATATGTGGAGATGAGGGGTTATTTGATGTAAAACTATTAGGGAGAAGGTTAAAGCTTGGAGGTCAAACCAATAGAGGTTGAAGGTGAATGCTAGCCATTGAATCTAATGATTCAATAGCCTTGATCAGGGCGTAGTTGCATAAACCTAACTGTATGATGGTTTACATCAAATGGTTGGGATTGAGGCGGGATTGGAGGAACTTGAGTCATCTGATCAAATGATCAGATGGTCTACATTGGATGCGAGCCAAATAAGGGTGTTAGGTCATGTAGCGCGCTTAGAGGTGGACAAGTGGCTGATGAACGTCGAATTCACCTCTTTAATAGTGTGGAATTGTCGTAGTACAGGAGGCGAATTCGGTCCAGCAGAAACCACAAACTTTGAATGCTGTGGAATATTTTTACTTGGCAAGTCTACCAAGGTCGAACACAGGGACACGGCTACTTACTATGTTTAACAAATTTTGATTCATGAAGCACAAGTGTGAAATATTCCTCAATTTCAGGTCCACATAATGAACTATGCTAATTACAAAGCATGCCATGATGTATGCTATTTTTAATTGATTTTTATGCAATTTAAAGTGATGCATGTGCAAGTATGCAAGGTTAGAGGTATGCAGAACAAGAGATCACAAATATGCCCTAAAAATACGAGCATCATAATAGAAATAGAAATCAGAGTCAATTTAATCCATTATTAAAAACAGTCAGCCAATCATAGCAAGCATGAGTAAAGCAGAGTCATCATCTAACACAAAAATTCAATTCATTTAATATGATGTCGGATGAGAAAATTAAATATGCCATAATGTAGATGAGAAAACAAGGATCAAAACGACACTAAAATCATGCAATTTGGGCCTACAATGCTCAAGTTATGAAGAAAACAATGCAGGGGCATAATTGTAATAAAAATGCAAGGAAATAAAAAGATAAATATTGCATTTAGGTCCCTGGAGGGACCTAAATGCAAATAGAGAAAATTTCCTGGGCCCTTTTGTAATTTTTCCAATGCACGCAGGGACCTATTTGCAAATATAGAAACTCAACAGGGCCTCCCTGTAATTAACCCAGGAGCGCACGTGAGGCACGCGCCTGTGGACCAAAGTGTAATTCTTCGAAGACCCAGGGTCTCTCCTGTAATTTACCCAGACCCTCGCGTGTCGTGCACGTGAGGGACCAGGCTCGGGACGCAGCCTTTGGCTCGGGCGACGTGGCAGCAATCTGGGGCTCGGGTCGAGGTTCAGTGGGACCCGAGCTTGGTTGTCTGGAGTGAAGGCTCGGGCTGCCACGCATCATCATCACAGCCGTCCGATCCGGGTGATCGGACGGCATCTGTGCTTTCTCCCTCCGCCGCGAGCCACCGGAGGAGGCGGGGCTCCGGCGATACGCGAAATGCTCCACCGAGCTCTAGAGGGTGGTCTGAGGGTCGGCGAAGATAGCTAAATGTATGGCGGAGGTCCCCGAGCAAGTGCGGAGCTCCAAAGGTGTCTGGAGCTGCTCGGCGAAGCACGGTCGTCAGAGGAGGAGAGCTTGAAGGTGCTCTGACATGAAGTCCGGCCATTGAAGATACATGCAGTGGTTAGTTATAACCGATGCGTGCGCAAGTGGTTGTGAAATGAGTGGAGTGAGATGGGAGCCGGTGGAGGTAGAGAAGGTGGCGGCTCTGGTGGGTCCTCTGCCGTGACAGCAAAGGAGTTAGGTCGGGGCGCGAGGAGGTTCTGGAGGAAGGAGATGGGTGCGTGTGAATGGTTGATGATAGGTGAAGGTCGGAGGGTGGTCGGATGGCAGGTGCGAGGAGTAATCGAGTTGGGAATGTTTAAAGAAGAGAAGGGCAAAAAATCACCTCACTGGAGTGAGGTGTTGGCGGGGGAAGTGGCCTGGGTTGGGCTTCAGATGAAGCCCTGGGTCTTCGCACGACAGGGACGACCGTTCCCCGGTGCTCGGCAGCGCATAATGGCGGCCGCAGCACAGCCATTCGATCGTGGGTCGACACCGGACGAGAAGCCTTGATCGCCTCGACGTCCCGCCCCCTCCGCTGTCACGGGAGGGGCGGGGGAGACTGGGCTTAAGCCCAAAATGGTGGACGTCAAAAGATGGTGGCGGAGGAGGTGTTTTTATAGGAAGGGGGAGGATCGGTTACGTGGTGGTGGGGTGCGCTTGAGTGGCCGATTGATGGCGGGTGAGTAACGGAGGAGGAAGATTGGGGGTTACACGAGTATGAAGGAGGGTAGGGCTTTGAGGGGGAGGTGTTATGAGTGAGAGGGATGGCCGGAGGTGGCGGCCAAAAATGGAAGGGGGAGGTGCGCGCGCGAGGCGAAACGGCTGGGGTGGGGGTTACGCGAGGTGGAAGATGACCTCCCGACCGTTGGATCTAGTGATCCAACGGCTAGGATGCGAGCGCAGGTGAAGGGCTATGATCAGATCCGAGATTTGATCGAAGGACTGAGGGTATAACGCGAAGGAGTGGCTGCGATCGGAAGATGGGGGAGATCTAACGGCTGATGTGATTATGTGACGTGGCGTGAGAAGGAGCGTTGGATGATAGGTAGATCAGATGGCTATGGAGAAGGCGTGACATGGCATGAGGGTAGGCGTAGGATAGGAGGTTGATCCAACGGCTGTAGACGAGGCGCTAAGTAGCGGTGGGGATCTGATCTGGAGACGGATCCGATGGCTGAGAAGTGGAGCGGTGGTGGACGGCTCAGATGAAGGCGGGATGGAGAGGATCCAATGACCCAGATGGGTGCCGAGTGGCGGAAGGGGAAGCGGGCCACGTGGGCGGCCCAGAAGGCGCCACGTGGCCCAATCAGAAAAATCCGAAGGATAAATACAAAGATAAATATAAAAGAATTAGTTAGAGGCAAAATTAGGAAAAAGTCAAAACATAAAAGTTGCTTGTCTCGATGAGATCTACAACTTTCATGTTGTAGAAAAAGTCAAAAGAGGTCATTTGTACAAAATGTATTTTTGGGGGTACTTTTAAAGGGGATAAAAATACCGATTTTGTGATTTTGAGATGTTTTTGTATATTTTAGTATCTTTTAATGGTTAGTGAATTATAGACAACTTATCTTCCTAATTTTTAGGGGTTTTTGATGATTAAATAAATACAAATAAATAAGAAAAAAATTAAATACAAATAAATAAGAGTAATTATACATAATATAATACAGGATAATAATAACGAATTGATGGGTATTTTTATTGGACTGATTAAGCAGGGGGTTTAATTTACGGCTTTTAGCATGATGAATACGAGATTCATCAGTGGCCTAATGACATAAAAGAAAAATGGAAACCACAACAACAACAAAGCCTTTTCCCACATTAAGTAGGTTGGATATACTAATTCTTTACCTCCATTTAGATCTATCTTAGGTCAATCTCGGACTTAGATCCAAAAACTAAGATCCCTTCATATAGTTTCATTTCAACACTTCTTAGGACTTCCTCGCCCACTCTTAGCTGGCTCAACATCCCAAAACTCGCATATCTTAATTGATGCATCAACCGACCTCCTTTGTATGGCCAAACCACATTTAGTGGCTTTCTCGCATCTTATCTTCGATAAGAGCTACACCAACCTTCTTTATGATTGCATCATTCCAAACCCGATCTTAACATGTGTATCCACACATCCACTAAAGAAAGCGTGAAAGTCAATTATTCAAAAAGCTGAAATTCTTTTTACTTAGTATTTACATTTTTGTTACTGCCATGCTTTACACATTTCTATGGTTCACATGCCAACATTTAGATCCATATAGTCTAGAAGGTCTCACGGTTGCTTTGTAAAACTTTCCTTTGATTTTCAAAGGAATTTTCTTATCATAAAGAATAATAGATGTTCTTCTCCACTTTTACCAACCTGCATTTCTTCTATTTGTAACATATCCATCAAGGTCCTCATTGTATTGCAAAATAGATCCCAAGTATCTAAAAGAATATCTCTTCTGAATGTTACTGTCACCAATCTTTACCTCGATTCATTCACGCCATATATTCAATCTTAGCACTATTTATGCAAAATCCTTTACTCTCCAATGCATGTCTCCATTTATCAAATAAAAGATAAATAGAGTAAAAGAAAAAATTAAAATAAAATGTAAAACGAAGTCAAATAAAAAAGTATTCAGCGCGAAAATTGTGTACTTTTTTAAGATATACAACTTTTATATAGAACCCAAAATGAAATACATTATATTTACATAATAGTATTATTGTAGGTATTTCTACAAATATAAAAATTCTAATTTTAATGATTTTGTATATTTTTTTGTATTTTTGAATAGGAGTTATTATACAATGTATTATTTTTAATTTTACTTTAATTTTCATGAAATTTTAAATATATAAGAAACATAAAAAAAAGAAAACATATGGGCACATATGTACAACATTCCCAAGATGATTTGATCTTTTATTTATAATAATTAATTATTTATAATCATTAATCAGTATTAATTATCTACATAGTATATATTATTAATTACATCTAATTATGATGTTTATTTATGGGTTTGGTTTTGATAGGGTTAAGATCAGAATAATATGAAGATGAATATGGGATATATCATCCCCTTTACTTAAACCTTGCTCTTGCTCATCCTTGATCAACTAAATAATTAGAAAGAATGGATAAATAAGTTGAATCCATGATTGTGCATGTGAGATACAAGATTCGAAATCCATGCTATAAGTTTTACGTAACTCTTTAACTCTAAGTCCAACCAAGTATCATCCAAAAGGAACTCAATTTCTCTAGTCTTCAGAGTCTCTGTAAGCGTGTACATGTGTGTGTGTAATTATGACTACTAGTATTGATCACATATACAAGTAAAAAGTCCCAGCTTCACCCAAGGTCCTAGTATAAGAAATCATCCTCAAGAGTCAACCTTAAACTCTATGGAACAAATAAAGTTTCACTTCATTCCACCATCTCTTTAGCTGTCAAACATTAAGTGTAAGATGGAGTGGTCAAATATAGAGGGAATAGGATTATGTCATTTTTTTTCATCTCCCATTGGAAAAAGGATCACTCGAGCGCCTTATTAAACACAAACTTGTATTTTTGGTGCCAATTGCATGTACTTGTTTTTCTGAAGTACATCAGGGTGCATCTTTTTTAAAGTATCTAATATACTTTCTACACCCAACTTGTAGCCCTTTGCATGTAGAGCTCTTTTTTCGTGCTCGCACGACTCATATGATCTAATAACTTTGGTCTAAATGAATACTTCAAAAGGTGGGGAGTATGTATAACGGTAATATAAGCTAAGCTCTATATTTTCTTGGAAATTTTGAGATTTTCTCTTTTGATATATTTTTTATGTATACATTTGGCTCGCTCCACTGCTTTTACCAAGTTGGGACAAATTGATCAACAATTTAATAGTTTTACACACATTGGATCCTAGGCATCAAGATAATATAGGAACCTTATTCCTATACTGACTAATGTAATGAAATTCATGTTTCATGACGTAATTCTTAATCACATCCCATCCTCACACATCATAAAATCAGGTCCAAACTCAAACCTCTCCTCCTAGTTCCTCAAGCAAAACATAGTCGTGCATGTGTAGTGTTGATCATATTCTTTTAAGAATAGAGATTTGACATGTGATATAGCATGTGTATGTTTCCAATTAGGGAGTTTAAGTTATTTAATTTTTAAGATCCTAATGAACAAGAATAATGAAACTTTGAGTTCATTGTCACTCTAAGCCAAGTATCCTGAACTGTACAAGTCTTGTGTGACGTGAAGGTGTCAAGGATAAAACCACTTTTAGTTAGCATTTTTTTCAAACTAGTTTTCAAGCATTTTCACAAAATTTCTTTCAATATTAAAAAAAATACAAAACAATTTTCAAATCCATTTCAAATATGTACATATACTATAAATAATATTTACAAAATTAAAAAATATAAAATTATAAAAAATAAAGAATAAATAAAATAAATATTTTCTATAGGTAAACTATACAATAGGGGTCCAAAATCTAACTTTAACACCTTAGCTCCAAAAAATATGAAACCACTTTCATTAAATAGCTTATTAAATATTATATGCAATTAAAGTGATTTTGATACATTTTTATTTTTAATTTAGAAGATATGGATATGGGAAGTTGTGGTTTTGGCTTTTTATTAAGAGTATAAAATGTACAGAATATATTATTTTTAAATGAAATCAATTTTATATTTTTATTAGTCGATCCAGTCAACAGGATGCCTAGGTCTCGAGATTTTGGGTCATAAAAGACCTTTGGAATTTTATTCGTTTTCTTTTCTTTATTCTATAATTTTGGAACTAAAAATAGTATTTTATATACAATCAATACAATAAATAATGATTATTAATTTGTATAAAATAATGCTATTACATGCATTAAATGGGGTTTTTAAGGCCAAAATGGAGATTTATCACCCCTTATAGTTGCCTTTGCTAATCTCTAACGAACACTTATGCAATAAGTGTAAAAAACAAAAATAATGAAAACAAAAAAGAAAGTGGATTGAGTTTAATTCTCAAATTTGTCTTCACAAAATCAAAGTTTGGAGATTAAGTCGTACCCTTGGATTTTATGTACGGTTGGAACCTTATTAGAAAATGGATTTGAAACACAACAACCATCGAGAATCTCAAAATTATGATCAAGTCTCTTCAATAGCTAGGTCAGGATAGTTTCACTCATGCACAAACCCTTATGACTATGAATCTCACTTGTACAGTGTGTGTGATAGTGGCTCCCCTCAACCGAAATGACAAAGAGATTGACTTCTCCAGTACGACAACTCAATGATTCCCAAATCCAGCAACTCTTTCCTCGAGAAGCAGGGTATTCCCTTATAAGTTCAAGAGACAACCAACTCAAGAAGAGGAGGTGGAGAGAATAATGGACGGTATCCAGTGTAGCTATCTATCCTAGGATGCTTGACTAGTGTAGCCAAGTCACCTGACTGCAGGCTCACATACATATGACTTGAAGCTAAAGCATGCTTACATACTGTACAAATATGTACATTTCATTAGACATTTATTTTCAATCAGGCATGTCCAATGTTTTGGAGTTTTTCTAACTACATACAACGACATTTACGTATGGATTTTTTCCTCTTGATCCAGTAGACTATCCCTCTTTTGAAGCATTATTGCAACCCACACTCTCTTGTATTTAGATGTCTCTGCTACTGGATAGGTTGGGGTGCACCTGCCTCCCTAGATGAGGAAAAATGTTTTCACTTGTGCACGTCTCATACTGGCAAATCCAATCCCCTTACCATTCCAACTGAGTTGAGCCATTCCAACTGAGTTTAGGTGTCCAAGATAGGTCATTGTCAACAAGAACTGTACGTGAGCTCTAAAATACTCTACTTAGGCAGTCAAGAATACCTTGAACCAACTCTCACGATTGTCAAAGAATTAGTTCAACTAGACTTGAAGTAACTCAATTCCAGCTCCTATAAGGTTCCCATGATTAGGTGTATTTAAGGTCCAATCAAGATACAATTTTCGTATTTTATTTAGATTTGTTTAATTGTCCAACTCAATCTGGAAAATGCAAATGCTATAAAGAAAAGATTTTTGTGATGTGATTTTCAATTTTAAACTTTTCATGTATTTTTGAAAAAGGTTTTTGCAAATTTCATGAATTTTTTGAAAATACTTTGCAAATGTTTTTGGAATATTTGTTTTTTCAAATATTTTTGGGATTTTTTATATCTTAATACATATAGTTGGCTAAAAGTTTATTTATTAGCAATGTGCACATATTCTTCAAACTTATTTTTTTAATAATTTCTACAGATAATTTTACAAATATTTACAGATATTTGAAAATCATTTTGCAAAGGTTTTTCAAACTGTATATATAGATCTTTCAAAATATTTTTGCAACCATTTTCGAACTTATTTGCAAATAGGTTTTCAAAATATTTTCATTTCACACAAAGAAAAGAAATTTTTACGAACAACACAATTTTACAAAGGTTGAACACATTTTTGCAAAATATATTTTTTCAAACAGTTTTCAAAAGTTGTTTCAAAAAGATTTTCCAACTATTTTTCAAACATTTTGCATAATATTTTTACTTGATTTATTAATCAATATACACAAAAAGAATTTTTAGGAATAATATGCTTCTTTTTATTACTGAATTTAGTGGATTGTATAGCATATATAGTGTTTTAGTCATATTTATTAAAAATACAAAAGTACGAGTTATGGCTTAAAGTATATACACAGTATATATGACCTTCCTATACTTATCTTGAGCTATATTCTCATAGATTAGAGAGAAAAAGAAAAGACATAACTCATACTAACTATAGAAAAGCCTAAGGAATAAAGGAATGAAAGAATGAAGTACTGAGAAGTCGACCGTCCCCCCTATACCTAGAATCAAATAATCTTAAGTATAGTATACTTTACACAAGGCAGGGAGGGTCATGGGTGGGAATGTACGGAATTATCAGCTCAACCTGTCTCCCCTTTACAGTTAGGGTACATTATCCCTAAGTATAGGCAGGGTGTCAAAAGTTCAGGGTACAGGTGAGGGATCTACAAATGAACAACTCGAGGTAGGCACACCCCCCATACATGGGATAGATTACATCTACGTATAGGAGTGATGAATGGGGTGATATCTTTTCGGAAGAAAAAGAAAATAAAGAATGAAAAGAAGAAAAGAAGAAAAAGAAAGATCATTCAAAAATGGTTTGATCTGCTTTGTCTGACACTACGGTAGTGGTTTCTTTCAATTCTTCTTCATATACAACTTGAATCGTATCAACGACAAAAGGAAATGTATCGTGCTCTAGGTAAGGCTTCAGAAGATGTCCATTGACTGCAAAGGGTGTGCATCAGCTGATAATCCATATATCATCACGCCACATACATGTATCAATGTAAATGACCCGTCTATTTACTTTTCAATTTACCTAAAAAGATCTTCAATTTCGCATCGAACAACCATACCTTCTGACCTCACTCGAAGGACTTGCGGCAGATATGCTTGTCATGCCACTTTTTGACCTTCTCATTGGACATAAGTTTGTTGCCACATGCATAATCATTGAATTCTAGCAATCTATTTAGATCCCTTTTCTGTTCTTACTAGATTTCTTGGAGTCTAAGTTATAAATATTGATTACCCATATGGATTTATGAATAAGTTCAATGAGCAAATGGCATGGCTTGACATAGACAAGCCGAGAGGGAGACATTACTAATGGTGACTTGCACGCGGTCCTGTAAGCCCAAATAATTGAATCTAGCAGTTGAGACCAATTCTTAAGATCCGGGCATACAAGCTTCTGCAGAATTGTCTTTATCTCCCTAATAACAGTCATTCAAGCCATTAGAATGTGGGTGTTAAGGTGAAGAGACATGATGTTCTATGCAGAATTTTTGAGTTGACTTCTTCACTTCTCTATTGATAAAATGGCTAACCCCATCAGATATGGGAATCTTGGGAATCCCGAATTGGGTGATGATGTGATCCTTTAATAATCGATAGACAATCCACCTGCCGGTGGTTCAGGAGAGAATAGCCTCCACCCATTGACTCACGTAGTTGACAACAAGCAGAATATATTCATAGCCATGGTTGTTCGGAAAGGGGCTCAGGAAGTTGATGACCCAAGTGTCGAAGATGTCTTATATCTGAATGAACTTCATAGGCATTGTATCTCTCATTCCTATGGTGCTACCCATCTTCTGGAAATCAGTGCAATGCTTGATGTATTCTTCTGCATACTAGAATAATGTAGGCCATCAAAGGCCACTCCGAAGAACTTTTGTTGCCGTACATCTTCCTGAATTGTGTGCTCTTGACTCTTTATTATGATAATGTGCAAGGACACTTGGAACCTCCTCCTGAGGAATACACCTTCTCCGGATGCAATCTGCCCCCTCACGGAATAGATATGGATCCTCCACTGGTAAAATAGATATTGGACAAAAACTTGTCTTCTTCCAACTTGGGCCAATCTTGTGGAGTTTTCTTGGACACAAGATAGTTAACAATATTGACATACATGGGGAGCGAAGTCACTGACAGGATCACCTCATCTAGGAAAGTTCGTGTAATCCGGTGCAGGTTCAACTCAGGAGCTTCAGGATTGGGAAGTTTGGACAAGTGATCGACCACCACATTCTTGACTTCAGTTTTATCTCGAATTTCATGGTCAAACTCCTAGAGGAGAAGGATCCACTGAATGCGATATGGTTTGTTATCCTTTTCTGCTATAAATACCGGATGGTCGAATGATATGTATAGATGATAAGCTTGGACCCAATGAGATGGGATCTGAACTACTCCAAGGCAAAAGCTAACTCTAGCAGTTCCTTCTAAGTGACAATATAATTTCTTTGAGCTTCGTCGAACGTTCGTCTAGCATAATAAATAGCAAATGGAATATTGTCTTTTCTCTGTCCCATTGCGACACAGATGGCATAACCTGGCGCATATGTCATTATCACCAATGGTCGAGTTCAAATCAGTGGCTGCAAGATAGGGGCCTGAGTGATGAGTTCTTTAATTGACTGAAGATAAGGAGAACATGATCATCGACAACGAAATCATTCTCCTTGCCTAGAAGCTCTATTAACGGTCAGGCCAACTTGCTAAAATATTTGATATATCATTGTTGGAAACCGACATGACCAAGATTGATTGTACTTGCTTGAGTTGTAGGTGTCTCTACTTTGGAAATTACTTCCACCTTGGCTGGGACAACTTCCATGCCACGTTTAGAAACAACATGACCCAGCACGATTCCTTCAATTACCATGAAGTTTCTCTTCTCCCACGAGAGCACTAGGTTCGCTTTGCAGCACCCCCTCAAAGCTCGGTCTAAATAATCTAGGCATTGATCGATATCTGTAAATCGAAAAGTCATCAATGAAAACATTGAAAAACTGCCCACCATGTCAGTGAATACTACAAGCATACACCTCTAGAAAGTAGTTGGTGCATTGCATAGCCCGAACGACATTTGTCTGAAGGTGTATGTCCCAAATGGACGGGGGAACATGATTTTCTCTAGGTCCTTAGGAGTTACCTGATTATATCCAGACTATTCATCCAATAAGTAGAAGTATTATTTCGCTACTAGACTCTCGAGAATCTGATCAATGAAAGGCAATGAAAATGATCTTTCTTGGTGGCGAGGTTTAACCTTCGATAGTCGACACACGCTCACCAAGAGGTGGGTACTCTGTTTAGAATCTCCTCTTCTTTTTATTTCTTTACAATGGTGATCCCAGACTTCTTTGGCATGACATGCAGGGGACTCACCCATTTCGAGTTAGATATGGGATAAGTGAAACCAACATCACAACATTTCTCAATTTCTTTCATGACGACCTCCCGGATGTTCATATTCATCCTTCTATGGATTTTATGGGAGGGATTTCTATCGTCTTCGAGGTAGATATGATGTGAGCAGAGTGAAGGATTGATCCCATGGAGATCCGATATATTCCAGCCTATTTACTTACGGTTTCTTTCAAGAACCTCCATCAGATGGGATTCTTAGTCTTCGGTCAAACGGTCATTAATGATGACTGGGTACATGTTAGATTTACCTGCAAGGAAGGTGTACTTCATATTGGAGGGTAATAGTTTTAGCTCAGGTGGAGTGCGAGCTACTTCAGTGGTGACTTCTACAATTACTGCATGTTGTAGTTCTTTCGTCTGTTCGGTGTCCATAAATTTTTTATCTTCTGTGTTCAGAAATTCATAAAAATTTTCAATGATATCCTCTTCATTGCAGAAATCCGTAATGATTTATTCTTGGTCTTCAAAACTCAATGAGCCCTCAAAGAATTCATCTAGAACATCAGCGGAGATCTCGTCGTCATCGACAAGGGAAATTCGACTGCATTTCCACTCCTTCCTCTAGAGAGAGTAATTTGTGGATCTCAATGTCATCCGTTAATAGATTTGTATCTTGGATTTCCTTCATAAAATTGCAGCCATCAAGGCAGTTATCAGCTTGCACACTTAATGCAGATGCTCCCAGGGTTGGCTTGGATTCAGACATGGTCTCTATCTTTACCTTAATGTTCCTAGAGCAAAAGGTAATCTCACCAGTGCCATAATTCACTATTGCTTTGTTGTTGGAAGTAACGACCTGCCAAGAATAATGGGGGTGTAAAGCAAAGGTGTGGAGACATCCATGCCTAGAACAACAAAATCAACAGGGAATTGCATCCCCTATAAAGTAACAATTATGTCCTCCACATACCCCTAGGTCGCTTAACATATTTGTCTACGAATTAGATAATCATCTTGGTAGGCTTGAGTGATCCTAACCCAAATTCGGTGAGTAGTGAGGCTGGCATGAGATTGACTGGTGACCCATTGTCAAGAAGTGTTTCTTGAATTCCTGGTCAAACATCATGCAGCAAACGAGTGGTGCTCCCCGTCTAGCTTTTTATCCTGGAGATTCCTAATGGCATTAACTGTGGTCATGGTGAGGATGTACTTTTTAGCCTTGCCACTTGGACTTCAAGAATTGTGAGGGCGAGGACGATGCCTTGTCGTACATGCGTCTTTCAAACCTTTTTTACTCTTGGCATGTACTCAAGCGCTTTCACCAGCGACATATTCAATACCAAATTATGAATGATTTCCACACTAGATGGATTAGATAAAGCATTTTTCAAAATTTTCATTTTTTTGTGTTTTTTTCATTGTAGGAAAGGTATATTTACAGAATAAAAAGTGTACCATTAAATTATTTGTCCATATCATGAATTACAGGAAGAAGGTGTGAATGTACAAAATCCTCTACTATATGTGGACCAAAAATGAGTGGTTTGGCTTCCCGAGATGGTGTCAGGTCTGTTGTTGGAGCTAGAATCTTTGAGGTCTGCTAGACTCCATCAAAATTGTTTCTGATTTCATTTTTTATATTTTTATATTTTCTTAATTTTTTGTATTTTTGGGTCAACTGGTGTTCCTCCAAAATTGGTGTCAGGCCTTGATGCTAGCTGGGATGAAGATTCCCCATCACAAGCTAGATTCTTTACTTTCATTGTCGCCGATGGCAATAGTGTCCTATCGCTCCTAAGAGTAACAACTGTAGATAAAAAGCAATTAAATTAACCTGAATCAGGATGGACGATACCAACTACTTGTTCATTACGTCATAAGTTGTTCGGATAAGCCTCAACATGGGCTGGAATGATTACCTTAGCAGCCACCAACCTCGATCTTTTGGGTCATCTCAGACATATTCTTCAATAACAGAGCCAAGCAATCGAGAGACAGGTTCACCGACGGGGCCTCAGACTAATAAACCTAATGAGGCCGTTGACGGTGGTCCTATGGAGGAGGAGGCAGCTGGTAACCCTAGTACTGTTGATAATGAGGAGATTAGAAAGATAAGTGTTGGGAGAATTGAGAAAGAGGAAGACTGGAATACTGATGTCGACACGAAGCAGTCAGCTGATGTAGATGGTATATCTGATTGTGGTAGCATGGCTATTAAGGACCATGCCAGTAATTCTACCTCCAGGTGTTTTTGTGGGTCAGAGGTTGTTGGTTCTGATGGGGCTGGTATTGTCTTCCCCCTGTTGTTGGTGGTAGGGACAGATGGCCATATTTTGACCCTGGGAGTGCCCTTGAGGACAGGTCAGTTGTGCATTGTTGTTCCACATACCATTCACTTCATGTATTTGTGGCGATGACAGGAAGAACTGCTCGGTTCATCTAGAGGCATCTCAGGTTGATATAGAACCATCTGATTCTGGGACTGTGGGGGCTACTCCAGGGTCTAGATGTGATAAACGTATTAGACAGGTTGGGGTGGTAGGGGACTTGATTGAGGAGGTTGTGTCGGTGTCGACTCCTTCTCAACGGGAGTCCTAACATTGGAAAATACAGAATTGTAAGAATTGGCATTCAAGACCTAGGTCCTCTTTTCTATCATAGTGAGTTTCTCGAGGTCTTGTGACCTCTTCTCAAAGAGGTCAGGAGAGGTGGCTCCCAATGGTACTTAGATTGGAGCTCTTGTCTTTCTCCTTGGTATGAACTGCCATGTTAATGATTTTGTGGCTGACTCCAAGCATGGTGGCCTTCTAATATGGTTGGGATGAGGAGAGATGACTTCTCTTTCAGCCATCTCTTTGAAGATTTGCCAGACGACATCCTCATCCTTATTAAAGTGGGAGCCTCCACAAGTGACATCGACTAGCTTCTGGCTATAAAGTGTTAGTCCACCATAAAAGTGTTGCACGAGGATTGTTGTGGGGATATCATGGTGGGTAAACTTCTCCTGAAAATCACGGAACCTCTCACATGCCTCATGAATGGTCTCACGGGGTTGTTGCATGAAGTTGGAGATCCGAGTTCACATATGGTTGAGTTTGCCAAATGGATAGAACTTATGAAGAAAGGCGGACTTCAGCTTCTCCCATGTCATCACCATCTTCCCGAGGTGGTCCACCCAATAAAGGGCCTTGTCCTGCATGCTAAATGGGAAGGTAGTCATCTTTATCACTCCCTACGTAATGTTGGGATAGTGGGTTGTGGCGTGGGTGTAGCAGAATTCTTGCAGAAAGATGTAAGGTTCATTAGTAATGTTGTTGTGAAATGATGGACAAAAATTGTGGTTTCAGCTCAAAATGGACGTTAACTGCTGGGACCTGAATCCACTCTGTAATGTGCCCTGCCCCAGGGTTATAGGTCTGCTTCAAAGTGGGCTTAGGTGTAGGAGGTATCTCTCCTTCTCCCCCCCCTCCTCCTCCTCCTCCATTGACAGAAAAATTCTCAAACTTCTCAAAATTCTCCCAATTGAATTCTCCCTCCTCACGAGCTTCCCTTTCATCTATCTTGCACCGCAGATCATTCAACATCTCTTGGAATGCAGTCGGTAATGACCTGATTGGTCAACTGTTGTTGGATCGCCTGTATGGATGCGATAAGACGACTGTTGACCTTAACCTATATATTGTACTATTCATTTTCATGAGTCTTCTTAGGGTTAGGGTGTTGAGGTTCCTTTCCTCTACCACCAGTCATTTCTAAATCTAAGTGTTGTGTTTCTCTAGATCAGGTCGGTGATATGTAATATCCAATGAATCATGATCACTCTCTTGCAGAGTACCAGTGACTGAGATGAATCTAGAACTAAGGTCAATTCCAGATGGTTGTGAATGGAACATAGGATATTGACTAAAATCGGTTTACATCCACAAAGGGTTGGTTCGGGGACAAGAGTAGGCCCGATATATTTGAAGAGGGAGCTCTAGCTCAGGATGTGAGTCCATCTTGAACAACGGATTTATTAACGAGAGGTAAGTGCTGAAGGAAGAGAGAATCAGAGAATCCAAAGAAAAGTTTGCAAGATCCGAACTAGCTACTTGGAGATCACTCTGGATTATTAGAGATGTAGGCAACACGTAATCGATGTGGGTATCGACAATGTCTCGACTAAGCCATCCGTGTGTTGACATCTTGAGAGGATCAAAAGGAGATTGATTATGGAGGAAATATTATGGAGGTAAACAAGAAATAAAAGGAATGTGAAATAGTACAAGTCTCACAAGGAGTAAGGGTTAAAGAGAATGAAAGAATGAAAGCAAAATGGCACAAATGTGCGATATTTTTTATCTTGACCTAAATCGAACTAAGAAATCAAACCTCGAAATAATGGATTCACCCACTCGAACTATGAAGTCGTGAAGGTTCGGTAATTATCTTTGTGAGTTTTAGATTGATTTTCAGGCAATTATCTTGTAACAAGTCCTTAAAGTGCTAATCCTATAGAAGAAAGAATGCTACCAAAAAAGTATTCTGTACTTTTCCTCCTCATTTGTAACTTGTATTCTACACTTTTTAGGGTCCTTGTAACCCTTCCTGGATCTCTACTCAGCCAAAGAAATGGAGGGAGGAAGACAATAGGTGAAACCACTACTTTGGACATTGCTCGCAACGGAATCACCCGTGAGCATGCAAGAACCTACTCAGACGCAAGATGACGAGATAGACACACCTGTGAGGGTGTGGCCTAAGCTCAATACTTCAGACAAGGTAAATGTTCTACATAAACGAGAACATCATCATTGACTGAGCCCTACTCGTTTACGTACGATAGAAGACCCATTACATCAAATCTCCAGACAATACACAAGGCAGCCACAAACTGGGTTTTGGTCTCTAATCATTATGATAGCGCTCTCTCACTTGGAAGGAAACATTCCAATGCTACTTAAAAACAAATGAGGGCTTTGCTTGCCTAATTCAATGAGTCAATCAGTCGATTCTATTTAGGTCAAGTACTTTTAACGGTCACTTTTTTTATTTTTTTGTGTTATCACTTGCTTTACATAGATTCAATACAAGGACCTAACATTTTTTATATATTCTTTGAATTCATATGTGATCCAAAAATAGAGGGAGATAGCGGCAAAGCAATAAAAGGTGACACTAAGATGGAAATATCACCTTAGTGCCTAAATGATGAATGCTCGGTTAGAAGACTTACAGTGCTTCCCAGTACTCTCCATGTGAGATTCAAAACAAGAATTTGTAAACCTATGCTATATGCCTATATGTACACGGAAATCATCTTAAGAAGGCAATTGCTACACGTGAAGAACAAATGTCAAGCACTCAGAATGAGACCTAGAGTCTAGTCTTGGAGCCTCCTCAGTGCCCACCACAGTAGGCCCTGCAAACATTGTATAGAGAGCTCTCACGGCACATGGTTTTAAGACTATGTGTTTGACAATTAATTAAACTAAGTCCAAACACAAAGACTATATGTACATGTACATGAAAGGATGTTAGGTTTTTGACCTTAATTTACATGATCAAGAAAGCCTAAAGACTCAAGGCTCATTCCAAAAAATAAAGGAAAATAATGCGAAAAGCACAAATCACGAGAAATAAAGAAAATAGAGCGACAAAAATCACAGAAATCTTGGTGAGCCCTCAAGTGAACAAACACTTGAAAATTGGGCCTAAGTGTCTAAAATCCAATGTACATGTATTATTACAAATTAAAATCTAGCTAGGATATTCTCTTCTCTAGAGCCTCTCGTTCTCTCCAACCGGCTACGTCAGAATAGCCGGCTCCTCATCCCAAGGCTACGTAGAATGACCTAGGTGATCTTCCTCGATACGTGGTCCCTCACAAGAAGACAAAAAGAAATATGTCAGATAGTTCAAAAATGATACTCAAATAAAAATAAATAAATGTAAAAATGGCTAAGTATTATAAAAAGAAAAAATACTCTACAAATAGATGCTCGCCGACAACGGTGTCGTTTGATGATAGAGATTTTGCAAGGGCCTAAAATGGTCTCCACACGGAAGCGAAGATATCGAGTCGCTGAGGTAACCTCTCACAAAACCCACAGTCAATCAACAATTAACCCATATAATGAAAATCAAGCAAGTGCGAATCAAAATTTATTATACCTTACTGAAGATGTATAGTGACAACCAACTAGGGGTTGAATACATGAAACAAGGGTGTAGAGCAATGTAAGATAGAACAATCAATCCCAAGGAATTGTATTTTAAACACATACAATTTATAATTTTTGTGGGTTCTTTAATTTTATATATTTTTTATTTTTGTTTTTTATATATTTTTAAATTATTTTAATATATATATATATATTAGTTTCCTTTTTCAATATATAAAATAAGGATACATAAGGTTGTATGTACTATATAGGATAATATAGATATAAGTAAACTTACAGATAAATAAAAAAGGCATAATTAAATATTTTTGGGTATTAAATAATTTTTTACTATTTTTGTAATTTTTGAATAATTTTTGCTCATTTGTATAATTTTTAAAGTAAAAAATATCCAAAATCAGGGATTAAATAAATAGGCCAGATTAATTTCGAAATGAAAAATATTAAATATTTTCCAAAATTTTCGAAATCAAATTTAATTTGAAAATAACGATATAACGAAATTTCAGAGATAAAAATAAATATTTTTTTGGATTTTTGGGGATTTTTTATCTTTTATAATAGATTTTAGAGCTTTATTATTTTTATTAGCTTTTTTCTATTTTTAGTGATTTTTAGTCTGGAGGGTCAAAACATTTAAATAAATAAATATATTTTTTAGGATTTTTTTCAAGCTATTTTGGTATTTTTTGGTATTTTATATTATAAACATTGAATATTTGAGTGTCTTCTTATTTTTATAGAATATATAAAATTTCTAAAAGACTAAAATAGAAATATATCATGAAAACATATCCTATCAGGAGCTTAGCCCTATTGTTGTGGACTTTTAGAACACATACACTATATTTAATAAATAGAACAAATGCACAAAATCAATGAATTGACAGAGGTATATTTGTAATTAAAATTAATGCGAGGGCCTTTCTACTATGTTTTTAAAACTATGTAATCGGTATAAAAAGTTGACAGACTAAAAATAAATAAAAAATTCATGGAGGCTTGTCTGCAAATGTCACCTCACTTGGGACGACACGTGAGGTGACGTGGCATGGACCATAATGCAAATACAACAAATCATAGGGGCTCATATGTAATTTTACCCGAAAATAATAAGCATTAAAAATAAAATAGAGGACTAATTTGTAAAATGACAAAAACATGAGGGATATAGTGTAAATTACCTCCACCAGCATTGGATCGAACAGCGGTAAGTGCTCCACTATTACGCGTCTCGCCCTCCTAGAGTGCGATGATGGTTCGTCGATGAATGGTCGAGATCAAATCATCTCGTAGATCTAATGGTGTGGAGCAGGGCTAATCCAACGGTGCATGATCAAACTAGGGAACGGATCTGATCGGACGACAATTGGGCGCAGAGGAAGAACAACCGAAGAACATAGCCTAATTAAGCTTTGATCTTCAAAATCTTCACGCTCGGAGCTCCTCCTTCACTTCCGATGGTCCCAAAAGCATCCCAAGGACCCTCGGCATTGATTGGAAGCGTCAAAATGCCATGAGGGACACTAATAAGAACTGGCGGAGGAGATCGACCTGGGTTGCTTCTTCATGCTTCGATGAGGCAAAAGAGGCATCCTTTCTTGGTATTTCCTACAAAGGATAGTTCAAAAAAATGTTTGAAGCTCGAGTGAGCTTCAAAAAGAAGAATGGGCGAAGGGCACGCGAGATGAGGTTTCTCCGGTGAGCGGCGAAGAAGGAGGAATGGACCCTCGAATCTGTGCGACATCTGAGGGAGCTAAGATGCCTGGCATGATTTTTGGGCGAAAGGGGATTCAGTGGAGGTGAACTGTGAAGCAGATATGGTAAAGGATGATCGGAATGGGGCAGCGGAGATGAAGCTCTAATGTACTTGATGATCGAAAAATACATGAAATGATGCGACGAAATACGAAACCAAGACCTAAACTAATCATCTGAGGTCCTAAAGAATGAAAATGACTAAAGAAAAGAGAGCTCACTGACAAAGAAAAACCGGAGGCTAGGTCTCCGGCGAGGGTGATGACAGACTGGGATCCCTTCGATTCTACACCACCTAAGGAGTGGGTCAAGTCCTTGCTATCACCAAGAGCGAGAATCTATGCTTGTATTTAGGGTTTGAGGGTGGAAGAAGGATCAAATCCAAACGAGGGCCACCATAGAGTATATGTACATGGCCCTTTACATCGGGATGAAGCATGTGATTCAGAGGCACCTCAAACAAGATTTGATCTCGGTGCAGAAGAGCACAAATCGAGTCGTAAGTTTGCAGAAGAAATCGATCCAAAAGATCACAAGAAATGATGGGAAAAATCGGTGAAGATATGGTCCTGCTCTAACAAAAGCTGGTTTTGAATGTGGAAAGGGAAGTTGATTTGGGTCAACCGAGGCTAAGTTATGATTGGTCGACGTAAGCTGGAAACAGACAAAAAAATAAATTCTTTATTTATTCAATTAAAAATAGTAAATGATTTTATTAATTTTTGTTTATATGCAAAAATTGTTTATTATTTTATGTAGTATTTTAATATGATTCTTCTTTATTTTTATGGCATTATTTATTACAAGTTACTTTTTATGGTTCCAGTTATAGGTATATTCATCTATGTCTTGAGTATTTTATTTTGTATTTTATTTTTATTATTTTATTTTATTATTTCATAAAGGATAACTTATTTTTATACACTTAAATATATTTTTGTTATACTTTTCGGATATAATATGTACACTTAAATAAATAGGAGTGTATGTTATACATGTATAAGTATAGGTATTTTATCTATGTATTTTGCATACATACTTTATTTTAATATTTTATTTGGGGTTTTACTGCGTTTTAAATATATACATATACTATAAATAATATTTTTGAAATTATAAAAATATAAAATATAAAAATAATTAAGAATAAATAAAATGAATATTTTATATAAGTAAACTATACAATAGGGGTCCAAACCTAACTTTTACATCTTGACTCCAAAAAATATGAAACCACCTTTATTAATCATATTACTAAATTTTATATACAATTAAAGATTGATTTTGATAATTTTGAGTTTTTATTTAGGAGATATGGGTCTTGGAAGTTGGGGTATTGACTTATTATTTAGAGTATAAAATGTACACAGTATATTATTTTTATATGAAACCAATTTCACATTTTTATTTGTATTTTTATCTACAACTTTTATGTACAAAGTTTATTTGTTTGAGTATAAAAAACTAAAAAAAATAGGTCCCAAAAATACAATATTGATGAATCAAAGAATGTAATGTTTAGTTTATTTTTACCATTGTCTCCTCCTACTTTATTCCTTGTCGACCCAGTCATCAGGATGCCTAGGTCTCAGAGTTTAGGGTCATAAAATACATTTTATATTTTATTATTTTTCTTTTGTTTTGTTTAATCTATAATTTTGGCATTAAAAATAGTATTTTATATACAATAAAAATGAATGTTAATTTGTACAAAATAATTCTATTTGCATGCATTAGCTAGGATTTTTAAGGATAAAATGATAGAATAAATGTGATGAAATGGAGATTCATCAGGTATTCATTTTGATCCAAAATATCTCATGAGTAATCTATGTCTCTCAGTTCATCAACTACGAACATGTATGATTCCTTTGAGAGGTCATACTTCTCATATGTCTTCATATGCAACCAACTCGTCGGTAAATGGACCTTGGTTAGGACATCATACTATTGGTCTATAAAATGTGCATACAGATTCATACCCATCTCATGTCAAAGGATGTGTGCTTGATCGTGACAGTTATGATTCATGTCTTAGTTTTTTTCGACCTCATCAAGTCAACTCTTTGACTTGATTATTCCAGCACTTTCGAATCGTCACTCCTATGTAGATGACATGCATCAAGAAGTCGAATGGAAATAGGTCTTTTGAGAAAGATTTACATCTCTTTCTCTGACTGGAAATCTTTATTGAATATCACAAGTTTGAAGTCAAGTGTGTCTTCCCAACTACATGGTATTCAATATGGCAATGGTAAATAACCCTAATTGTGCAAATGGACCTTAATAGTAAAGTGAATTCACATTCATTCATTTATTTCATTTCAAATGTACATGATAAAATAATAACTTTATTTTATTAATGGGTCGCAAAGTGCTTACAAGTGCAACAAGTCATTATTCGCATCGCTTCTACTCAAATAGGATGCTATGGTTAGAGGGGACGGTTATAGAACTTTATAAGACCATTGTTGATCATACATGTCATGTATTGTAGTGGTGGTGATCATGCCATTTCTTAGCCTTATCCTTATAGAGCACGTTGTTGTCATATGTTGTGTTTCTGATCTAAATAAGCTCAATCGAATGCAAGCCTCTTCTCTTCTTTCCTAGGTAATTATTCTAGTTTTTTCCCTTATTATCCATTTAGATTTATGCACTAACTCAATAGGAAAATGGCATGGCTTGCCATAGATTATTCAAAATGGGGAAGTTCCGAGCAGAATATTGTAGGCCATCATGTATCCCCGTGGAACTTGATCAAGAGTTGGGACCAATTATTCCTATCAAGATGAACTAGCTTCTAAAGAATTCTCTTAACTTCCCTATTAGATACCTATATCATGTTGTTCGACTGTGGGTGGTAACGACTAGTAAATCGATCATCAATCATACAGTCCTTAGTCAATCTCTTCACATCACGATTCACAAAGTGACCACCCCATCTAAAATAATAAACTTACGAACTCTGAATTTAGAAATATTGTGATCTTTCACAAACTTATAGATGGCATAGTATTTACTTTTTGGGTTGGAATAGCCTCCACCCATATCTTCAAATAATCAACTGCTAATAGAATGTGATCATGCACATTATTGTTAGATGAGAAACCCATAAAATTAATCAATCTTCCATGCATCACAAACATCACAAAAAATCACTAGTTGCATGGGTATAACATCACTCAAATCAATTATCCATCCCATTCTCTGACAAATCATACACAATCTAGCAAAATAATAAGCATCACGAAATAAGGTTGGCCAATAAAATCCACATTGGAGCACTTTATGAATGGTTCTCTTTCTGGAGTGATGTATACTACCTCTAAAGTATGGCAGTGATTGAGGACACTCTGGTATTCCTCCTGAAGAATACACATTCTCTAGATACAATTCTATCTCTAAAAAAAGGAACGGATCCTTCCAATGGTACTTCCTTGAATATGACTTCAGTGAGTCAATGTTGTTTCTAATCCAACCTCGGGGAACTTGCTTGGAGACAAGAAGGTTCACCATTGCAGATTACCATGGAAGTTAGTCAATAAAACAAATTGACTCATTTGAGAAAGATTAACTAATAGGTTCAGAATCAGGGGAGTCCTTCAATTCAAGTCGGGATAAATGGTCAGCCATAATATTCTTAACTCTATGTTTATCGTTTATCTCTAAATCAAATTCCTGGAGTAATAAAATCCACCTAAGAAAATGTGCCACCACATCCTTCTTTTACATTAAATAACAAATAGTTGTGTGATCAATATAAATAGTCACCTTGTATCCCAAAAGATATAAATTTCTCTAAGGCCCGAATTATTGTGAGCATTTCTTATTTCACTCAGTGTATATTTTTTTGTGCAGGATCTAAAAATTTAATCGCGTAGTATACTACGAACAGGATATCATCTCTCCACTCTCTTAACATATCCCCTCTAGTAAAATCTAAAGCATCAGATAATCTCAAAGGGAAGAGCCTCATGAGCGTCTGAAATAGGAGAATCTATTATCTTCCATTTTAAGAGTTCAAAGGCATGTAGACACCTGTAATCTATAATAAACTCAATGTCTTTTCCTAAGAGCTCAGTTAGTGGTCGGACAATCCTTGATAAATCTTTGATAAATCTCTTATAAAATCCAGTGTGTCCTAGTATTTAACGCATTAACTTGATATTGGTTGACAGCTCAAGTTTCTTTAAAATATCCACCATGGCAGGTGTTGAACATGGGAAATTTTGGGTTTTAAATTAACGATTTTATTTGCAGAGTCGTTGTAACCCTAAAACCCTCAATAAAAATTAATGCTTTTACTCATAATTCAAACCAACAAGAAATAAATAGTGAGTGTTATTTATTTACTTGGATAGCGTACATGATAAAACTCAAGGAGGCTACAAAATCGTGAAGGTTATTAAATCAATGAAATAATCAATGACATAAAAAGGAACTTCTATGAACAGTATGCTTGGTTTTTTATTTTTGAAATATATATTTTTTATATTTTAAGGAATTTTATTTTCTTTTTTATGTAGTATTTTAATTTTATATTTTTTTATGATTTTTAATTTTACAAAAGATATTTTTAAGCAAAATAAAATAGAAAGGAAGAAAAAATAAGAAAAAGATAAGGAATCTAACTATAGGGTTTTTTTACAAAGTGGTAAAATGCATAGAAAACTCAAACAAAATTAATTTTGAGTTTATAATTATTTTTTAATGTTTTATGATTTTTCCATAATTTTTAGAATTTTTTAAGGCTTTTAAATAAATCAAAAATAGAGAAACAGAAATAAATGCAACTGTTTTTGGATTTTTTAATAACAAATAATATATATAATGAAATAAAGAGAAATTTTTAATTTTTCTAGAAAGGTGTTTTATAAAATGTTTGGAATTTTGTATTCATTTCGATGCATTTTTTACTGTATTTGAGTGTTTTATGATTTTTTGGACTTAATGAGGAATATTAATTCTAAATGGTATATAAATGAAAAGAAATAAAAATATACAAATAAGAATTTTGGGAATTTTCTGTAAAAGTTTTTTTTTAAATGTAGATAGGGATTTTTATGAAGTTTTGAATTATTGTAAATAAGAAATGAAAATATTTTGCAAAATAAAAAATATGGATGCAAGATATAATTAACAGAATCTAACATGATTTTTTGGAATTTTTAAAGACATTTTGATATTTTTTATTTGATTTTTAACATGCAAAATAAATGTAGATGCATAGGGGTATATATGTAATTATTTATAGTTTGTAGACCAAATGTTAACAAATAAATAAATGCAAGGGTTAAAAGAACAAAATGGCCAAAAAGATGTGTGCAGCCACATATGAGCCTTATTGGACAGAACTGGTTGCAAATAAAATAAGTTCAGGGTTTAGTCAATAGCAAATTATCTTTGGGTCTTTGTTGTATTTTTCTCACAAAATCACATGCTAGGATGCCCTCATTTCAAATAGGATAAAAATGCAATTAAAATAAAAGTTAGGAAAATAAGTGCAATTATTCAATACATTACATGCTGACACGTAGCCTGTTGGGACTTATTTGAAAAATAATTAAAGATAGGGGTATGGGTGCAAAAGAACCCTTAAAATATGTGGCACCTTGGATGGATAGATGGCGATGAAGCTTTGATATGATGGTCGAGGGTGATGCTCGCGTGACAGGATAACATCTGATCTGAAAATGAGATCCACAACTACTATTAGAGGCTCAATCGATGGTCGAGATCTAATATGGACGCCTCATTATTGATTGGAGGGCCAAGAGGTCCGCTGGAAGAAGTGGAAAACAGGTACCCTCTAATGAAGTTCGATTGAGGAGATCTCATCCATTCTCCACCTATGTCATTGTCCGATAGGTTCTATGACTACATGTAGGCTCCTCGCATCAACTTATGGAGGAAATGGAGCTCGATGAAGCCTAATCGAGGTTCTGGAGGAAATGGAGTAAGGTGCTTCAGATGAACCTCTAGAACTTGATTCACTTTTCCTTGTGCGCTCCTGAGACCTGGTATAGATTCCTTGCTCGGAGGCGAAGCTTGGACAAAGTTTTTTTAAACAAAAGCACAAAGAAATGGTGAATGGGTGAGGGATCCAGCGAGGATGATCGGAGATGGAGCCAGAACTTAGATCTAGAGAGATCTAAGGGGGGACATATATGATAGGAGATGGATAAGGGTCTGGTGAATGTCGTCATGAGGTCGAGGTTAGGTGAAGATGACTGGAACACCTCCGATCGTGCAGATCAGGGGGAAATGAGAGTGGACGAATTTTAAACTAAAATAGGCATTAGATGCAAAATTAAAATAGTAGAATCAAATATTAATTACCTATTGTTACCTACAATGGAATGGAGGAGAAGATCAACCTCCATCTACAACGAAAAGCGGAGAGGCGAAAACTCGTCGGCGGAGGTTCATTGAATGGAAGGATCATGAATTTAGGCACTCTACTCACGCTCCCAATTGGATATTCGCTCCTCCGTCAGTGGAGGCTAACATTTGTCACTTAACCTCAGGCAATACGGGGCCAAAATCGAATCAAATCTGCGATTGGGGCAGGTGGGGACTAGATATAGCAGTGAAGTCTGACAAAGTTTGAATTCAAAATGTGAGCGATTCGAGGCATGATAGATGGATCTATGGTGCTGGAGAGGATGTTAGTTGTTAAGTCTAAAAAATTGGCGAAAGAATCAGTAGAGGTTAAAGATCAGAATGCATGGGGAAATTGGGAGATGGAGCAATTGACGCGTGGAGGAGCAGAATTAGCGGGTGGCCTGAGCAGTTGACCCGGGTCAACAAACCTGGGTCCCAATCAGGGCACATACAAGAAGAAGACAAAATAGGCTAGACGACAAAAAAACAAAAAATGTTAAATAAATAAATTAAAAATTGAAATAAAATTTAAATATTTAAATAATGTAAATAAATAACATTAAGGATAAAAAAAGTTAATTTAAGTGATTTTTGATCGTATGATTTTTATTTATATTATATATATAATACAATATTTACAATTATTTAAAAATAAAATATTTACAAATAGTACTAGAAAATAAATAATTAAATAATGTACATAGTATGCGTATGTATAATATACAATAGTACTCCAATTAGCCACATTTCACACCTTAACTCTGATTTTTATGAAATCACCTCCATTTTAAAGATTATTTAATTTGGGATACAATGGAAGTGAGTTTGATTAAGGTTTAGATTTTATGGAGAAGATATTGATCTTACAAGTTGAGCTTTGTGGCTCCTTGAGAGTGTTGTACTTTACACATATACAATGACTTTTATTGAAATTATTTTTTTTATTTACAAAAGTTTTTTATTCATAATTTTTAAAAAGAAATCATTTTATTTAAAAAGAATTTGGTGATAAATAAATTAAATAAAAAGAATGCTTATTATAGAAATATTGTACATATGATGAATATATACAAGTGATAAATGATTTTCTGGATTTTTTGGTTTTTCAGGCCTCATCTCCCCCTACTTGTTCCTTATTGATCAGGTCAAGTCTCGACCTTCTCTCGGGGTCAGAGTTAGCATGTATCTGTTACATAATACAATCTTTATTTTATTTATTTTTCTTTTATTTCTTTCTTTAATTATTTTAGGTTAAAATAGTGATATATACACAATATTTACGCAAGAATTAGGGTTAGTAAAAGTATGATTTTATTGGTATGTACGAGTGTTTTATAAGGGATTTTAAGCCAAAATAATTGAAGAAAGATGATGAAATGCATATTCATCAGCCGGGCCAATCCAATTCCCTTATTAGAGATGGCATGCCCCAATAGGATACCCTCCTATACAATAAAATGATTTTTCTCCCATATGAGCATCGGATAAACTCTCTACATCTTTGAAGTACTCTGTACAAATGTAAAAGACAAGTATATAAAGAATCACAATAGACTGAGAAGTAATTCATAAAATCTTCCACGAAATCTCCAACCATTATGGCAAACAGAGTAATCATGCATCATTAAAAAATGCATTGAGCATTGCACAGTTCGAAAGGTATTTGCTTGGATTCTTATGTGCTGAATGGATAGGTAAAGGTGGTCTTTTTCTAGTCCTTAATAGATATAGATACTTGATTGTAGCTTGAGTACCCATCAAGAAAATGGAATAACTTTTTCCCATCTAATCTCTCCAAATTTTGATCATAAAAAGGAAGGAGAAAGTGATCTTTCTTGGTCACAGCCTTCAAGCGCATGTACTCGAGACATACATGCCATGACATGGATACTCGTATTACAATCTCTTTTCCCTCCTCCTTGATAACCATCTGAATTCCTGATTTCTTCAAGATATCATATAAAGTCCCACCCATTTGGAGATAAAGATGGGATAAATGAACCCGACTCCACACCATTTGTCTATCTCTTTCTTAACAACTTTCCCTAGATTAGGGCTAAATATTCATTAAAATTCACGGGAAGGTCATGCATTATCCTTTAGATATATAGTGTGAATGAAGAGCAGAGTTAATCTCAACAAGATCTGACACTCTCCAACATATTGCCTTGTGATTCTTTTCTAAAATCTTAAACAAACTATACTCTTGTTGTTCAGTCAACTATGAACTGATAATGATAGGATATCTCTTCTCTAATACCATAAGGAAAGTATATTTAGGAGTAGTAGGTAATGGTCTAAGCTCGAATCCGGTTCTATGTTGCATGAATGTGGTTCTGTCTGTGTTATACTACTAGCCACCAAATGTGTTGCGTCATGAGTCGAATCACCAAAGATACATGGTAGAACGACCAAAGCTGCATCAAATTCAACAGTTTCAACCTTTGATTTTTTTTCATAAGAGAAGGAACTGACATGTCAATAGTGACCTATGCGTCATCAAAAGAGTAGGGTGATGCATCTATCAAGGAACTATATATCATTGGGCAATTTACATTAAGTACACAATCCTCTCTGTATGAGAGGGTATCACTAAGTACTGTCGGGGTCTGTCGCCATGTTCTAACTGCATATGTCACTCTACACTCTTCTCAAAAGATGATTAATCGATACTGGATTCTGAATCAAGTCTTTTCCATCTAGTTTGTTGCATTTCTGATTCCATTTCCTCACCAAGAGAACAGAGTTTCATTTTAACAATATGATAGTCAAATGGAGCACCAGCGGTCCTAAGGAAAGGCCACCCTAAATTGATCCAGGATTCTCTCCACTGATTGGTACCCCATGTCAAGGATTGTAAAATCCTCTATGTAATCCTACTCTGTGATCGAGAAAATAATATTCCTAACCTCTCCCTTAGCCCTCTTAGTAGATTTATCTGCGAACTAAAGGACAAACCTTGAATTTTTGAGAGGTCCTAAGGTGATCCTATTGTACAAGGATAGAGGTAAGAGGTTAATAAAGGAATTGTTATCTAGGAGAGAATGTGTAAACATGATGTCATTGCTATGGCTCACCACATAGTGTGCACCCATATCTTTCTTCTTTTCTAGGAAGTTGGTGGTTCTTCATATAATAAGAAGTGACAATTGTTAAGATATGTGTCTTTAATTGATTGTGTTGTTTCTTAATGTTTATCCTAGTAGGTGTGTGTCTCACTAATAAATCTCCATTTGATCACATTTATTCTTTTACTGGCTTTAGATCCCTACCTAACTGCATGCATATAGCATTAGTTTGTACAAAATAACACTTAATAATTGACTACGAGTATTCCATAAATATTGGTATTCAATTCCAAAAAAAGAATAAAGGAAAGAAAAAGAATGAGGTGTCAAAGACAGTTGTGACCCTATACCCTGAGACCTAGTCATTATAATGACTTGGTCGACAAGGAATAAAGCAGGGGAGATAGGGTGGCCAATTATACATAACACACTCAAAAACCCTAATTCCATTTACCAATAAATAGGATTTTGGGCCCAATTTTATTTTCCTATTTTTATACCTCAAATAATAAAACCTTCGACATGAAAGTTGTATATGAAAATACAAAAAAAATAAAAAAATAATTTCACTTAAAAATAATACACAATGCACCCAAGACACACAAAACAAAAAATCACAAAGAAAACTTCATATACTTGTATCTCCTCCATATATAATCAAAATTGATTAAACTCACTTTTATTGTTCATAAAATTTAATTATCTATTTAATGAAGATGATTTCATATAATTTGGAATTGAGATGCAAAAGTTGACTTTTGGGTCCCTATTGTACTATATACATGTATATAATAATCAATATATTTATTCTTTATATTTTTAGTCATTCTATATTTTTGCAAACTTGTAAATATTATTGCAAATACATGTAAATAATAAACATATAATAAAACCACAAAAAACATTAGACTAAATAAAATAATGAAATATATAGGTAAGATATACCTATATAATAAATGTACATATTTATTTAAGTAAATAAGAAAATTCATAATAATACAATCAAAATACGTAAATATATATTTAAAGTTATAAACATATAAAATGTGAAAATATAATAATAAAATATAAAATTGAAATAAAAAAATACCTCAAACACATGTATATTTACCTATGTATATACATGTAAATATTAAAATATAATAAATGAACTTCTAAAAATAAATAAAAATGCTTATAGAGTACTACATAAAATAAAAAAATTATGCTTTAACTTAAAATAAGTAAAATCATCTATTATTTTAAATCTAATTAATAAAAGAAATCATATCATCCAATTTTCTGGATGGTCCACGGGGGATGAACCATAGCTCAACAATTGTTGACCTTCGAGTCAACGGTCCTTTCCTCTGCATGCCCCCTTCTTGTCAGACTCACATGTCACTCTCTTTTCTCTCATTTCTTACTCCACCTCCATATCATATTTCTCCTTGAGACCCCCCCCCCCATTCCGCTCCTCCCACATCCCTCTTCGTCACCCTAGCCATAGCCCTCATCAACCCTTCCTCCATCTCACGCCATCTCCCCTCGAAGTCACCCCCTTCACCCTATTTGTAAATAAACCCATGTCCCCCCTTTTTGATTTTTGATCCATCTCAGCCCTTCGTAACCCCAAACCTTAGTGGTGCTAGAGTACTTGGTGACATCGGGGAGCTCGCGGAGGCGTCGACATGGAGAAGAAGTAGTTGGAGGCGATTCATCACTGTCGAGTTTCACAGCTCCGATGAAGGTCTCTTGCTCCCTATTTTACGCAAGTATAAGATGATAATTTAGGTTTGTTTTATCGTATTTAGTTGTAGTAGTGTAATGTAGCTTTTAATTTCATCGACTAGCTTGTATCTTAACTTAAATTTAGGATTTATATCTGTTGGAGCCTTGAACTTCAGCTTGATCTCACAGCGATACTTGACTATTTCAACCCACCATCACATCACCCTTGTTCCATATTTGCTTTTCCATAGAAGTCCCTTGTTTCCACCTTAGATTTTGCAAGAATCTGAGCTCCCTTGTGCTGCCTTCCCTCGGAGCTCCTCTGCTCCCTCATTCCCGTACGCATCTAGCTTCAAAAGAGGGTCGAGTACAACCCTCTAGTCATCTTCTTTCTTTTTGTGCAAAATTTGGAGCATTGTAGCACCTAGAGTACCATTTAGAAGTCCATCTCAGAGCTCCATCTGCCTGTAAAGCCATGAACTTGGCATATCTCGGATCCTATATCATAAAATCTGACTCGTCAAAAGAAAACCAACGGAATTCGTTTCATGTGAATCGGACTTCGTTTCGATTTGTTATGATTTTCAGAAGAAAGAGAAGGAGGGTTAAGACGTCATTAACCCGTAATGACTGTCATTAAGACTAATTAGCATGATTAAAGAAACTAATGATGGATTGAAAACTGCTAATGATTATTAACAAACACTAAGATAATAGTAAAATTATAAAAACACACAAAAAATATTTTTGTGTGTTTTATAATTTTTACTGTTTTTAGTGAGTTTTTGGGATTTTTCTGATGTTTATTTAATTTTCTAAAAATCAAACAGTGAATGAAAAAGAAGGTATTGTCCAGCCGAGCTTGAGGTACTTAGATAAAATATCTAAAAGTCCCCAATAAGCCTGGAGGTATTTTTCCTGTATAGAGAAGAAAACAAGGAAAAATTGAGCACCTAAATTATTATTTTTGGTTTTTTAAATTATTTATTAGAAATTTTATGAGTTTTTGAGTGTTTTTCAATTTGTAGGTGTTTTAGATAAGTAAAATAAGCCAAAATTGGCTAGAAAATCAAGCAAGTCAAAACAAACAGTAGGTAATTTTTTAGTAATTTTTAGATGAGTTTTAATATTTTTTTGTGATTTTCAAAGTTCAACAATAAAGAAAACACGTATTTTTGAATTTTTAAAAATATCAAATCAACACAAAAATGTCTCCAAAAATCCTCGAAAATTTTACACTATGGCAGGAGCAATGTGTCCAATTTTCATCAAATTTGGAGGTGATTTGCTATTTTATTCAAAAATCAAAAGAGGGTATTGTGCACAGGGACCTAAGTGCAAATACCCGAAGTCCTGAGGTGTCTGGTGCAAAATACCCAGGAAGTCACGCGCGTTGCGCGTGCCTGGGGCACTCAGGGACCCAAATGTAATAAAAACTACTTCTGAGGACTATTTGGTAACAGTACCAAAAGTCCAGGGGGTAGTCTGCAAATAACCCACGAATATACGCACATGCACTAATAAATCATGCACAGGGGTATAAATGCAATATCCAAAAAGATTTCATTTAATCCATAACATTCAGAACTACAGGGTATAAGATGCAAATACACCAGAAAACCACGTGACGAAGCACGTGTCACACCATACACAGGGGCATAAATGCAAAGGAAATAAGGTGCAGGGTCCTCTATGCAATTTTACCAAAAACTAAACAACTACACTAAATAATTACAGGACTAAATGCGAAATAAAATAAAAGAGGGGGCCTAAGGGTAAATTACCCTTTATTAATGCGAGCCGCTGGATGGATGCCACGTGGAGAATCGGATGGTCAGGATCGGGTGGCACTCCAACGCCGAGGTCCTCGCAGTGATCGGACGACTGAGGCTATGCCACGTGGGGGATCGAACGGTGGAGGCTCTCGGTGGCTAAACCTCGCTGGACCGACGGCTGGGATCAGTCCTCCACTGATCTGACGGTTGCTGCTGCTCCTGGAATGGACGGCCCAGATGAAAACTGGAGCTGGAGGCTGATCGGATGGTCGATGGAGATCCTCGAAGAACAGGTGGCCGGTGAACTTCGCCGGCCCAGTACGCTCGCTCCGAGACTCCTCTGCTTCTGAAGATCGGAGAAGCTCCGGCGTGACGCTCCGCAGCTGCTGGTGGCCTCCAATGAACCAGCCGAGCTCTGGGGAGCTCCGGCGAGGTCGACGGAGGTAGAGCTCCTGGACCGAATGGTCCAAGCCCTCAGATGGGCTTGGATGCACCTGCAAGATAGACCAGAAGACTCGCGGGTCGAGGGCAAACTGCCTCGACCCGGTTAGGCGGGGTGAAGATGGTCGGAGGGTCGATATGGGCGAGCTCCGGCGAAGGTGGAGACGGAGGAGCTCGAGCCCCAGCTCCTGTACGAGCTGGGTTGAATGGAGGTATGGAGAAGGTGCGCGGGAGGAAGGCGGAGGCTATGGAGAAGCCTGATGGTCGAACAGAGGTCGGACGTGATCGGAATCGGCGGAGAACGGCGGCGGAGAGAAAAGGGGGAAATCTAAAATTAGCGAAAAAGAAAGAACTAAAGGGCTACCTGGGTGGACGATGAGACTGTGGACGAGTTGGCGATGCTCTAGGTCGTGGCCTCGAGGAGCGTCTCCCTCCGAGGCTCGAGCTCCGGCTCTGGGCGGAGCACGGCGATGATACTCGCCGGATCGATGGGCCACTGCCCCTCTCCTCGCTGCGACACTTGCTGGAGCAAGCTGTCACTCTTGCCAACACAGTGGAGGTCACGAGTAGATGAGCAAATGAGCCAAAGATCCGAATGGAGGTGGCGGAGCTGGGACTATATACGTTGGAGGGTCCGGGAAGACGAGCGCGGGTAGGGCATTCTGGAGCGCGGATCCCGAGACGGTGGCTCCGGCGAGGGTGGCGGATATGACGTGAGTAATTCTGACCCGGGGTTTAGGCGAGGCATGATCGGGTTTGGTTGCGAAAAATCCGAGAAGACGGGTCGGGCAACCAAGACCCGTGGAAAGTGGTCCTGGGGGGGGAGTTGACCGGGCGGTCAACATCCCCCTGGACCAATAGGAACAGGCCACGTGGATAAGATTTGAAAATTCAATTAAAAATACCAAATGGCCGAATTATTAAAAAGTCAAAACATGAAATATTTTTGTTTTAATTTTTTCTATTTTTTAGTGATTTTTAATTAATTTTTCAAAGTAAAATAAGGTATGTACATAGTAGGGTTATATATATAGGTATATATACAATATATAGGATTTTAATTTTGATTTTTAATTTGTTATTTTTATACAATTTTATTCCCATTTTACATTTTATTTATTTATATCATAGAATAAGGAACAAAAAGATATTTTTATTTTATTTTTATTATTTATATACATAGGTGAAATAAATAGGTATGTACATATATATACATGGTATATTTACAAAGTATTTTTGATTTTTAATTTTGTTCTTTTTATTTTGTTTTTGTTTTATTTTATTTATTTACACTATATAATATAGAATATTTACAAAATTTTTAGAGATTAATTTTATTTATTTACAAAGCCAAATAAATATAAGATGGATGGTCTATATACATGGTGGTTATGTTTTTGTTTTCTTTTTAATTTTTATATTTTTATCTTGTTTTTATATTTATAAATATATACAAATATTTACAAGCCAATTTGAGTCTATTTTTGTGAGGAAAATACTTTTATTTTATTTACATATATATTTACACACATGAGCCCCTATCTCCCTCTACTTTGATTTTTATGCGGTCAGGCCCATGCTGAGCCCTCCCTTGGGTTAGTTTGCTCAATATTTATTCTAAATATTTCCCTCTTTTTCTTTTTACTCTTTATTCTTTTATTTTTACACAAAAACATGCTAATTATTAAACTTTATACAATGCATGCTTTTGATAATTATTTGTATTTACATGAATATACATGCATTTGCAAAGGTTTTTGTAGCTAAAATATAAGAATAAAGAGTGATGAATGGGTATTCATCAGAGGGTTAAGACGTCATTAACCCGTAATGACTGTCATTAAGACTAATTAAGCATGATTAAAGAAACTAATGATGGATTGAAAACTGCTAATGATTATTAACAAACACTAATCAATAGTTAGCAAAAGATAAACGTAAGCCACGAATGTTAAATCGCGATTAGTGAAAGTTAATCACGATTAGTGTTAATTAAGTGTCATTAGCGAATCTAGAATCCTATGGAATGTTCTAACTTGAGATCTAAGTTTCGGATAAGTTTTGGCCAAAACTATGGGTCAAAATCATGGGCTGCTAACCACGGTGAAGGGCTAAACCATGGTTTACTAACCATTGTTAGCGGTTTTCTGGAGCCTATAAATACCCCCTACCCATTCATTCTCTACGATTTCCACTATCACCACTACCACTCAAGGTCTAGGGTGGATAAGTCAGGAGGAGGAGTGGGAGGGCGAGGAAAGAATGCTAGCGAAGCGCTGCCGGGAGAACGAGGAGGAGGAAGGTATGATCCTCTCTTAGTTTGCTTTGAAGCTAGACTTCCAATTCATCCTCTTTTCTTCTAAGTTTTGTTCTTGATTCATCTTTCTTTCCGATTCGTTTCCTTTTGTGGTTCGAGGAGAAATCTGTGTAACACCCTACTTAGGTGCGAGCGGCTATGCACGTCAGTGAACCCTGTGATTTGTCACACATTCACTTACTTAAGTCGCGTGGTGTCTACCGATTCTCCAATGCTTATTGTTCTTTATTTTCCATTTTTTTAGTTATTTTGATGGATAAATCCATGTAATACCCTACTTAGGTGTGGGCGGCTATAGACGTCAGTGAACTATGTGATTCGTCATACATTCACTCACCTAAGATGTGTGGTATCTACCGATTCTCCGTCGCTTGTAGTTTGATTATATTATTTCAGTTTCGCTATTATTTTCCTCTCGATTTTTATAGAGGAAACTCTTTTCGTTTTTCTTTTGAAATATGCCTCGATATAAGGGGAAACTCTGCCGAAATTTTCCGAGAAATATGTCCCGATATAAGGGAAAACTCTGCTGAAATTTTCCGAGAAATATGTCCTGATATAAGGGGAAACTCTGTCGAAATTTTCCTAAAAATATCACCTCGTATAAGGGGAATCTCTGCTGAAATTTCAAGAGAAGATATATTCTTGGTGTTCTTCGTGTTCTTCGCTTTCTTCGTGTTCTTCATTCGTTCTTCGTGTTCTTGACATGTTCTTAGAAGTTTTGATACGAAAATGAAATTCGATCTTTTCAAGAGCCTTAAAACACCCTTTCTGAAAATGAAACACGATAAAACATTGCATATGCGAGAGAGATCTCGATTAGGTAACGGAATCCTTCCTTTTGTTGTTGGGTTTCATACGAGATTATTGGAATTCTTGATTTTATGTTCTTTGCTATGAAGAACCCTAATTTTGGCTATTTTTGAAAAAGTCTGAAGAGTTGCTTTGTGATTCCCAGTAAAATAAGGTTTAAGTATCGAATTGATGCAGTGGCTTGGAAAGTTAGGATTTGGGAGTTAAAATAGGCATAAATACGAGTATATATGCATATGAATAATATATATGTGAGTCTATACTAAATTTTGCTGATTATGCAAATCGTAGACTTAATGAAAGAATTACATCATGTGAATTGATGTGGTTTGAGTGGGATCCTGAAAAGGATCGTGTGTCACATTAAGGATGACTGGGAGTAGAACTACAGATTGGGCATGCAACTTGTAGGTTTATCGGAAGGAACCCGTATTAGTGTTTCCCTACCTAGGTGGTACACTGTTGCCCTATTATGATAAGTGCGCACGAAATGAAACATAATTTGTTTTGTATTTTATTTTTCCTTTTGATATCTCTATTTTATTTTCACTTTTTTATTTAACCACTTTTTCAAATTTATTTTCTTTATTTCTTTTGGTTCAGTCAACTACTCTCCCCGTTAAAGCACATGTGACTTCACGCCACTGGACTGTCTCCCTCTATCTCGGTCTTGGCTGAATCAAAATCAACGAGACCCTACTTATTTCTCATGGCAATGCAGCTAAGCTACATCACATTTGTAGTTGACCCTTGAGTCAAATACATATCTTCCCTGCATTCTTTCTTTTGTGTAATATAGTACCCATTCCACTTGCCCCACCATTGACCATAGCATTCAACCACTCTCCCCATTGATAAACAAACCATTGGTCAACTAGTATATCATCTCCATGCACCTCTTCTCTAACAGACACCCCAACAAAACCATAATGTCGCACCCATTTCCTGCTATTCGCCATTAGCGAGTGCTAAGATCCATCTCTGTCATTAGTACACTTCCCAGTGACAAATAGAAGCCAAAGATCTTGAGCAACAATGAGCTTTGTATATTCAATTAGGGGGAATTTGTGGTTTCTTTGACATTGCATATGCTCCCTGCTCCTCAATTGGCTAGAATTTATATCCTTCCAAGTGAGTACATATATTTGGAAGAGAGATCTAAAATCTTCTTCCATGCTCCATCTTGTGGTGGAAAGATCTAAATCTTTTAGGAAGGTAGGGAAATATCTAAATATTTTCTCATCTCTCTTTATTCTAGAATCTTCTCTTCAAGTGGATTTTTCTCTTAAGAATTATTTGAGGGAGTACTTTAGGCACATACGTACAAAGGTCCATTTGTAATAGGCAATTATGTATAAATAAATTAAAATTATATATATTCAACACCCCCTTACTTTTAATTTCATGATTCTCTTGAGATTCTGGAACGTTTCTGTTGGAAGTGGCTTTATAAAAAATGATCTTCTATGCTTATGAATTTCTAATTCACTTTCCCTTTTCCCATATGTTGATGACGAAGCCCAATGTACTTTCTTCCTCCATGAAACATTTGGTTCATTTTTATTGTAGTGGGTGGCATATTTTTACATAATACAGTTGTTGGAAGATGTTCATCTATTTAATATCGAATGTTGTACTTGACATAGAAATATATTTAGCTTTTTCATAAGGACTTGTTTTCTGTTGTTTTCTATAATATCGAGATGCATCCTTTGTTCTTTTCCTCTAATAACTTATTATAGCTTCATGGTCTTATATACAAGAAAGAGACAATAGGGGTTAATGCACAAATTTCCTCAAGAGTACCTTTTGTTGATGATATTCTTTATCAAAAATATTTATCCTCAATGGTCTTTGATTTTGATTTTAAGAAAATGCATCTTCATCATTTGAATTGCATTCTTTATATGCAACGTACTTTTGTAGAATTAGAGGATCTTTATATTTCCATGAAGACGATTCATCAAAGATGACATTTCCAGATATAACTAATTTTCCTTTTTTAGGTCCATCTAATCTATAAGCTTTGGATTCATCACAATATTCAATGAAATATACTTCTCTCCTTTTTCAACAATTTTTTCTTGTTTGATTTGAGATGGAATATGAACATTTAAATATTTTAAAATGACTAATCTTGACATTCCTTTTATAATAATCTTCATAAGGATTTCTATCCAATAGTTGCTTTAGTAGAAGAGCTATTTAATATATAAACAACGGTATTTATCACTTCTATCCAAAGTTTGTTAGGAAGATACTTACTTTTAACATATGTATTGTCATCTTGATAATAATTATATTAATCATCAGTGAATAATAGAAAGTACCTAGATTCATTGATAGATAGATAGAGTTTGAGTTGGTCCACAAACATATAAGTGTATCAACTTAAGTGGATCTCTTATTCTTCAGAATGTCCTTATGAATGGTAATCTATGAATCTTTTCATGTACGTAAACTTTACAAATACTTTCATTTTTCTTCATGAACTTAGGTCTAATAATCAAGTACTTCTTCTTTAATAACATGATGTTTCTAATATTTAAATGTTCATTTCTAATATGACATAATATGGAATCATCTTTTTATAGCTTTTAAGGCATACCTTCTATTATAGGCTTGATAAAGAAAATACTTTGTTTGAAGCCACTTTAGCGTTCGCAATTAGTTTATTCTTCTTTTATTAAAATTTTAGATACTCTTTATCAAATCTATAGAATGGTCATTATTCATAAGTAGGCCTACATTTAGTAGATTTTCAGTTAAGCTGGGAACAAAAAGAAAATCACGAATAAGTTTAGAAATACATTGCATTGTCTGGCTCACATTCCTTTGCCTTCCGTAATTTGTAAATTTTCATCATTGAGCTTGTCTTGTAAATTATGCCCTTTCTCAAGGCTCACAAATAAATCTTTATTCGATGTCACGTCATTAATAAAACGACTATTGACTTGCCAAATATATTTACAAACTTCTTTAATGTTCATTCAAGAATAAAGAAATGGATTGAAAGCCTCATCTTTTACAAAACTCATCCTTTTGGTACCAACAATCCCTTTGAGAATGATTCGCTACTTTGATCTTTGTGCATCAAAATCTAAATTCCTATATTTATGGTTATCTTACTTGCAAATGAAGTAATGAGTAGAGAATTAACTTGTACTAAGAACTCTTTAAATATATCATCCTTTTGTTTTTCATTATCTTGACCTTTATAGAATCCATGAAATCCATTGTTCTTTTTGTCTTCTTAAATAATGCTTATGCTAATCTTCATTCTTAGCTTTGGAAATGTTCGTTTTTTTAAATGCTTGCCGCAGTGATTGAGCGGTAAACCTGCTAATTCTTTACTTATTTGCTTCAACTGAACTCATTCTTATATAGAAAAAGATATGATAAATATTTAAAATCTTCAACAAAAGTAATAAATAATCAAACTTGACAGGCACGCTTCTTAATATCTTTTCAATAATCTTCTTATCTACAGTAGTATCTTTATAACTTAGAATTTAATTTATAATAATACTATTTTGAAAAGAACTCTTATATAGTTTTATTTTCTTTCATCAAGAGGCTATCAAAATTCCTCCCTAAAGATTAAATTTTAATATAAATTACCTTGACAGATCCTTGGAATTCATTATTCCAAATCTCACATTCTTCTTTAAAACAAGTGGATCTAAAATGAGAGGAAAAATAAATTTGCATACTCTTTATTGGATGAATAGAATGCCACTTGCATCCTTTTTTTCTTGATATCTTTCTTCTTTCCTTCACTTAATGAAGCAAGTGCATCTTTATAACATTCTATTACAAGTTTTGTGAGAAAAAAAGAGCATTTATTTGAAGACTTCAGCAATCATATTTTTCCTTCATCGAATACAAGAATGGAGCTTCGAGTCTAGTTGAACAAAGACTTCAGCAATCCAACACGCTTTCCCGTGGTACGACTATTCCCCATTATTTCATCTTATTTCACTCTTATTCTTATCTTTATCCCACCTTACCTACTTTTATTTCACCTTATTCTCCTTATTCTTATCCTCCAACCGAACGGAGAATAGACCATTATTCCCCTTATTCCCCATCCTTATTCATGCTTATTCTCCTACCGAACGGGCCCTAAGAGAACGAAGTGAACATTACATGGATTTATTACCAGAGAAGGAAGTGAACATTGCGTGTGCAATAAGAAGTGGAGATGGGTATAAATTCTAAGAAATGAAATATAATTAAGCTCTGAGTCGAGTTTGCGGCTACGTATGGCGCGTTCAACACAATGATATCTATACGTGCCCACTTAAAACTGTCCATTTAATAAATTAACGGGTTTGAGTAATGGTTTTATAAATGAATACTATTTGAAAATATAGATATCCGCCCAGCTAACATTTTAAATCTGTGGATCCAACCCTTCCAATGTGGTAAGGTGTGATTTGGAATTTAAATCATTTTGACGAGGGATGCAGTGCACCTCCAAACAAACTGGCTCTATGAATGCAGTTAAAACCTTTCCAAGTTCGTAGCTAATTTAAAAGATGGATTAAATTCTGATTTTTATCTGTACTTTTTTCTGTTTATTTGTTATATTCAAGAAAGGGGTTTCAAGAACATAGCCTTACCGTAACTTGTTGACCTTGGTCTTATAATTATCATCATCACATTTCATTCTCAATAATTTATATCCCAATTTTAAGGTTTCGTAGACATAGCCACTCCATCAATTTTCCTTTGAAATGGTTATCAGGATAGGAAACCCGTTGTTCTCCGTCGCTTTTTGGTCAAAGAGGATCCGTATTCCCATCTTTGCAGTCACGCGCACTCAACATCACAAATATCTTCTGTTAGGATCTTTGAAGGCAGTTAGACGTCCTTCTCTAATTACTTAACCATTGAATGATAAATATCAAGCAAAACACATTAATTAGTCTCTCTTTTTTCTCGACAAACTTTAGCTTTTTTGCTATGCTGTGGCTATCTTGTTTAATGTTCCACTTCACTTTTCTCCGTGATCAAAATCTAACCCCAGTAGCTTTAATTGAGCCTTCCAATCACATGGCCATTGTCTCAATAAAGCTGCAGTTCCTTGACCTTCCAGGTAATGGTTACATACGCATATGACATGTGCTCACATGGACGCCTTTATCTGACCGACTTGTTAGATTCTGTTAGCATCCGATCAACCGATCGGCAACAGGGGGGAATCGGAGGCTTGCATGCAGGTGTGTGGTGGGGTTGACGAATGGGAAGGGGTCGGAGGCTTCGATAGGGGGCTTTTGCAGACACGGGGACTTAGATGCGAGCTTGCAGATGGGGGAGGGACTTCAATGGCTTGATTTTGGAGGAAGAAGGGGAGGAGGACGGATATCATTATAATTAATGGGAAATTGGATGGAAGTTAACACAAGATTATGAAGGTAAGAGTTGAGCACTATTCAGGATCCTGAATGTAAGAGTTAAGCATTTTTCAGGATCTTGAGTGTAATTTATGATTATCGAGGGTTTTTACAGTAATTACAGAATTAATGAGGATTATACGTATAAATATCCCTTATATAAAGCAGTAAAGGATTACTCTGTGAATATCCATGGATGAAGGCAGTGACGGAGAGAGAGGGGGGAGGGGGGGCTTAGCCCCCCCAACTCTCAAGCAAAGTCCATATTTATATTTAATATATAGTATTATATATAATCTAAATACATTATTTAATAGTTAAAATATATATGTTATGTATAATAGCCCCTCATATCTCAACAAAAAAAATCAACGTGTATATATATATATATATATATGATCTAATTACAACAATTAATCGTTAACATTACATGATGTGCATAATCGGATATCGACACATCTGTATATGTCCATCGTCGTACCCATTTCTAAATCGCCATGGATTAGTTTTTATTTAGCATGTATGGTATAGATAACGATGTTTCTTTTTTTCTTTGCATATAAGATATGGATTTGGATACCTCTTTCATTTTTTAAGATCTTAAAACGGATATGATTGCATATTTTTCTAGTATATACATAGAGATTAACGGGGCTGCCCCTTCGGGCAGCCAACATGGCTGCCCACGCGCCGTTTTCGGCGCTTTTTTTATTTTTATTTTTTCAAAAAATATCATCATGTACATTCATCCCTATATCCCTCCTATATACCATTCGAATTTCGTCAGAAACAGAGACTCCTACGGCAACCATCCGGATAGTCATTTTTTAACGGTAACGAGATTTTTTAAATCGACACCATCTCGATGGATGCCGTATGAGTCTCTATTTCTGACAAAATTCGAATGGCATGTAGGAGGGATGTAGGGATGAATATACATGACGATATTTTTCAAAAAAAATAAAAAATATCGAAAATGATGCGGGGGCAGCCATTGTTGGTTGCCCCAAGGGGGGCAGCCTCATTAAACTCATATACATATGGGTTTAATGTGGCTGCCCATAAGGGGAAGCTAACTTGGCTCCCCCACTTCATTTTCCCCATTTTTTTATTTTTTTTGAAAATTTCTTCCGTGAAAATTCATTACTATATTCCTATATTATGTTTTTAAAATTTCGTGCGAAACAGAGACTCCTACGGCCTCCATCCAAATAGTCATTTTTTAACGGTAACAAAATTGCTAAAAATTACTCCATCTGAATGGATGCTGTAAGAGTCTCTGTTTCATACGAATTTTAAAAACGCAATATAGGGATATATTGATGAAAATCCACGGAAGAAATTTTCAAAAAAAAATAAAAAAAATGGGGCGGAGGGAGCCAAGTTAGCTCCCGCTCAAGGGGGCAGCCCCATTTACCGTATACATATATGGATACATGCATATTTGTATACACATGTTTGCAACCCTATTTTTATCTGCATCGCTTTTAAAATAGTACGCGGATACATATACACATGTCAAAATACGTATAACACGTATGATAAGGGATTGGTAGACATATTTATATTTTTTTCATCCATATAAGTAAAAAGTATTGTATAATGTTACTTGTTTGAACATATTAAATTTAACGACATTACTTAATAGAGTTTAATGGGGCTGCCCCTTTGGGGCAACCAACAATGGCTGCGCCGCGCCGTTTTTAGCGTTTTTTTTATTTTTTTTGAAAAACATCGCCATGTATATTCCTCCCTATATCCCTCCTATGTCATTCGAATTTCGTCAGAAACAGAGACTCCTACGGCCTCCATCGAGATGGTGTCCATTGAAAAAATCCTGTTACCGTTAAAAAATGACTATCTGGATGGAGGCCATAGGAGTCTCTGTTTTTGACGAAATTCGAATGGCATATAGAAGGGATATAGGGATTAATATACATGCGATATTTTTCAAAAAAAATAAAAAAAAACGCCGAAAACGGCGCAGGGGCAGCCCCATTAAACTCTACTTAATATCACAGTAATAAATATATATTTCAGTGATATGAAGAGTTTTGTAGGGATCTTTTTGTCAATACGATGTTTATAAACATAATTTATGTTCGATTATAAGTTTATATGGATATTTTTTGTAAAAAAATACTTTCCCAATATTAGTTTCAATCAATTACGAAATTATTGGAAGCTCGCCTTATAGATTGAGTTCATTTCCACACCCAACCTCATAAATTAAAACTTCCGTTAATGTTCTACATATCCTCCAAATTTCTCTAAAATCCGATATCATTTCCTATTTATCTTAGTGGTTAAAAGTCCAATAAATATTTAAGCAACTTAAATCTTATTTAAAAGAGAACCAGACTCTTTACCATTGATATAAAATAGCAAATGATCGTGGATTTGAGCGAAAATCGAAGGATATGTATAACATTATTCGAAGATTTATAGGTTGGATTTTAAGAAACAAATTTCAACAAAATAGCTTTTGTAACTCACATTATAATAGAGGAGCCCCTCTCAAAATACTAACAAGTAAAATGACAAGGTAAATTAGATAAATAATTTGCCCCCTCCACCCCACCCCCAAATAATTTAGCCCCCCCAAGAAGAATTTTCTGGCTTCGTCCCTGGATGAAGGATATTATGCATATCACTCTTGACCATATTTAATTGGTGTAATTAGTAGTGTTCACGAGCGAGAATTATAGTCAAGTATCTGAATTAATGCCTAGAGAAACATGAATAAAACAAGGTCATGTTTGGAGAGTAATGATCATGATTGGGACACTAGGTCTAGAGTGTCATCATCGTCGCCAACTTTGGGTTTAATTTTATCGAAATATTATCATGAAGCATTCATATTTAATATTTGCATAATGTTGTGCTTTTTTGGCATTTAAATATCAACTTGTTTACTTCATCTATCTTATCGATGCAAATATCTGATGTAGTATTTTATACAAGCAATCTATGTGATGCATACAATATTCTATCACAATGATTTGCATCCACATTTTTTTACCAATCTCACAACATTCTTTTATATACTAAGTTAGCGTATTCCATATCTAATTTGTATAGAGAGGATGCCATCTCATAATCAACAATGTTAAAATTAATTTTCAGACGTGGATAGTTATCATGTGAGGGGTCACTTGGTAGAGGAATAAGGATAACGTGTTGTTTCGGTTTAGTTGGAGGGAGGATAAAGAGGAATAAGGAGGATAAATGGTAGTTATTTATTATTCTTTGTTTAGTAGGAGAGATAAGAGGGATAAAGAGGTTATGTTAGATAAGTGGTAGTTATGTGTTTGTTTATTTTGAAGTCCCGACCTATGATGGAAGAATAGTGAGGGAAACATTATTCTTCATTTTGACTCCAAATGTTGACTGAATATAGAGGAAGAAGAACAAGGAAGGATATCCCTCCTTATTCCTCAAAGGAACAGCCCCTCAGATTTAAAAGCAATCATTGCTGGAAGGAGGATGTGGTGGGAGAAATTGCGATCAAAACACCAACCCTATCTTCCTAGTCATAGTCAAAATGGTTACCAGATCATGTTCGATCAGCCTATGATGGATTTCCAATGGGCATTGTCCTATCGGATATCAACACATATAGGAGTTAATAAATATTAGATCAAATTCCGGTCGTAGTTACTCTGCCATGATTCCTTATACCATGCAAAATTGTACAAGTCGTAATGCATGCTCACCCTCCGAAACTATACAAGTCGCCGAGTGGGAAATGGCATTCAACACCCATCAACTTTTTGAAGTATACAAGCTGGCCCCCACGTATATATATTTGGCAAAAGTTTATGTTTAATTATATCGACGATGGTTGGGATGCTCTCTCCTTCGTAGGAAAGATAGCATGTGAGGCTTTGGATCGTAGAGACTGCATTATGCGTACCCAGTTTTATTTTCCCATCTTACGTGCTCCAAAGATAATTCCAACTTTTAGAAGCAATGGTTCTAGCATTTTCAAGTATTCATCCTGGGAATAGGGCATCTTTTAAGGTGCTCTGCATATGCATCATCGCAAACATTATACAATTTTGAACTTAGCTCATTAATCGAACTAATCAAAGACTAAAAATATCGATAAAAAGATTGTTTTAAGTTCTTTATCTTACCCACCGATGCAAAGGCTTTTACTATCGATAGATGCCAAAATTAGAGTTCTTAAATATTAAACTTTACAAATCTTTCGTGTTTCAGCAATAGTATTTTGTTCCATGGAGCAAAGGTTCGAAATATGGAATAAACAAGTGTTTCCACGACTCTACCACCCGATCAATTCTATTCCACATATCTAAGGAATGGAAAATATTTCTCATGTTACACGAATCAAATGTTTCAAGAGCCAATAATGTTCCGTTAGATAGGAACAGATTTGATCCAATAATGTTCTTAAATATTTCTTTGATTCAAAAGTCATTTCTTTCTCAACAATGCCTTTCTCATTTAATCCTATAATGTTCCGTTAGATAGGAACAAATTTGATAAACACTGATAACTATCAGACATAGTATTAGAACAGAAAGACACATTATAAAATGAGCTATTGGTTCTAAGCCATTCTTAACGATGAACCAATAATTTGAAGTGATTTTCATGTATATTCTTAATGAACCAGCGTTTATATGCGAGAGGATCATTATAATAATTTATGAGTTCACGATGTAAACCAATATCAGTATTTTTTTATAGAAAGGAACCATTCCAAGTGTCAGATCGGACGGGGAACTGAAGTGTCGATGCTAATTCTAAAATTGAATTACACATGCCTAAAAAACTCAACTTAGATTAAAGTCTGATGTGAATGGTTATTTTCAACAAAAGGAGCCGGAGTTTGTTCTAATCACATTAAATTACAATGTACGCGATCAAACAAAATGCTTCGGTACAAAAATCACCAGGCGAACTAATTTTATTACAACCTCCCAAAAATGGCATATGGAAAACATTAGAATCTAAACCTTGAACTTTCTTACACAAATGACAAAGCAAAGTTGATAAGCATTATTTAGTGTCTCGTCATTTTGAAATTGATTGTGCAGTTTGCTATGTTCCTAGAGCATGTATTGAATTTCTTTTAGCTTCGAAATTGGCATTGATGATGCAATTAGTTAACTGCTGAGGTGTTCACAGTCAAGGGACACATTAACACGCAACCCGACCCTTCCAAATTTGACCAAGTCACGAGTCAAATCCAACTCAACCCTTAATGACGCCTGCCCTGAATCGTGCAAGTACCTAATTTTACTGTGTCTCCAATGGACTCATACGGAATGACATGTGTCCTAAACATAAAAGTCTACATTTTTTTCCCATGGATGATAGACCCACCGTTGCATCATCACTACATCTTACCCGGCATTGCTCTACGAGACATCCCAATCGTCTCAATCGTTGACCCCTGCATCAAAAAAACAGTTCCTTTCTTCCCGAAGACCATTCCTCCCCCCCCCCCCCCCAAAAAAAACACCCTTCCACCTTGCGTTTGGTAACCCCACCTTGATCCCTCGTCTCCTCATGGTCCGCAGGTCCTCCCTCAGTCTAGGAAAAGGTTCCTTGTGATAGGTTTGATGTCTAACATGGCACTGCGCAGAACAAAGGTGGAAAAGGAGTAGTTACTACCCATATGTCTTTCATTTCTTCCGTGGTTAGGGAATCAGCAAGATCAATCATTAGTGGAAAAGAGGATGGCTGTATGGGTAAAGAGGAGTGAGGATTTGGTTGTTTTTCTTGTCCTCGATGCTTTTTATTCTCCCTGGTTCTACTTCTTGGTATATCCACCGTTATTAATCTGGAAATGCTCCTCTATTGGCACTGTGGCATTGTCAATGTCCACCAATACGTGGAAGCTCCTGTTCACAATGTTTGTATCACATGCTTGACCACACCAGCTTGCAAAAGCCCAAGTAGTAAAGGGTTGATGGAGGAGAGCAAGGTGGAGTGGCAATGTCCAGACGAAGCAAGAGAAAAGGCACCCATTGGACAACCTCTCGACAGGTCATGATCAATTTTCTAGACGAATCTGTCAGTTTAGCAGTCGCACCGATAAGCAGGGTCAAAATCTGTGTCGAGGCAACTACCCGCTCGACCCATTCATACTGATGACCCCCCATCACCAGGTCAGACCAATCCGTGATCAATCCACTAAATAAAGACACACCCTCAGCCACAGAATTGACATGCAATTTATTTCGTCTATTTCACCCTCCCAATTTTCATGGTTATCCAATACAATTATAATTATTTTTGGATAGGACGATAGTCTGTCTCATGCAACAGCCCAATTAGCTTTTGCATAAGAGGATCTTTAATAGCTAACATCTTAATCGTTTCGAGCAACACCATAACTGAAAGATAGGAATTTGATACATGTCAGGGTCTCACTCGTTACCAAAACCCCCAAACTTTATATCATATCTGCTTTAAAATTTGATATGAATGAACAGAGCAGGCCTTCTCTCGCAATGCTTTGGAATTGTAAGATATACAATGATACTGCACGTTTTAACTTAAAAGAATGCCCTTCTTAAGAAGGATGGCACTATTTGACTTGCAGTTTTAGGATCGCATACCTTTCAAGTTGTAGAGAGAACCTGTTCCAGAGCTTAGTCATACAGGCCTTCCTGCTCCCAGACATCCACCAAGAAATCTACCATTTCCTGCATGCAGCAACCAACAAAATGACAATTATTATCAACGTAGCCAACACTGCTTAAGGTCCACCGAAGCAGATCATCTTCAGGTCTACCAAGCTAAACCCCCACCACCACCCATCTCCAGATACCATGACAAGTACTCAGACAGCTTGGCTGCCCTGTCAAAGGACATGGACAGAGCAGCTGGCCTATAGAACAATACTTGGCTGAGGCAAGATCAATGAATCCCTGCCAATGCAAAAGCTCTGGGTTTTTGAGACATAGGCCCAACCAAATGTGTGATACTGCTTGGATTTGGGCCAATCAACTAAACCCCCAGCCTCAGGCATTGACCAGAAAAAAAATCTGTAACAGCTAAAGAAGCATTAATAAGCGGAAATCAGAGCCTACAGCAAGAGGGACAGGTCGTGCAAATGGCTTGTTGGTCCGTAGCAAACTGTCATAGGTAGCATTCCAGCTGCAGGAGATAAATTTTGTCAGATATTCATTTCATTTAATTAGGTACAAAAGAAATACATTAAATGACAATGGAAATCCAGAGCATCCAGAAGAAATTTTATTCAATGAACGGGAATCCAGATCAGTAATTTGTATTAACTATCTCCTTCAAGATGGGCCGCACAAGATACGATAAGTAGCAACACCAGCATGTTGACGCAATGCAGGCCACAAAAACGGGTCTCTGGAGTAGTGGTCTTCATATTTATTATACTACTGAGGATTACTAACAAGTGCTGGATTATTTACTTATATTTCAAAAACCATAATACTTCATCTGAGATTCATTCTCGGATTGTTAAACTATAACAATAGCTAATTATCGGCGGTTCATTCCGGTAAGTGTCCCTCCTGCATACCACTGCCAGGAGTGGACGACCTCCATATTCTACAAAACAATGTAACCTGACAAACAAACAAGAGGAAACTTAGAAACCAATCATTTTTTACACATCTCTTTTATATATGGAAAGAGAAGAAATCATCATATAATAATCAAAATTAAAATAGAAAAGAGAGGATTGAGTGAGAGAGAAAGATGACAGAAGAGCAGTGTAAATGAGCGAGCAAGGCCAAGCGTGAAGAGATCGGGATGGTGATGGAGGTCGAACAAGGGGAAGATCGAGGAGGCGAGTAAGGTTAAAGAGGGATCGGCAGTGTGAAGAAGAGGAAAGAGTTACGAGCAGAGGGAAAGTGGTGACACCCTTTGTGTTGTCGCAGAGAGAAGGCCTTGTAGGAGAGCTTTCCGAAAAGAGGTATGTGGAGGAGGCGATAGGAGGCCCTCTGGAGACACAATTAATAGCACAAGGGGCAGCAGGGAATACCGCTCTTGCTCGTGCAGCGCTTTAGTGGGATTTTGGTGGAGATGTCCCGTGGTTGGCAATGATTTGTGCCTTCCCTTAGTGTTCAAGAAGGCTGTTGGAGTATGTAATAGATGTATAATTTGATCTCTCCAAGATCCAATTACCACCCATTTGTGTTTAGTCACACATCTACTATTTGTAGGACTGTCTGTCCGGTGGGGCTATATAAAGAGCCTTGCACCCCATGTACTCATTGAGAGAAGCAATAAAGAAGATACGGCCCTTAGTGCATTCTCCCATAGTTTCATCCCGCTCCTCATGGAGTAGGGTTACATGTAAAATCCGAGCATCCACTTATGCTTTTTATTTTTTTTTGTTCTTGAATTTGCTTCCGCGTTTATACTTCAATATAGTGTCAGAGAAGTACGATATTGGGATCATCTTGGATATTTGATTTTTTATTCATCTTTATAATCTCTAGGGTTTGTATTTTGTTCATGTGATAGTCGAGTTCGAGAAAGCTATGATTTCAAGAACCTTTCTTTGGTTTTTTCATATCTCATCAACTCCCATCGATGGTTGCAACTTTTCTCTACGAAGATCATGTACAGAACCTTGTCCGTAAAACAAACCCCCTTGACGCAATGCTCTAGGCAGCGCTCCAGGCCACAACCATCTCCAAGATGGTTGTGCATCTCCCGCACACAGATATAGGGTTCCTCCAAATCCGAGAACCCAACACAGCGAAAAAAGGGCTACTACTCCCATACAACTACAAGAAGAAGATCGAGAAGGGGCGGCACTGATCTTGGCGGGTCTGATTCCATTGATATACTACGTGATCAGGCAAAGCTTCGCTCCAGGAGAGGTTCGAACGGTCTCACCCACGAAGGCAACGATGGCGAAGTAAATAGGGGAGGGCTGTTTTTCCATTATTTCCAGGCCTAATGGGCCAACTCATGTCTTGCTGGAAGTAAAAAGAGAGAGAGACGGGTACATTTGTTTGGGCACAATTGGGCTCTAAGAAAAAAGGGGGGCAAAGGAAAAGAAAAAGAAAAAGACTGATAAAAAAAAGAGGAAAGCCGAGAAAAAAAGAAGTGGATGACTTGAAATAGAGGTTTAAAAAAAGTGGGCACACAAAAAGAAGCCGTACACGAAAAAAAGAGAATATCTGTGAAAAAAGGAAACAGTTACAAAAATGATTTGTGCAAAAACAAGAGCACGTAGAAAAAGAAAGAAGCGCATGTTTTGTTTTGGTTTCTCCCAGCTGGACGATCCATGCTCTTATTCTATCAAATACGGGAGAAAGGGAGAATTTTGATAGGGTGTATATTCTTCTTCTTGAGATGTATCTACAGGACTTCTACTACATGTCCTTAATTGACAAACTGACACTCCAAATTAGTACTGCTATCAACCGTCTTCACCGAGTATCAACTACTTTGTCGAGGTCCCTGACTACAACTCCATGTTGGGCATTCTTCCTTTACAACTGATCTACTTTATGCACGACCTGGATTTCGCAGACTCGCAGTGACTACTACATTCACAATTGATGTTCTTTCTAGGTGACATGAACGTCGCAAACCCATCCTCGAGCCAGGTCTTCTAACATCACCAATTAATTTAAATGGGTTGTCTATATCCCCATCTCTCTCCGATTTATTGAGTGAAGATGTGATGTATATTTTTCTTTTGTTGCAAGTTGCAACTTTCGCAACTCTAACTTGAGGGGGAGTGTTGGAGTATGTAATAGAGGGGTAATTGGATCTGTCCAAGATCCAATTATCATCCACTCATGTTTAGTCCTAATCTACTATTTGTGATACTCTGCTCTGTCTGTGGGGTTATATAAGGAGTTCAACACACCTTGTACCCATTTAAAGATTCAATACAGAAGATCCAATCCTTCGAGGCCTTCTCCCATAGTTTCAAACCACTCCTCACGGAATAGGGTGTCACGTAAAATATGAGCGTCCACTTTTTACTTTTATGTTTTTTGTTATTGATTTTGCTTTCACGTCCATATTTCAACAGAGGTCACGATGAGATTGTTGCTAGAGAGGGATTAAGCTTGTACAAGGATGTCCTCACTTGGTGGAGCCCCTAACTTCGAGAATGTTGTCTTGTGACATCCATATGTTATAAGCTTCGGATCTAGTAGGTCTCGTAGTAGGCCGAGGGCCTCATCTTTGCAGCACCATCATCGGTTGAGCTCAAGGAAATAAAAGAGGTAGAGTTTGCTAGTTTGCAGCATATAAAGGATGGTGATTTGATTGCCATGTTATGGGCAACAGTCTCATTATCATCCTCAAAAGAAAATTATATTGGCAAGTTGATGTTCAACCTTTCAGTGATCTTGGCATTGGTTGCAACGATGGCCCAAGTGATCCCAACCAAGGTTTTAAGAAATGATAAGCGAAACTAGACGATTTCTTTAGAATCATATAAATGTATCCCTCTCAGCGTAAGCCTCAATTTTCTTTTAAAAATTGCAATTTAACTAAAAAATAGTGTACAAATTAAGAAAACTATATTATAAAATTATCTCTATACATTTAAAGCAATTAAAGGATTTTTAGTGTAATTCTCCAATGTCCAAGGAACAAAGATTTGGATACATTGCGATTGGAAAACTTGCCCCGCTAAACTGGGCCTAGGACTCTAACGAAGCTTCTATATTGTGGGAGCTCCGCGATGGGATGCGACTAAGGTGTGTGACTTTGTGGTGACGTCGGTGCTAAGATCTTTAGTAAGTATTGATGATGATGTTCGTTATGAGGAATGTCACGAAGCATCGCTCTTAAAGCAGAGCAATAAAGATCGTTTTCTCCTCTTTATGGGTTCGAGAGGGGTGATGTTGTAGATGGTGCCTTCAACCTTGGTTAAGTAGCAAGGAGAGGGAGGATTGTCCAAGGCTTTTGAGAAGGTGGGAGTACTCATCTAGGGGGATCAGACTCGGGGGACCCGAAAGGGATGAAGCAGTATAGAGACAAGAACCTTTGGTTGAGACTGAAGTGGAGGAGCTAGGGACAATCAGACGAGAAGTAGCAGGCCTTCTTAGGGCTCACATGATAGTGGGAGGAACTTCTCTAGATTTGTGAAATGTTGACTCGAAATGTTTACGGTCTTCGTAACCGGGAAAAACATATGGTAATGGTCGTTCAATCAATAGAGTATGGAGTATATATTGTAATGTGCAATCAATAGAGTATGGAGTAGATATTGTAATGTGCAGACTATGAAGCTGGAATGTTGTGACATGGAGACCTAAAGAAACATGAGAGGCTCCAAACTTGATGGTTTGAGGTGGTGGATGCTTTTAGGAGGTTGAGGGACATACTGGTGAGGTCAAATGGTGATTTTTTGAGAATGGTCCATTCTTAAGGGGACGCAAGTGTTGCCAATGATCAAGGAGACCCTATAATGACAGAAGATAATGATTTCATCGACATACAACCTATAATATTGATGAGCAAGTGAGATGCCAATGCAATAAAATCCAATTCGAGGGGTCAAGGTGAATTGAAGCAATCGTGAATTTGGGAATTTCTAAATTTAAGGTTTTCATCCTAATTAGTTAAATTAGTTGGTCGGTTAATTTTATTTACATTAAATAAATTGATATTGACTATAATCTCAACATTTCTGGTAGATAACTTTACTTAGAGTCAAAATAGGAAGTCACTTAGGATCATTTAGAATCGGTTAAGATTTTAATTGATTGTTATTTTATTTTTGTTACTAAATTTGTAGTTAGACCCTCTCTCTATATAAAGGGGGCACTAACCCATTGTAAAGCCAGGTTAGGTTATGTGATGAACTAAATTGGGTTATTGTTTAGAGATTGCATTCGCTAATTTCTAAGATTTCTCCTCTCAATCAAGTTCGCCTCTCAACCCGCGAAGCTTGTCATAATATTCTTCTCTCCTCTCTCCTCCTCCTGATTTCCCAATTACATCAAGTGGTATCAGAGCATGCAAAGGGATGCAAAGGGATCATTTAGAATCGGTTAAGATTTTAATTGATTGTTATTTTATTTTTGTTACTAAATTTGTAGTTAGACCCTCTCTCTATATAAAGGGGGCACTAACCCATTGTAAAGCCATGTTAGGTTATGTGATGAACTAAATTGGGTTATTGTTTAGAGATTGCATTCGCTAATTTCTAAGATTTCTCCTCTCAATCAAGTTCGCCTCTCAACCCGCGAAGCTTGTCATAATCTTCTTCTCTCCTCTCTCCTCCTGATTTCCCAATTACATCAAGTGGTATCAGAGCATGCAAAGGGATTTGTTCTTACAATTCAACGATCATATCAATTATTTGCAAATGATGTTTGTTCTTATTGGCTTCGTCTAAGGATAAAACGGAGGAAACGATCACAAACTACAAAATAACGAAGAAGGAAGCAAAGAAGACTGTAAGTGAAGCTAAGTCAAAAGCTTATGAAGTTTTGTATAAAAATCTCGACTCTAAGGAGGGCCAGAAGGATATATTCAGGTTGGCCAAAGCAAGAGAAAGAAAGACCAAAGACCTTTCTCAAGTGAGATGGATTAAGGACGAGGAAGTTGCGTGCTTGTTACTCAGAAGGATATAGAGACTAGATGAGAGCAGTACTTTCATAAACTTTTCATTGGGGAAGGAAATAGAGAGATCACTTTGGGTGATCTATCTAGTAGTGAAAGTTACTTGAATCGTGCAAGCTATAGACGAATTCAAAGAAAGGAAGTAGAGGAGGCTTTGAAGGTTATGAGACCTGGGAAAGATGTAGAACCGGATGACATCCCTGTAGAAGTATGTAGAGTTTTATGTGAGCGCAGTTTGACTTGGCTTACGAATCCATTCAATGTTATTTGGCGAAGCAAGAAAATGCATGAAGATTGGAGGAGTATCGTGGTGCCTCTTTATAAGAATAAAGGAGACATTCAAAATTGTTTTAATTACAGAGGTATCGCCTTGAACTTGGCATATCTCGGATCATATATAATAAGATCCGGCTCGTCAAGAGAAAACCAACGAAATTTGTTTCGTGTGAATCGGACTTCGTTTCGAATTGTTATGATTTTCGGAAGAAAGAGAAGTAAGGAAGGTTAAGATGTCATTAACCCATAATGAATGTCATTAAGACTAATTAAACATGATTAAAGAAACTAATGACGGATTGAAAATCGCTAATGATCATTAGCAAACACTAATCAATAGTTAGCAAAAGATAAGCGTAAGCCGCGAAAGTTAAATCGCGATTTGTGAAAGTTAATCACGATTAGTGTTAATTAAGCGTCATTAGCGAATCTAGAATCCTCTAGAATATTCTAACTTGAGCCCCAAGTTTGGGATAAGTTTTGGCTAAAACCATGGGCCAAAACCATGGACCGCTAAACCATGGTTAAGGTCTAAACCATGATTTTCTAACCATGGTTAGTGGTTTTCTGGGGCATATAAATAGACCCCCCCTACCCATTCATTCTCTACGACTTCCACTACCACCACCACCCCAAGGGCTAGGGTCGAGAGGTCGGGAGGAGGAGTGGGAGGCAAGGGAGGAGCGCTAGCGAAGCGCTGCCGGGAGAACGAGGAGGAGAAAGGTATGATCTTCTCTTAGTTTGCTTCGTAAGCTAGGCTTTCAATTCATCCTGTTGTTCTTCTAAGTTTTGTTCTTGATTCATCTTTCTTTCCGATTTGTTTTCCTGTTGTGGTTCGAGGAGAAATCTGTGTAACATCCTACTTAGGTGCGGGTGGCTATGCATGTCAGTGACCCTGTGATTCGTCACACGTTCACTCATCTAAGACGCGTGGTGTCTACCAATTCTCCATCGTTTATTTTTCTATTCTTTCTATTATGCTTTTATAATTATTTTGATCGAGAAATCTGTGTAATACCCTACTTAGGTGCGGACGGCTATGCACGTCAGTGACCCTGTGATTCGTCCCACGTTCACTCACCTAAGATGCGTGGTGTCTACGGATTCTTCATCTCTTGTTGTTTGAGTATATTCTTTCAGTTTCGTTGTTATTTTCCTCTCGATTGATTTTATAGAGAAAACTCTTTTCGTTTTATTTTGAAATATGTCCCGATATAAGGGGAAACTCTGCCGAAATTTTCTAAGATATATGTCCCGATATAAGGGGAAACTCTGCTGAAATTTTTCGAGAAATATGTCCCGATATAAGGGGAAACTCTGCTGAATTTTTAAGAGAAAATATGTTCTTGGCGTTTTTCGTGTTTTTCGCGTTCTTCGTTCGTTCTTCGCGTTCTTGACACGTTCTTAATGTTTTTGATACGAAAATGAAATTCGATCTTTTCAGGAGCCTTAAAATAGCCTTTCTAAAAACGAAACACGATAAAGCCTTGCATACACGAGAGAGAGCTCGATTAGATAACGAAGTCCTTCCTTTTGTTGTTGGGTTTTCATAAGAGATTATTGATATTCTTGATTTTATTTTCTTTGCTATGAAGAACCCTAATTTTAGCTATTTTTGAAAAAAATCTGAAAAGCTGCTTTGTGATTCCCACTAAAATAGGGTTTAAGCATAGAATTGCGGCGTCAACCTGCGAGAAGAGAGGCGGCAGCTCGTGCGGAGGGGCGTGCTACGAAGGGTCTAGGTGGGGAAGGGCTAGGGTTAGATTACAGGCTCCGATCTAGGACCGTCGCTCTGATACCATGTTGAAATGTGTGGAAAGAAAAGTTGTCTATCTTTTAGCCCTAGAACCCTATTACATAAGAGAAAGGCTCTAGGGAGAAATTACATAAAGAGGACATAAATACATGAGAAATATAAATACAGACAACGATAAATAGGAAACATCTCAACATATATCATTGAACTTAAATACAGATCCAATGATTACGACTAATCTCATAATTGAATAATGAAAAGAATTGGAAATTTGACGTAAATTGAATCTAGGAATCAAATTTAAAACAAGATCTAATAGCTCCTAATCTCATGGGTTAAAGAAGAAATTTTGAGAATTTTGCATTAAATTGAACTTAGATCCAGATCTAATGAATAGCTTCTAAACTTGAGATTCTAGAAATAATAACATGTGACTACAAGGATCAATCAACTCCTTGAATGAATCCTTTAGGTATACCCTACTATCTATTGATCACTATTAATAAGATTGTTGACCAAAAGACTTAGATCAGTACAGTCAATCACAAGAAGAATTCAAAAATAAATTAGTAGCCAGACAAGTAAAAATATGGGTAAATCAGTGATGACTGATAATTAAGAGTGCAGGTCTCGGTGACCCTTACACTTGACCATGCGAGGATGTGGTAACCCTCAGTTGGATGGGGGATAGGAAGCCCAGTTAGGGCAGCGACCGCCTAGTGCGCAAGCATAGGATCCCAATCTCTTTTATGGTTTTTACATGAGCTCGCAGTGTTTTTATACTTCGTTAGGATCCAGATTTTTGACCAATTCTGTTGATCATGTTTTTGTAGGGTGTTTAGGCAGGAGGTCCCTTGGTTTTGGTTTTTCGAGCTCATTTTGCCCGTACCAATCGGGCCAATTTTTTGGAGTGACTTAGTCCGGAAAGTCTCTCTTACTCGTCTCAAGGGCGTAGTTTGGGAGTGTGTTTCTCCTGGACCGCACTTCCACTGCGAGGGCAAAACGGATGAGTCTCTTAGGAGGTCTCCTCACCGCTTGAGTATTGTTTATTGTTCCGCCGATAGGTCGTGGCAAAGAAAAGATCGTTGTTACCTGTAGTTTAGTTAACTATAGTTGAGTTTAGTTACAGTTGAGCTTGCCTACAGTTGAGTTTAACTATAATTGAGTTAGTATTGTTCTTGAGGTTGTTACTGCCAAATCCTGGCAATGAAAAGATCATGAGATAGAAATCATCAATCATCGACGTTTTTTTCAGAATTTAAAACTACTATTACATATATTAGGAGAAGCCAGTGGACGTTTTGGGAACTTAGTTAGGATGCATTATACTCCACCGCATGCCTACGGAGGCACCCCAACCCTAAGGTATTCTTCGCACCTTAGAGTCATAGTGTGAGGTTACACTCAGACCAAGACTACAAACTATCCACTAGGCTTGAGAAATTAGACAAAGATAAAGATCAGATCAGAGCTTCATAATGTACAATCTCAAGCTCCATCAATTGTGTTATATGTATTAAAAAGTTGATAACCTACACATGGATCATATACTCAATAAATGAAAATGTTATATATGGAAAGTTAAGGGGTGATGAGTGATCAGGGAATGCAGATATAGAACATCTTGAAAACCAATTTGCATGCAAGTAACTTGTTAGAATTAATTGTCAAACCTATCTACTAGCTTTCTTTTGAAACCACTAGATTATATGTTATTTTTAAATATGCTTGATTATATTCAACATTTATTGACATTTCTCTTGTTCCCAACATATATGGCAGGCAAAGCACCTGCATCACAGTAGATTGACAGTTGGACGCTAAGCTTCTGTAGTTTTTGTTACGGTACACATGTTTTTAGTTGTTGTACAAGATAATATAAATGTTTTTCTTTTTCTTCTGTTACATTTGGGATACATGTGCATAATGCAGTTTCTTTTGTTATATCTAACTGTATATGAAAATTAATGCAATGGGAATTGGTGACACTTGTTTTTGTGGCTGGTGAAAGTCATTTCGAATCACAAAAAATTTCCCCCACTTTCAAGTAACCTAATGCGATCGATATCAAACGTAATACTGCGAGTGATGTGTAAACGAATAACCCGGATCCGCGGACGTAACATCGATGGACCTTCTAACCTATGTAATTATTGGATGTGGTTTGATGGGGACTTCAAGGTAAGGAAGTTTTACATAGGAAAGAGTACATGTAGAAAATTATTTTAGAGCATGTCACTGCTCTGAATTTTTATTTGATTTTATACATATAATTTTTTTGCACCATTATGGGTGCTCACCATATTTCTTCCAAAAAAAACAAAAGGATAACCGAAGGGAGGTTAAGACTAGTTGTGTAGTATAGGAAAGTTAGTTAAGGTGCAATTGAGACCATATATATTATACTGTTAATAAGGGAAGTTTCTAAAATCATTAGTAATTTAGAGAATGCTTATAATAAATGTGTTAAAATATCATGTAGTAAATTTTACAAAAAGTTTATGAAAAGGAGGGGGACGACACAGTTTGCTCCATGCGCGGAAGCACAAATGAGGACCAGGACCACCTATTATACTTTTGCACCTGTGTGTCCGTGAGGTTTGGGTCGCCGCGAATGTTAATTGGATTGATACCTCCTCCCACACAGGTTTTTGGAACTCGATGGTGGTCAACCAGTTCAGGCCCACGGAAAAGCTATTTTGCCCTATTGCCGCACTTTTGGCAATTTGGATTTTTAGGTCAGATAGGTTATATGTTGACAATGTAATTCTTTTTTGCTAGATCTCTTCTTGAGACCTGGCGGCTGTAAATCTTTTATACTATCTTATTAATATATATGGGGCAGACACCTCTAAAGTGTTTCTCCCTATGTTGGATCAAAAAAATTACGAAAAGGAGTGAATGCTTCATATATCAATCCATTGCAATAAAGCAAGAACAATCTAGCAAGAACTTGTGTCCTTATTTGGCATTGACTGTAAGAACAATTAGAGCACATTCAAGTAGCGATGCCTTGGTGGGTGCTAACAATTAGAGCACACCCAAGTAGTGATGCCTTGGTGGGTGCAGTTTGCAAATGATACTGTCGTGGAGGATAAGATCATAAGACAAGAAAAGAACGAACATGAAATTTAAGTGCTTAAGGAACCTGTGAGAATGTGATGCTCTAATCGAGCAAAACAAAGACCAAAAATATGAAATACAAATTCGTATATGGATATGATTGAATTTGAGATAAAGTTTCAAATATCGTTGTCAAGAGAAGTATATTTCCAGGTACTTGATACCAGTTTTATACATTGTGCAAGAAATGATGGAGATGATTATATAGGTTGACTGAGGTGCAGAGGATTTCAAGTATTATTTGTAAGAAGGATATAACCTTTGAAGATAAACGACAAATTCAATAGATGGTATATGGCACTGAGTCTTGGTCTAACCATAAATACATACGAAAGATGCTTATAACAAAAATGAGGATGATCAGGAGCAGCTGCACAAGAATGGATAGGATATGTAATTAGATCGCCAAACAAAAGTTAGCACCGCATCAATCGACAATAAAATAACAGATACATGTTAGAAGTATGTATATGTACAGAAAGGTCATTAAAAGTTATCCTACGAAATTAGGAATTCGGAGCCTCGCTGCATCGAAATACTTCTTGCATCAAAATGTTGCCCTAGCTTCAACTGAATTATTTTTGTAAGAGTTCTACACACCCACAGATATAAATTAGATCAAAACTCAGCGGCTATTCTTTGACGAACTTTGGGAGATCATGTGGATTTAAATTGAGATACAGTCACAACATGGGACAACTTCCTAAATAGTATTTAAAAAAAATAATATTTAGGAAGTTGTCTCCGACTGTTTTACGATGGTTGTCGACTACCTAATGCAATCCTCCTCATTTACCCAGGCTTGACATCATGAAAAATAACACTTTGATTATGGACAAGTTGACAAGTCACATTCAGGATGAGTTACCTTGGTGTATGTTATTTGTTGATGATATTGTGTTGATTGACGAGACTAGAGATGGAGTAAATGAGAAGCTTGAGGTCTGGAGGCATGAGTTGGAGACTAAAGGATTTCGTATAAGTAGGGCTAAGACGGAATATATGGAGTGAACCTTTGATGGAAGCAATGGTAAAGGAATCGAGGTGAAGATTGGTGACGATAACATTCAGAAGAGAGATTCTTTTAGATATCTGGGATCTATTTTGCAACATGATGGGAAAATTGATGGAGATGTTACTAATAGAATAAATGCAGGCTGGCTAAAGTGGAGAAGAGCCTCTGCAGTCCTCAGTGATAAGAAAATTCCTTTAAAAATTAAAAGAAAGTTTTACAAAGCAGCTGTGAGACATGTTATACTCTATGGATCTGAATGTTGGCCAGTGAACCATATACATGTGCAGAGAATGGTTGTAGCAGAAATGAAAATGCTAAGGTGGATGTGTGGACACACATGTAAAGATCGGATTCGAAATGATGCAATCAGAAAGAAAGCTGGTGTATCTCCGATCGAGGATAAGATGCAAAAAAACCGCTTAAGATGGTTTGGTCATTTGCAAAGAAGATCAGCTAATGCACCAGTTAGGAGATGCGAGCTGATGCAGCGTGGACCCAAATTATAGGGCCACATGTTTAATTAATTCTAGCCGTTATTTTTTATTTACGTTTTTTTAAGTTGTCGTAATTTTATTTAAGTAAAGGGATCGTGTGTGATCTCGAAATTAATTAGTTAGTTTAAATTTGATTTTCGAATTTGAATTAGAGTCAAATTAGGATAGAGGTCGATTTGAATTTTAATTCAAATCAATTAGGATCGAGTGGGATTTGATTTGCTTCTATTTTTGTAATTCCACCTCTATTATATAAAGAGGTTGGTAGCCTATTGTAAGGGACAGTCAAGTGATAATTAAAATTGAGATTTTATCTCCCTCTCTATCTCCTCTCCTTCTCCTTCCCCACGTGGTCTTCACGGTTCTTCTTCTTCAACCCCTCGTTTCCGACGAGTTTTCTTCTTCTCAACCTCTCCTTTTCTCCACCGATATTCCACCGCCCAAATTATTTTATTTATCGTCGACGTGCCGAATCTCGTTTGCATCATTTGGTATCAGAGCATGGCATCTAGGTCGTCCTCACGACCTAACGATCCGTTCAGGCGCTCGCATCGGCATCATCGTTCATTCGAACAAACACGACGAGCCATCTCCACCATCGACGCCTCCTTCAAGGAGACGGAGCACATGATACGTGATTTGCAAACCAACTTCCAGTCCATGTTTCGAGATCTAATGGCTAACTTTGAGGCCTACTGTGACGCCCAATCGAAGCCTCCAGTCCCCGAAGCCGTCGTCACGAGTTTTGATGAAGAAATCATCACTATGGAAGACGAACCGGCTGCTGTCCAGAACTTTGATGAGGAAAATCTCGCCGTCAGCGACAAACAGGCCGCTGTCCAGGCCATTTCGGAGGAGAAAAATGCCGAAACGACTCCTGTCCAGGCCATTTCGGGAGGAAAAAGGGGCAATCCGAGCGCTGTTCAGGTATTTTCAGACTCACAAAATCCCCCAACCCTCGCCGCACCTCCGCCTCCTCGCGCCACTGCTCCTTCAATGTACAACCCCTCCCGCAGGCAACTCTTCCTCGCCACCGCGCCCGCCTACCCCTTCCCCGATCCCTCTCTTTCCCGCCGCGTCGTGACCTTCCCCCCACCCCGGTTGTTGCCGCACCGCTCAGTCACCGCTGCCACCGCCTTCCAACTGCCGCTACCTCCGTGCGAGTATAGCCACCGCCACCACCACGCGAAGCGTCGTGCTCCAACAAACCGTCAGCACGATCGAACTCGGGGGCGCGCACCCCGCCCAGGGCTCTCCATCGCCGCCATGGCCCGCCGCCCCTTATCAAAGGTGCGCAGAACCCTAACCAAGTTGTTTTCGGCAGGGTCATCCCTGAAAATAAGGGATAAAATATTAACTTGGAAGATTTACAAGGGGATCCCTCCTCCAAAAAGTATTCATCAAAAGAGCCCAGTGGAAGATAAATTAAACTATGGAGTTCTTTCAAGTGAAGAGGTAGAATATTTGCAGACATACCCCTCCGTGGAAAGAAATTACAAACGTAATGTTGAAAAAGATCTAATTGCAGGCTACAATTTCCAAGACGACCTCTCCAACGACGCACCTACATCAAGCAATTCGTCGGGAGACGAATTTTTTAAAGCGGCGGAGAGCTGATGCAGCGTGGACCCAAATTATAGGGCCACATGTTTAATTAATTCTAGCCGTTATTTTTTATTTACGTTTTTTTAAGTTGTCGTAATTTTATTTAAGTAAAGGGATCGTGTGTGATCTCGAAATTAATTAGTTAGTTTAAATTTGATTTTCGAATTTGAATTAGAGTCAAATTAGGATAGAGGTCGATTTGAATTTTAATTCAAATCAATTAGGATCGAGTGGGATTTGATTTGCTTCTATTTTTGTAATTCCACCTCTATTATATAAAGAGGTTGGTAGCCTATTGTAAGGGACAGTCAAGTGATAATTAAAATTGAGATTTTATCTCCCTCTCTATCTCCTCTCCTTCTCCTTCCCCACGTGGTCTTCACGGTTCTTCTTCTTCAACCCCTCGTTTCCGACGAGTTTTCTTCTTCTCAACCTCTCCTTTTCTCCACCGATATTCCACCGCCCAAATTATTTTATTTATCGTCGACGTGCCGAATCTCGTTTGCATCATTTTTTTTTGTTTTTTTTTCTCCGACCATTCTGGCGCCACCCCAACCCTCCCAGGTACCTCTCCTGCCCTCCCCGGCCCGCGCGGCCGTCAGCCCCACCCCGGCAACCACTACGACAGCCCCAGATCCTCCACTGCTGCTGCCGCCCCCACCCGCAGCGCCCCCCCTCCTCCTCCTGCTTCCCCACGGACCCCAGGAACCTCCTCCTACCTCACGCCCCTTCCCCTGGCTCCACGGCCCCCCTTCCCCTCGCCCCGCTACTCGCCAGGCCACCGCGCCTCCCCTCTCCAACCCCGCGGTCGCCCAGCCCAACCCCCATCGCCTCCCTTCCCACCCTCCTCCCACAGATCGCCCCACCGCTCAGGCCCTCCCCGTGACCTTCACCTGCCCCTCGCGCCACCTCGCCCAGCACCCCAAACCCCCCCTCCTGCTCCACCGCCACCCGCGCGCAGCCCAGCACCCCCCCTTCCCGGTTGCGCCTCACCGCCGCCGCCCCCCTGAGATACCTTCGACTCGCCCTGAAGCCCGCGCCTCCACCGTCCTGCTCCCCTTGTGCCGCCAACGCCAGCCCCCCTCGAGCCGCCGCCGCCTACGAGATCGCTCGAACCCGCGGCCCCGCCGCCTTTTGTGGAGGAGAACCGAAACCCTATCGGGGTTTCATGGAGCCAAATCCCTGGAGTTGTGGGATTGGCTGGAAAGTGGGAAAAATTGCAAACTACCATTCCCCAAAACCTTTATTTGCAGGGAGATCCAACGTAAAAAGAAAGTAAGGAAATCTGAAGGGGTACGAAAATTGCAGAAGCGCCCCCCAATTGAAAAAAACTACAAACGTAACGCGGAAAATGATCACATTGGGGGAAATTGAAGCCCCAATTCAAGGATGATTTCTCCAACGATCCGCCTACATCACGCAATTCGTCAGGAGCCGAATTTTTAAAGCGGTGGAGAGTTGATGCAGCGTGACCCCAAGTTATAGGGTCACATTTATTTAATTAGATAATCGTCAATTTTATTTACGTTTTTAGGTTGTCGTAATCGTCCAATTAAATAATTGAGATCGCCTGTGATCTCAACGTTATTTCGTAGATTTTAATTGCAATTTTGGGTCAATTAATTAACTAGAGTCTAATTAGAGTAATTAGAGGTCAATTAGGATAAACTTAGTTGTTAATTTGATTTATTTACTATTTTTGTAAACCCTCTCTCCTATATAAAGAGAGGGTAGCCCATTGTTTTAGTCAGTGGATGATTAATGAAAATTTGAGATTTATCTCTCCCTCCTCTCTTGTCTCTCTCTCTCCTCGTGATCTTCACGTTCTTCCCCAAAAATCCCTCGTATTCCTGACGAGTATTCTTTTCCCAATCCCTCTCTTTCTCCACCGAAATTCCACCTCACAAATAGTTTAATTTTTATCGTCGACGCCGGAGCTCATTTTGCATCACGAGTGTTGGGATCTTGAGCCAGCTAAGAGAGGGCGAGAACGGCCCAAGAAGTGTTGGAAAGAGACTATACGAAGGGATCTTAGTTTTGTGGGTATAAGCCCGAGATTGATCCACGATAGATTTGAATGGAGGCGAAGAATCCATGAGGCCGACCTTACTTGATTGTGGGAAAAGGCTTTGTTGTTGTCGTTGTTGATGATGGATTCATCTAGATACTTGTACTTTTTCAAGGACAGTAAGCTTAAAGGAAAGTTATCAGCAATCAAATCAAATATCTTGTTAAAATTGTTTAAATACTAACATCTTAATAATGCTTTATGCAATCAAATTGACTGCCCACATCTGCAAGTTTTCATGATGTGGCACTACATGCCACATGCAAGAACAGTTTTCATAGTTTAAAGAACATGAACAGTCATATAAACACAGATTGCAGAAAGAGAACTTACCTTAGCATAGGTTCCCTCACTTCTAGTTTATAATTGTCAGGCCTTTTATTTCCAATCCACTGATGTCTGACCTGATTCCAGAGAAGAAGCCCTGCCATAGAGCATAAAAAAAGTGTGAGATAACCAAAAAAAACATCTTATGTTCCCAAACGTTATGTAATAGTCAATTTAAACGACAAAAATTCAAATTGATGGGATAAAGCAAATCTCTTATCAAGTGAGGTATCCCCTCAGTACATACAAAAACGAATAAAATTGACTTCATGCCAATGGACGTATAGAGACATAAGAATGATACCCTTTCAGATAAAACTGTAGAAAAGATAAGAGAGTAATTTACAAACTCATATATACGTATATAGACAGGATAGAAATGAAACATGGACTAACATAGAAGTTAATGATATGACATTGTAGATGGAATAGAATCGAGTTAGCTTAGGCCCCAGGCTTCTTTTATATAGGAGAGGAATTTATTGGGCAAATTACAAGACGAGGACAAAAGAAATAGAAAATAAGCAAAACAATAAAAATGATAACAAATATCTCAACACTTCCCCTCAAGCTAGAGCGTAGATATCGATCAGACTCAGCTTGGAACAACATCTCTGATAAGGCTCTCCGACTAGAGCCTTAGTAAGAACATCTGATATCTGGTCTCCAGAGCTGACGTGCATAGTGGCGATAAGACCCTTCCGTATCATGTCATAAGTGTAGTGACAGTCCACCTCTATGTGCTTCATCCTCTCATGGAAGGCTAGGTTGTTGGCAATAAAGAGAGCAGCCTGATTGGCACATTGGTGGTGCATGGGAAGAGGCACCTCTATCATCATGTTAGCAAGAACAGATCTGACCCACATCATCTATGTGCTAGCTTGCACCATGGTCCTGTACTCTGACTCGGCACTCGATATGGCTATCACACTCTACTTCTTACTCTTTGATGCAGCGTGGAACCAAAATATAGGGCTGAATATTTATTTAATATTATCTGTTAATTTTATTTACGTTTATTTGAGTCGTCGTAATTTTAATTAAATAAATGGGATCGTCTGTGATCTCAATTAGTTAGGATTTTGAATTTCAAATTAGTCGGTTAGTCGGTTAGAGTCAATTTAGGATAATTAGTTGTTTTTTCTATTTTTGTAATCTCATACCTCCTATATAAAGGGATGATGGTCCATCATTTTAGTCAGTTCAGTTGATTTATAAAATTTGAGATTTTTATCTCTCCTCTCCCTTCTCCTTCTCTCTCCCCTCACGTGGTCTTCACATTTCCTTCTCCATCCTCTCGTGTTCCCGACGAATTTCTCTCCTCAACCCCTCCCTCTTCTTCTCCACCTTAAATTCCACCGTCAAAGAAAATATACTCCCGCCTCCGCGCTAATTTGTTCTGCATCATTTGGTATCAGAGCATGGCCTACAGATCGTCCTCACGATCTGACGATCCGTCCAGACGTTCGCACCGACATGCATCAAGGGATTATCGTTCGTCCGAACAAAAACGGCGAGCCAACGACGCCTACAACAAGGAGACGAAGCGCATGCTACTTGAGTTACAATCCAACTTCCATTCCATGTTTCGAGATCTTATGGCTGATTTCGAGTCCCTACATGCCAAATCAAAGGCTCCAACGACACCAATCATCGAAACCGAATTTGAAGACGAAAATCTCGCCGTCAACGACGAACTGCCTGCTGTCCAGGCCATTTCGGAAGAAAAAAAGTCGATCTGATTGCTGTCCAGGTAATTTCAGACTAGGAAAACCCCTTGAAATCGATCTTCGACCCATCCGCGGCCCTCTCGCAGACCCCCTCCACCACCCTCGCACCTATGGCACCTTCCCCGATCGCAGCAGCAACCCTCCCAGCCCTGGAATCAACCCCTTCCGCCGTCCCCGCGGCACAGGCCCCAGCTCCTGCGCCCCTTCCCATCATCCTCGCATCCCCAGAAATCCCACCGACCGCCAACCCCACGCCCCCAACCACGCAAACAACCCCTCCCGCAAACTCAACAAGCTTCCCTACCCCACTCCCTCCCACGGTAGCCTTCTCTGCCCCACCCCTGCTACCACCTACACGTGCCACTTCCGCACCACCTTTCCCTCCTAATCCCATTTCCGGCGCCACCGCACCCTTCCTTTCGCCCACCCCATCGCCATTGATCCAACACCGCCGCCTCCACCAAGCCGCGGCCGCTTTCCCTATTGCCCCGTGCCACCACCGCGTGCGTTTCACACGCCGTTGCCGCTCACACCAGCTTCCTCGCCGCCACAATCGCCTGCCCCCATGTTGCTCCCATCGCCATCACACGAAGAAGAGAGAAACCCTAGCGTGGGGCTCTCCTCTAAAAGGAATCGGATCTCCCCAAAGTAGGAATTTGGGATTTGTTCGGAAAAATTACAAAAGGGCACCTCCACTCAGAGTTTTTTTAAAGAACAAGGTTGATGATAACCTAAGAAGGGATGAAGAGGTACACAAATTGCAGAGACACCCTCCAATTGAAAAAAAACTACAAACGTAACGTTGAAAAGGATCTAATTGAGGGAATTTGAAGCTACAATTTCAAGGATGAATTCTCCAACAACGCATCTGGATCAAGCAATTCGTCGGGAGACGAATTTTTAAAAGCAGAGGAGAGTTGATGCAGCGTGGAACCAAAATATAGGGTTGAATATTTATTTAATATTATCTGTTAATTTTATTTATGTTTATTTGAGTCGTCATAATTTTAATTAAATAAATGGGATCGCATGTGATCTCAATTAGTTAGAGATTTTGAATTTCAAATTAGTCGGTTAAAGTCAATTTAGGATAATTAGTTGTTTTTTCTATTTTTGTAATCTCATCCCTCCTATATAAAGGGATGATGGTCCAACATTTTAGTCAGTTCAGTTGATTTATAAAATTCGAGATTTTTATCTCTCCTCTCCCTTCTCCTTCTCTCTCCCCTCACGTGGTCTTCACGTTTCCTTCTCCATCCTCTCGTGTTCCCGACGAGTTTCTCTCCTCAACCCCTCCCTCTTCTTCTCCACCTTAAATTCCACCGTCAAAAAAAATATATTCCCGCCTTCGCGCCAATTCGTTCTGCATCACTCTTCCATGAAACCAGGAAATTCCCTATAAACATAGCAAAGCCTAATATAGACTTCCTATCCTTTGGACACCCAGCATAATATGCATCTGCACATACGGTAACTGAAAGAGATGTGCCTATACTGAAAAGGAATCATGTACCAGGTGAAGTCTTCAGATATCTCATAATCATATGTAATGCATCCATATGTGCATGTTTGGGTTGCTCCATAAACTGACTCACTTTGCTCATGGCAAAGGCTATGTCGGGCCTGGTAATGGTCATATATAGTAGCTTGCCAACAAGTTCCATGTACCTCCTCTTGTCAACCTCCTCAGTGCATTCATCATATAGCTTCATACTTGGGTCAATAGGAGTAGTAGCAGGTCTGCAATCTATCATGCATGTCTCTGAACGAAGGTCTGTAACATACTTCCTCTAGGTCATGACAAGACCTCATTGGTTCCTAACAAACTCCAGTCCAAGGAAGTAGCGTAAATATCCAAGGTCCTTGGTCACAAACTGGTGACCTAGAAAGTCCTTAGCACCTGAATGCCCTGCTCGTCATCTCTTGTAACAATAATGTCATCAACATAAACAAGAATGACAATAGTACCTATCTGAGTCCTCTGTACAAACAAGGAGTCATCAACAGTCGATCGCATAAACCCCTGCAGCTCTATCAAGTCCGAGAGCTTATGGAACCATGCTCTTGGACTCTGCTTAAGGCCAAAGAGAGCCTTATTTAGCCTGCAAACCTTATGGCACTCCCCCTCGACAGCAAACACAGGTGGTTGCTGCATATATACCTCCTCATGTAAATCACCATAACAGAAGGCATTTTTTACATCAAGTTGGTAAAGGTGTCAATCTCTTGTCACAGCAACAGAAAGTAGAATACGCAGAGCAGAATGTCTGGCAACTGGGGAGAGAGTATCCTGATAATTCACCCCATATGTCCGGGTGAACCCTCGTGCCATAAGTCTCGTCTTATAGCGATCTACACTGCCATTTGCATGGTGTTTCACAGTGAATACCCATTTGCATCCCACCATGGATGTGTCAATTGGAGCACAAACAAGGCTCCATGTACCACGTGATTGTAGTGTGACCATCTCTTCTCCCATAGCCAACCTCCACTGACTATCTCGAAGAGCCTCCTGATATGTTTGTGGTATCTCCACGACTGATAGAACCAAGGTAAACCTTCTGAAATCCTCTAACAATCTGCTCAAGGAAACCTGGGTTGCAAGAGGGTAGGTAGTGCACGTATGTTTCTGCTTTTGCAGAGCAATCGACATATCAAGATCACCTGCCAAGTCCTGAGCATGTAAGCTTCCCTCTAGAGAGGGCACATGTTCATCCTCTCTAGAATCATGTTGCACAGACAACTCAGTAGTGCCATCAGTAGAAACAATATGCTCATTACATACTTGAGGCGTGCTGGATGATGGGATTAGGGAAGACCTGCGAGCAGGGGGAGCTGAGCGACACCTGCGAGCAGGGGGAGCTGAGCGACACCTGCGAGTAAAAACACATGGCAAAAACTGAACCACAGGAGCTGGTGGTGTCTGAGGAGGTGGTGGAAGTGCAGGAATATAGGTAGGTGGTAAAGGACCGACGATAGGAGGTGGAGGCATGTATATATCATCGTCAGAGTCAGATAAAGCAAGTCTGTCACCTGTAGGACAAAAATACATGATAGACTCAAAGAAAGTAACATCCACACTAACAAAGTATTCCCGCCTTAGCGGATCAAAGCAGCGATATCCCTTCTAGGTACGAGATTAGCCAACAATCACGCACTTGATAGCTCGAGGAGAGAGATCATCCTGTCTCGAATCTTGCTGCACAGACAACTCAGTAGTGGCATCAGTAGAAACAATATGCTCACTACATACCTGAGATGTGTTGGATGATGGGGAAGACCTGCGAGCAGGGGAAACTGAGTGAGACCTGCGAGCAAAAACATGTGGCAAAAATTGAATCACAGGAGCAGGTGGAGGTGGTGGTGGTGTCTGAGGAGGTGGTGGAAGTGCAGGAGTATAGGTAGGTGGTGGAGGATCGACAGTAGGAGGTGGAGGCATGTATATATCATCGTCAGGGTCAAATGGAGTAAATCTGTCACATGTAGGAGAAAAATACATGATAGACTCAAAGAAAGTACTAACAAAGTATTCTCGTCTTAGCATATCAAAGCAGCGATACCCCTTTTGGGTACGAGTGTAGCCGACAAACACATACTTGACAGCTCGAGGAGGGAGTGTGTCATGACCTGGAGAGACATCATGAACAAAGGCAATAATCTGAACACACGAGGTGCAAGGGAGAAAAAATCCTTCTCAGAAAACGCAATCAAGAAAGGAACCTTCTCTCCCAATACAGACAAGGGCATACGGTTCACCAAATAGCAAGCAGTGAGGACAACATCACCCAGTAAGCATGAGAAACAAGACTCTATATCAACAAGGTTCTGGTCACATCAAGTAAGTGACGGTGTTTGTGCTTGGCAACACTATTCTACAGTGAAGTATAAAGCACATGAGATCTGGTGAACAATGTCATGAGATCTAAGAAACTCTGAAAGTTGTAAGGTGTTGAATTCCAAGGTATTATCATAATGGAGATATTTGACATTGACAGAAATATATTCTTTATTTCACTAATAAAATACTTGATTGCAGATCCAGCCTCAGACTTATTCTTTAATAAAAAGACCCAAGAAAGTATAGAAAAATCATCGACAACAAGATAAAAATGGTGTCCATGGTGATCAGGAACACGACTCGGACCCCAAACGTCTAAATGGAGGAGCTCAAATAACTGAGAACTGCTCCGACTCTGACGAGATGGAAAAGAGGAACGGTGATGCTTCCCAAACCGGCATGTTTCACTGAAAGGAGGATCTCGTAGAAATCTGAGGGAGAACATGACAAGGCTTCTGCAAAGGAAGGTGACCAAAACGAAGATGCCACAGATATGGAGAGAACAGTCCAGTAGGTATTGTAGAAACACCAGGATGAGGAGGTTGGACCAGTCTGTAGAGTCTCTGTTGCTCACAACCACATCCAATCACCATGCATGTGAGTATGTCCTGAAATGCAAGAGACGAAGGGTCAAAGATGGCACGACAATGCAGATCCTTTGTGATCTGACTAATTGAAAGTAAATTCTTTTGAAAAACATTCTGAAGGTGCATGGACGGTACCAAATGCACCTCTCCTTGTCTTGTAATAGGTAAGTGATCGTCATTAGTAATGACAACACATCTGCCATGTGGTATAGTCATGTAGGATCGCAGCTGCGCTTTGTCTCCACACATGTAGTGAGAAGCATCAGAATCCATAATCCACTCTGTCATGTCTGCATCAGTACTACAAGTAAAAGCATAGGTGATACCTAAGGAGCTCGAAGAGGCTCTGGTTACGGATGCAGTATCTATAGTGGTGGTATCAGCAATAGGAGTCATGATTTCTAGAATACGAGAGACAATATCATCCAGGTGAGGATTAGCCTGGGGAGCTGAAGTCTTTGAAGACACAATCCGCTCTGCTACTCAACCAGAAACAGGATATACATGCTTCTGTAACATGTATCGTCAGCATGTCCAAGCTCGTGATAGTAGGTGCAAGGACCACGTTGGCGACCACCACCTCTGCCTCGAGGGGTGCGTCCTTTGGACTGGATCACCCCCCCCCCAGCCACGAGAAGCGGCCATCGCTGAAGAGGGCAAAGAAGTGGTTGTCAAAGACATGATGATCCAGTTGAGACGGCCATAGACCTCCTCTATGGGAGGTGTGGTGGCTCCGGTAAGAAGTTTAGTACACGCAGCATCATACTATGTATCAAGTCCAACCATGAAGACTCCAACCAACGTGGAGTTCCTATACATCTTCTGTTGCTCAGTAGATGTCGTAATAGGCAAGTAGCTATGAAGCTTCTCAAACATGCTACGGAGCGAAGAGTAGTAAACATGCAGAGGGCAGCCATTCTGCTTGGCATTGTAGATTTTAAATTGTAGCTGAAGAATCTTGGCCTCATTCTTCGTGTGAGCACAGGTCGATGCCAAAGTGTCCCACGTCGTCTTGGCGGTAGGCCGAGTCAAAATATCATTGGTTATTTTGTGGTGAGGGTCCCACAAAACCAAATATGCGCATATGTGTCATCTTACTTCCAAGAAGCATTTGCCCCAGTCTTTTCCGTTGGCTCTGGATCTGTCAGGATGTACTCCTCGTTGCACTGCATGAGGGTGAGAAACTGCATGGAGCACAACTCATAGTTGGTCCCATCCATCTTAGTGATGGAAGTCGGGCCCTTGAAGGCTGCAGACGAAAAAATATCACCCTTGTTCTCTGACATGATGGAAAACGGTCGAACAACGAAACTCAACAGGGGAGTAGACCGATATGAACGAGTCTACACGGCTATACGAAGGATTGGTTATACGTGTAGACTCATACAACCATCCTCATCAATCTTTGTTGTTTTCTAGGGTCGAAAAACGCAATCTAGAGGTCTGAAATCACATTTTCCGATCAAAATCAAACCAACTAAGACTGTAGATGGAACCGCATAGGTGCACGGACAGGCTGGTGGTGGCTTGGGATGACTGGGGGTGCCCTGGGCGGCCTGGGGGCATCCTGGCAGCAGCCGAAGGAACCGATCTGTGGTCTGGACAACAGCCGGAGTGGCTAAACAGCCGCCTGGGCAGTCGACATCGGACTGGACGGCAACCAAATTGGGTTGGTGGCGGCCTGGAGGCTGCCGGAGGGAGGTGCAGTGACCGAGGCAGCTGTCGGAGGAAGGGCGCCAGCCTGGGGCCGCCGGAGGAGGGACGGCAGCCCAGGTGGCTGCCGGAGGAGGGGCTATCGGTGCCGGAGGACTGTCTCTCTAATGCCATGTAGAAGGAATAAAATCGAGTTACTTTAATCAGAGGCCCTAGGATATAGGAGAGGAACCTATTGGACAAATTACAAGACAAGGACAAAAAAATAGAAAATAAGCAAAAAAATAAAGATGACAACAAATATCTCAACAAGCACCGAATCAGTGAATGAGAAAACTCTATCCGGAAGATACAAAATAATTACACTTAACCTAACTGTGTATCAGCTAATCAAAGTGGCTAAAGCAAGAACCATTTCTTCTTAATAGAAGCCAAGTGAACTATAGACAAATCTGATCGAGTAAGGCAATGGCTGACTAACCACAACCTGTTTGGATGGTTTAATAACTGTGAATTGGATGGGTTAATAACTGTGATGATATTTGTTAAAACACCTCGACCATGAGTTTTGTAGTGGAACTTCTATTTGAATACACTTATAATAGCTACATAACTATTTTTACAGCTTACCTACACTAAAATTATATCGGTGACGCCAAGGCAAAATCCCATGGATACAAAACACTCCGCACAAAGGCATGCACAGCCCAGAACAAAAATATGAAGTGTAACATAGTTGTGAACATAGATGAATTATATATCATATCGTACAATTTTATGAAACAACATTTCCCTCAACCGGTCCCCTCTTCAACAATTTCATACCATGATTTATGAATTACAAGTCTCTTGAGTTGGTGTAGAAAATTGCAAGTCAATCTAGCTCAATATTGTACCCACATAATGGTCTAGTGGTAGTGTCTATCACACAAAAGACTAGGGTTCAAATCCCACTCTTGCAGGGGTTGCGTTAGGTAGTCGACGACCAGCGTAACAAATAGTTGAATCTTTCAACACGGATTTGAGCAAGAATCCATGTAGCCGACCCTACTTATAGTAGGATAAGGCTTAGTACATTTTTTTAATCTAGCTCAATATTACATTTTAGAATATTTACCACGATTTACAAATTCAGAAGGGTTGCTGGAACTGCCTACTCCATGGGGATCATGATTTTGATTCTGTGTAGATGTGCTGATTGATGAGATACTTCTCTGCGAGACCACTGCACTATTATCCATCTCACATGGGCTGGTACTCCAAAAGTCATCAGTTATGGCAGGCTTTTTAACACTTCGGCCTTGGATTTTTAAACCCTTTGATGGTTCATCCACTGCAATTATGGGGGTAGGTTTAGAACAGCATCCAAGACAACCTCTGCTCTGTTGCAAATCGGGTTAAACGATTAGAACCCCAAGTTAAAGTAGAAAAGCAAATAATATTTCATTCTAAGAAGCGAAAACTTCTCGTTCACCGAAACATATGAACTTCTCAAAAATTATTAATTAGCTGCAATGCTTACAAGCACACGCAAAATATAAAGAACTTGAGTTCAAAGTGAAGAGTTGAGCAACCATTTGTCATAGAATCGTTTTTCTCCAGGTATGTATGAAATAGCATCTTTTGCACATGAAAACAGTCAAACTTTTACCAGCAATTCAGCAAAAGAGATGTATATTAAACATAAACACATTATTGAGTGATTTAAATTGTTGCACAAGTATGCAGAATTTTCACTTGAAGCTATACATTCTGCAAACTACAAAAAGCGCATATTTAAAAAATATATAAAGGATGATTACTCAAGATCGACAGTCACCTCAATGTTCGTTAATTTCTAATAACTGCAAGGTTACAACAAAAAATCTACAACTGTACTACAGACTGAGAAGTACAAGTGCAGTATCCTCCACACGATTATTCCACTGATTCCGCAAATTTCCAATGGAAACTGTACACATCCCTCTGAATACTACCCACAGAAATCAAGGGCTAGCAACCCCCCATCCTCACCCTTCCTCCATTCCACCACCCAAAACAAAAGAATCCAACAGAACTACAAACCAATCATAGAATTCCCAAGGCAACCGAACCCTCTGTATAAAGAAACAAAGGGAAAAAAGGACTATCCATGCCTTCCCATCCCATCCCACACATCAAGCATCCGAGTCGAACCAATAACCCATCCAATTTAATGAACTTTTGCCACTAGCATTTACCATCAGAACAGCCACAAGAGAAACGTAATATTCCACATCTTTGATTTCCACTTGAGTTGACGGCCAACATGAAAGCCAACAGCAGGCAATGACCTGAGTACACTTAGGAGAACTCCTAACAAGCTCCAGGAACTCACCAAACCTCTGATAACATAGGTGATTGCAAAGTAGGAATCGAGTCTCCCGTACCACTCTTCTGTGTCCTCCAATTGAAGGGAAAGCAATCTCATCAAGATGTCCTCAAAAAGCACTTCTAGACCAATCATCAAACCAAAGGGACAAGGCAGGTCCAGTTTCTAAAATGAAGTTTCCGGAAAGGAAATAAAAATGGCGAAGCCTTTTCCCACTTTTAATAAGGTCGGCAACATGGATTCTTGCTCAAATCCATGTTGAAAGATCAGACTACTTTTGCGTTGGTTGTCGGCTACCTAATACAACCCCCACAAGGAGGGATTTGAGCCATGGTCTTTTGGGTGGTAGGCACACCGCACTACCACTGGACGTCTAGGCCGATGGCCTCAAATTTCGACGAATTTCTATTTTGACAAGTTACCAAAATTTGGCCGAAATGGCCAAAATGATCTAAATATGAGGAGACCTGGTACAAAAATGACCGAAATGATCGATCGTTTCGATCGGTCACCGAAATGGTGACCGAAACCAACATTTAGCCATTGTATAGACCATTGAAGCAGAAAGAAAAAAAAAAGGAATGAATATTATGGATATAGAGAGAGGAAACCCTAGAGGTGGAAAACAATTTGTGTGGTTGGGATACATAGATGCCCCATTGGCCTTGGACAAAAAAAGGAAAGGATGGTTGTTGTACTATAACTATGATAATATTATAACACTCCCTCTCAAGTTGGAGCAATGTCTATCATGCTCAACTTGAATGAACACTTCTAGAATGGTCCATTGGCAAGTGCTTTAGTAAATATGTCAGTCATCGGTTATATTCAATTGACATGAGAAGTAGATATGAAGTCTTTGTGGATCATGTCCCTGGTGTAATAATAGTCGACCTCAATATGTTTAGTCTGCTCATAGAATGCCGGATTAATGAACAAGACAGCCCATATGAGCTGCATAAAGAGAGGTATCTCCAATGTTAGCTTGGGCAAGACCGACTGACCCACATCATCTCAGTGTTACCCTGAGCAATAGCTCTGTACTCAAATTCCACAATCGATCTGGCAACTATCATCTTCTTCTTGCTTTCCCAATAAACTAGCGAACTTCAAATGAAATAACAAAGCCTATGGTATCATGTGGACAAGCAACGTAGTCTGTATCAACGCACCCAAAATATGGCAAGGGATGTTTCGTTGTTGAAGAGCAATCCCATGTCTGGTCAGGACTTTAGGTATCGAAGGATTATTGTGTATGCATCCATGTGGTCTTGACATGGTTGCGCCATAAACTGATTGACTTTGTTTACAGCAAAAAAAGATATCTGATTTAATGATTTCCATATAACGAAGCTTCCCAACAAGCTCTTTTTAACTCCTCTTGTTGACTTCCTATGCGACATCATCATAGTGCTATGGGCCATAGGAATAGTGGGTCTACAATCTATCATCCCAATTTCTAAAAGAGGATCACTCATATTTTCTTTAATTTGCCACGAGCCTTCTATGGTTTCTAGTAAACTCTACTAGGACAAGGAAGTACCAACCTATCCATGATCATTGGTAACGAACTATTTCTTAAGGAATTCTTTGCTTCATCAATGCCATGTATGCCATTTCCTGTAACATGATATCATCCACATACACTAGAATGACAACATCACTCCTTGATGTACAACAATAAAGCCTTTTCCCACATTAAGTAGGATCGGCTAAAATGGTGAAGCCTTCTCCCGCTATAATTAGGGTCGGCTACATGAATTCTTGCACAAATTCATGTTGAAAGATTCAACTATTTTTTACATTGGTTGTCGACTACCTAACGCAACCCCACAAGGGAGATTTGAACCCTAATCTTTTGGGTGGTAGGCACACTGCACAAACATCACCTCTTGATGTCTTGTGCAAAAATAGTGAATGGTCGACATTGAATCTAGTGAAGCCATGTTGCTCTATAAGGACTGTGAGCTTCTAGAACTATGCTTTCAGACTCTACTTAAGGTCATAAATAGCTTTGTGGAGCATGCATATCTTCTGGCAACCCCCATTAGCAGCAAACCTAGGTGATTGCTACAAGTACACTTCCTTATACATGTCTCCATAGAAAAACATGTTCCTAACATCAAGGTGAAACAAAGTCCAACCTTTGACAACTGCAACAGCGAGAAGGATATAAATCGTAGAATGGTGTGCCACATTAGAGAATGTTTCGATATTGTCCATGTCATATGCGTGTGTGAATCTTTTTATGACCAATGGAGCTTTATAGCTATACATGCTACCATTTGTAGAATACCAACTTCGAGCCAACCAAAGACGCACCAGCAGGGACAGTGATAAGTTCGAAGTGCCTCTGGACAGTAACGTTGTCATCTCCTCTTACATAGCCAGCTCTCACTGCCTATCGTATAGTACCTCCAAATGTGTGTATGGAATTGTAACCATAGATAATCTGACCACAAACTTCTTGTAATATTATGAGAAATGCTCAAGAGAGGTATAACCTAAGAGAGGATATATTGCACATGTGCATTGACGCTTTCGAAGAGAAGTACGTAGGGTGAAATTTGCCAAGGAATCATAGGTCTCATCTTGCTAGATTGAATATGCGCAACGTCAACCTATTGAACAGAAACATCGACTCTGCATCAATAGAAAACGGATTTTGGTTCATACATAAGGATGGATGGACAATGGGGAAGACCCTAGAGTAAGGGGTTCCAAAATAGTAGCTTCTGATCTCCGAGAGTATACATGGGAGAAAGTCTCAACCTGGGTGATAGGAGATGAAGCAGAGGATATGGGAAAGGTAGACCCAATGTCTAAGTCAGATGATGACATTTTATTTCTTGTGGGAGAGAAACATGTAACTAACTCAAAGAATGTGACATCAACATGCATATATTAGTTTCATCTGTAGGGTTAAAACATTGGTATTTTTCGCAATTCTAGAGTATTATACAAAAATGTATTTGATAGATCGAGGAGATCACTTGTCTCAACCTAGAGTCAAATACTAAACAAAAGCCACAAATCAAAAATACGAGGTGTTAGAGAAAACACATCCTTATCCGAAAATGCAATTGGAAAAGGTAATTATTCCTCTAAAATCAAAGTATGGCATGCGATTGATAAGACAGCACGCTATAAAATAGTGTCTCCCAGTAGGAGTGAGGAGCGTGACTCTATGTCAAGAGACTCCTAGTGGTATCCAAAAGACGTGTATACTTCCTCTCAGCACACCATTCTGTTGAGAAGTTAACCACATGAGGTCTCATGTAAGAACCCCCCAAGACTTTGACGAATTGGGATAAATAGCCCGTGCAAAATTCAAGGACATTGTGAGATTGAGCATACTTAGTAGTTGTGGAGAAAATGTTCTTTATTCACTAATAAAGTTTTTCACAATATTACCAACCTCACTTATACTTCATCAGAAAAACCCAAATGCAATAACTCAAAAAACACTACTATTGTGACCAGGATGAATTGGAAAGCTAGTTCATAAAAAAACCCAAATGCAATAACTCAAAAAAACACTACTATTGCGAGCAGGATGAATTGGAAAGCTAGTCGAGTGATGCTTCCAAGCCAGTAGGCTTCACACTTGAAGCTAGATTGGAGAGATATCTGAGAAAGAACCTTACATAACTTCTGGAGAGGTAGGTGACCAGAGCGAAGATGCCATAGGTAGAAGGAGACGAGTCCATTAGAGATAGAAGATCTGTCTGCATGTGGAAACTGGATCATTATGTAGAAACCCCCTTGCTCACAGCTAAGGTAGGAAATGTCGATGTTGACACCATATCGATACGGTGTCAATACGATATTGCGATGATATATCGACGATATATAGCCAAAATATCACCCATATTAACAGACTTTTGTGAAGGAAGGACCAGAAAAGAAGTATATATCGCCATATCGATACCAATATCGATGCCATGTTGATGCACGATATATCGACGATATTTCTTTGATATATCACGATATTATGTACCCTACTCACAGTCGCATCCAATAAACATGCCATTAAGTATATCCTGAAAAATGAGAGAAGAATGCTCAAATATGGCATGATAGTTGAGTTCTTAGTAAGAACACTAATAAATAACAAATTCATAGAGAATTTAGGATCATGTAAAATATTTTGCAGACACGTAGAAAATGCCAGATCTCATGTCATGTGATAAGGGAGTGTCCTACATCAACAATAATGATTGAGTGACCTGGAGGTATCAAGTTGTACAAGGTGAACTATTCTCTATTTCCATAAGATAATCAGAAGCTCTAGAATCGATCACTCATTCTTTAAATTTACATGAGGTATTGGCAGAAATGGTTGTGTGAGATGGTGTTGTAGGGGGACCAGCATGCGAAGGTCTCGTAATCTCCCTCAACCAGGAGACGATATCCTCCTACTTCCGATTAGATGGTGGTGTAGCTGACTCAGATGCTCAACAACATGGAAAGAGGCAGGACGGTCATGCTTCTAAGTAGCATGTGTTCCCAGCATACCCTACACGATTGCAATAGGTGCATACCGTGCATTCAGGTTGAGGACAACTTATGGATCCTATATTCATCATCACTATATTCAGATCTTAGCCATCTAATCATTTATCTAAACCAAATCCATAAATAAACTCCTTAATTGGATTTAATTAAGAATATACACTATGTATATAATCAGTGTTATCACTGTAGATAAATAAGACTCAAATCTTCTTATTGTAAATATTGTACATATTTAAGTTCATGTTCCTTAAATTTTAATCTATAAAACCCATAAAAAGTAGCTTCATGGTGTACATTTTTATAATGTAAATGTAATCCTATTGAAAATACCAAAAAAATAAGCAAAACATTTAAAATGATCTTTTATACCAACCTATCCACCTTTAATGAGACGTCTTCAAGTTCTTTGCTTCCCCTTTGTGACAGAGAGAGGTAGCTAGATCGAATGATGACATACCATCGTCTTTAATGAGTACCTAAGGTGTATGCCTTTGTCGCAGCCCTCATTCAGGTGCTGCTCTAGCTCCATGTCAATCGTGCACATCAAGCAAAGACCAGTAGCATAAAATCCCCAGCTTAAGCACCCAGATTCCATCTCTGACATCATCTTCATCTCCAGGTAATTCCTCGGTATTCCCCCTTTGTGTTCTCTCAATTTTATTCCCAGCAGCACACACTTCCATATCACTCTGATCACTTTCACATTATTGCTGGACCTCAAGGATCTTCGCGCATCATTTTGATTACACCTCCACTTTCTCCAGATCTCCTCCCACCTCGATCTTTCATCTTCCTGCAAGGAAGAAGAACCCACTTAGGGCTCCATTCCAATCCCAATTTAGCCCTCCAATCTATCCATTCCACCCCCAAATCGATCCTGCCCGCTTCGGCTATTTTTCTAACCTTTGCAAGGACCTAAAAACTTCATTGATCGAAAGCTACGAAGCCCCTTTGATCTCGAGCTCCGCCTCCGATGACACTCCATCGACCAGCCTGAAGGCTAGGGTTTAGGTTTTAACGCATCGCGTAAGCATGTAGGTCACATCGCATACGAGCAACTAGTTATACTAGTTGCATCGGGCAACAGAAATTAAATTTTTTAAATAGATGAAACCACATGATTCAAGAACACTACTTAAATCGTTTCATCAAAAACACAAACAAGTACAAGGATTACCTCTTAAAGTGTGTTTGTGATCGTGTCTCTAAATGAAGAGACCTCATGTCTCAAGTTTGATCCAACAAAGGTCGCACTTGCGGGAACATGGATGAGGCGTGTGCTTCCTGCAATACAAGTCATTAATCTGAGTGACGAGTCTCCTGATTTCGTCTCACGAAATACGACGCCTTCTTCACGAGCAAAAAGCACCGAGATGGAGGCGATTTATGAGCAGTTGATCCGGCAGCACAACGATGTCGCGACGATTGCGAGTCTCTTTAGGTCAACAATGTGGACGGCCACATTGTTGAGACAGAGTGGGCGTGTATGAGAAATATGGAGAGAGATAGAGAGAGATTTGTTGTTGAAATTCATGTAGTGTAAAAGGCTAGAGCTAACCTCCCTTTTACACTAAATTGGATATCCATGGATTTCAATCCATGTGCTCACAAATCCAATGGTTTAGATTGATTTGTGCTTTCAATCAATGCTCATGATTTTATTGCATAAATTTGCAATAATAAATAATAAATTTAAAATAATTGTTGTAAATAATTTACAACACATTCAATTTAATTTAAATCAATTTGATGTGGAAATAAAGGAAAGAGGGTAAGCCTCCTTCCCTTAATACAGTGGACGACCATACATGCAGTAGGACTCCATGGCCGTCCACCTTACAAAAGGGAAAGGTGCCTTTCCTTTTCCTAATTGGTGAGATCTCATATCTCTCCAAGATTCCGCATGTGCAACAACATGTGAATTCGAGATAGTCATTGTTTCACGTCTAGATCTATCTAGGATAAATGCGTGCTTGATTTGTGAAAATTAAAAAATGAAAAGATAGCCGCATTGTGACAACCTGTTTTGTGTTCATGAATGAACATTTGTCATGTGTTTGTGATGGATACAGATTTTGATATGCCAGTCCTTATTGGGTCTTTAACTAAGTTTGTTTGTTCAAATGACTTGGCAATATTCCGGCCGAAAGTAGACTGCAATCCCTCGTCTCCATAGCTTTTGCAAAACAAGGGATCTTGGATATGATACTTAACCCTCCCCTGCTGATCAAGAAAGGATCCAAAATATTTTTGTTTAATGAAGGATGACAGTAAGGAAATAACAAAACTCTTGGAAGAGCAAGAAAAAAAGAAAATATCCATAAAATCAGCTAGTTTGGCGAAAGTCCCTCTTGATGACTTTCTCAGGGATGAATTTTTACATATCACTAAATCCATCCCATCTTTTGCCTTCTTCCACATCACCTGGTTTTTTGGAACCTTCTACTGATGAGAGGTATCATTTCAAGGATTTCAGACGATCATATCTCCCTTGGATACCACTGGAACCTTCCCAAGAAACCCAAACTTCACTTTGGTCCAGTAACTTAACCTATGATATAACAACTCTAGGTCAACATGATCTGAATGGTTTCACCACACTCCATGAGGATTCCATGATTACATATTTGGATAATTTTGAGGATAAGCATGGGGAGATTTTTGATAAACGTGTAACTAAGAGAAAAGCTACTGATTTATAACCTCTCAAATTGAAAAGACAAAATCATACTTTGATGAGTTATATTTCAGTACTATTGAAGAAGAATTTCTTAAAGAGACCTTGTTGATTTCTCAAAATCTCCAACTGATTAACTATGATGATATCTCTAATCTTTGTCATTCACAATTGGAGCATGTTAATATCGAAAATGCCGTTGATTTAGAAGATGAATATATTGATTGAGACAAAAATATGATGTCTAAATGTTGGGACTATGAAAGGTATGTTCTAAACAATGATTTTAGGGATGATCTTGAGATTGGATTAAATTTTGAAAAAGAAGAAAGTGAAATAATTTCAGTATTCTTGACTCGAATAAATCACACTGAACTTTACAAGTCAAGTGATGTACTTTTTGAACAAGAGATAATTAATGAGTTTATAAGTCAACTTGAGAATGGTTTAAATTTGGGAAAAAAGAAAATAATGAAATATGATTACGTGGTTGGATTAAAATTTGAATGCAGAGATGAGAATGAGCATGAACCTAACAAAATTTCCAAGAATGGTTTGAAAAAAGAGATTGAGATAACAGTTGATAAGACCCTCTTCATAACAACCCCTGACTAGGTGCAAGGACTCAAAATTCGATTTCGATCATCATTTCAGTGACCGACCGAAATGAATTTTCCGTCATTTCAATCGGTTTTTAAGCTAGGACCCCTAAATTTCGATCAATATAGACCATTTCGGTCGAATTTTGGTTACCTGTCGAAACTGAAATTCGACTGAAATTCGGCCATATTTCCGTGATTGATCCCATGACTAGGTGTCAGAAGTCTTCCTCGATGACTCTCGAGGACGAGAAAACAATGTCTACCTCCATTTCCTTCCCAACATGGGAAGAAGAGCTACATCACTTAGTGTATGATTCCCAGTATATATATACTTTATCATCGAGGTTTTATATCAGGATGACCTTATGTCCCATGATCCTATCTAGATCGAAACCGAGGAATACCTCCATGCACTTGAGGATGATTGAACTACCAACTCAGAGGATCCACCTTGGTTGAACCCATCGTATGTGGTCGCATTCTCATTGGTATCTAATATATAGGAAGATCACACTGATTACACGCATACCTACTGTGAGCCCTCCCTCCTTCCAGTACTCCATATAATTGAACACGTTGAGGTTGAATCACGATGGCCGGATCTAAATTTTGATTTGGAATCTACAAACGATGTCATCCAAGATAATATAGAGATACAATGGAGGGAGATGATTATGAATCGCAAACGGTATTTAAGGATTTTATACTTAACTCCAACAACATTCCAACTCTATTGACCAACTCTCCACAATCTCACTCTACTATCTATAGCCACTAGTCTCATCACGGTTTTTTAACGCGACTACCGCACAATCAAGTGACACTGGTTATTCATAAACCTGGAGCCCGACTGGGGGCGTTAAAATCAGCAAATTGTGGAACAAACCCCACAGTTATCTTTCATGTATTTTCTCTGGCCTACATTTTGACTTGATTTCTCATAATTATAGTTGAACATAAGTATAGGGAGACCCCACAAAAAATGGCAAGATCAATTAGAAAATAATGAAAAAAACATCTTTTGATCACTTGCATCTTGCATTCTATCCGCTCATGTTGTCTCGCAATCTATATTTCCATGGTTTTATCACCATATGAGCATGGCTCATGCTAAGCATGGGGAGTGCATCGCATTTCATAAATGTCATTTATATTTTATCACATTTTAAAAAATCCATTTCATTCCATGCATTCTATTTTTTACATTGCTTTTATTTTCAAAAAATCCATTGTATTTTTTGAAAACATCACACAATTTCAAAAAAAAATAACATTTTAAAAAAAATCATTTTTCATATTTCAAAAAAATAAAAAAAATTAACCCAAAATACCGTAAAATTTTGCAAGAAATCCTAAAAATCTTTAAAAAAGCAAAAATAATTTTTTCAAAAATTCAAAAATATTTTCCTAATTTTTGGGATATAAAGCTTGGTTTTTACAAACCTTAGACTTAGATCAAGAAGACCATAATCCATTTAATTTCAGAAGATTTCATTAGACTAGAGTATTCGAGTTCTTCAGGTCAGCTTTAGATTTAATTCCTCGAGCTACACTAAATTTATGCGGTAATCAAAACTTGTGTTTAAAAAGGTCATTTTGATAGTTATAGCACTCTTTTACTCTTGATTAATTTTTTAATAAACTACATCTTACACCCTAGTTCAATTTAGTTTGCTTGCACAAGGGACCATTTCAATCTCCAGCAGGAGAAGGGAGTGACTCTGAATCTCGAGTTAAGCAAAATTCAGTGGTCTAAGTGTAGGAACCACTTATTTTCTATAAGTCGGAGTATATCAGTAAGCTTGCCTTGTACATGTATCTAAAATCACATTTTAACTCAACCACGGTCGATCCCAAGCTCGGGTAAATTGAGGAGGGTTGCGCGTTAGGTAACCGACAGCCAGCGCATGAGAGATAAATTCCTAAATAGGGTTCTTTTAGTAACATTATTTAGGAATTTGTCTTGAAACTGTTCGAATAAATTCCTAGATAGTGCCCTTTTAAGAACACTATTTAGGAATTATCTCGAACCCATTCGGATCTTTTAAACATGGATTTAAGCAAACATCTAGATTTCGTTGGGCGTGTTCCCTACTTGTGACCTGTTGCATCGTTCGAATGCAATGAAAAGTTGGCAAGGGCCGCTACATGCAAATAAAAGGGCTAATAAAGAAAAATAGGGTTTCCAAGATCACTAGAACTAGATGGTGGAATTTTAAATTGAAGCAACCAAGCTTCAGTGAGAAGGTTTTAATAAGATTTATCTTGGGATTGTAATGGAAGTGCAAATGAGATGTGGAAGGCAATAGCATCTTGTGTCCAAAGGGTAGCCAAAAAAATGTTAGGCGAGTCAAAGGGAGGAGCCCCAGGCCAAAAGGAGGCTTGGTGGTGGGGTGAAGGGGTGCAAGAGAAGCTCAAAATTAAAAGAGCTTGCTTTAAATCCATGTCTAAAGATAGAACAGATGAAACTGTCACAAGCTACAAAATAGCAAAGAAGGAAGCAAAGAAGGCGGTTAGCAAAGCTAAGTCAAAAGCTTATGAAGTTTTGTACAAAAATCTCGACTCTAAGGAGGGCCAGAAGGATATATTCAGGCTGGCTAAAGCAAGAGAAAGAAAGACCAAAGATCTTTCTCAAGTGAGATGCATTAAGGATGAGGAAGGTCACGTGCTTGTTGCTCAGAAGGATATAGAGACTAGATGGAATCAATACTTCCATAAGCTTTTCATTGAAAAAGGAAATAGAGAGATCACTTTGGGAAATCTAGCTAGTAGTGAAAGTTACTTAAATCATGCAAGCTATAGACGAATATAAAGGAAGGAAGTAGAGACGCTTTGAAGGTTATGAGACATGGGAAAGGTGTAGGACCTGATTACATTTCTATAGAAGTTTGCAGAGTTTTAGGTGAGCATGGTATGACTTGGCTTACAAATTTATTTAATGTTATTTAGTGAAGCAAGAAAATACTTGAAGAATGGAGGAGAAGCATCGTGGTGCCTCTTTATAAGAACAAATAAGACATTCAAAATTGTTCAAATTACATAAGAATCAAGTTGATGAGTCATACTATGAAAATTGGGAACGTGTGATCGAAAGAAAGTTGAGGCAAGTTTCCAGAGTAAAAGAAAACCAGGTAGGATTCATGCCAGGTCGCTCATCTATGGAAGCCATCCACTTGCTGAGGAGAACAATAGAGATTCACAGAGCTAAAAGGAAGAATCTCCATATGATTTTTATTGATTTAGAGAATGCTTATGATTATGTCCCACGGGAGATATTGTAGAGAGTTTTAGAGAAGAGACAAGTACTTGTCCTATACATTAATCTCATAAAAGATATGTATATAGGTCTTCATCTTGTGTAAGGATACGATCTGGAAAGACGGACTATTTTGACATCAACATTGGTCTGCATCAAGGGTCAACTTTGAGTTCATTCCTTTTTATTTTGATTATGGACAAGTAGACAAGTCACATTCAGGATGAGATACCGAGGTGTATGTTATTTGTTGATGATATTGTATTGATTGATGAGACTAGATATGGAGCAAATGAGAAGCTTGAGGTCTGGAGACATGTATTGGAGACAAAGGATTTCAGATAAGTAGAGATAAGACTGAATATATGGAGTGTACTTCTGATGGAAGCAATGGTGAAGGAATCGGGGTTAAGATTGGTGACGATAACATTAAGAGGGGAGATTCTTTTAGATACTTGGGATCTATTTTGCAACATGATGGAGAAATTGATAGAAATGTTACAAATAGAATAAACGCATGTTGGCTAAAGTGAAGAGGAGCCTCTATTGTTCTCTGTGATAAGAAAATTCCTTTGAAAATCTAAGAAAAGATTTACAAAACAGATGTGAGGCCTGCTATGCTCTATGGATCTGAATGTTGGTCTGTGAACCATATATGTGTGCAGAGAATGGAAGTAGCAGAAATGAAAATGCTAAGGTAGATGAGTGGACAAGCAATTAAAGATCGGATTCGAAATGATGCCATCAGAAGGAAAGTTGTTGTAGCTCCGATCAAGGATAAGATGCGAGTAAATTACTTACGGTGGTTTGACCATTTGCAAAGGAGTCCAGCTAATGAATCGGTGAGAAGATGCAAGTTTTGGAATGTTGAGTCGGCTAAAAGAGGGCGAGAAAGGCCCAAGATGTGTTGGAATGAGACTAGTACGAATGGATCTTAGATTTTTGGATCTAAGCCCGATAATAAACCAAGATATATCTGAATGGAGGCAAAGAATCCATGTAGCAGACCCTACTTAATATGGGAAAATGCTTTGTTGTACCCTCTTGATATCCAATGCCACAAAATCCTATCAAAAAGAAGGTATAATAAGGGATGCCTATTCCAAAAATGCAAATGTAAAACAAAGATCTACTAAAGAAAAATCTACTTAAATAACTCAACTCTACCAAATAAGCCAAGTAACAAATCAATGTTGCTACTAGTTAAAAAGAGGCCAAAGAGGCCCAAGGTTATACTCTGCAAAAAGAAAAATATGACAGAACGGACCAAAGCGGTTTACGAAAAACTCAAGAAAATCCAAGTTCTCTATAATTTGCACACATTTTTTTGCTGACAGATTCAGGTGAAATGAGAATAAGCAACGGACCAGAGAGAGAATAGATGCTTTAGATTTTGTAAATCTCATGCTACCTTACTTAATGTTGTCTTGTATACTTGTCTCGCAAATTAGGAAAAGCTAGATCTTCTCACACGATTCAAAATCATCTCAAGGATAAAGAGAATATATGTTGATTAGGATGATCTGACTTGACCTAAAGATGGAACCGACTATAATTGATAGAACTCGAGGGTTGTTGAAATTAATACTCGAATCAAATAGAGTCCGATCATATTATTAATCTAAAGGTCGACTCGGTCTATGTTTATTATTTTTTATAGCTCGGTTTGAAAATCTCAGGACTTTGTGGGTGTGTCCATTGTAAACCCTTTGTGCACATTCTCTAGATCATTCTTTATTTCTCTTTGCACGTCATTGTTTTGCTCGGAACAAGTAAAAATTAGGTATGGGAGCATAATGAATCGGTGATTTATCCTGTCTTTTATAACTTTTTGAGCAATCTTCAGTATCTAATCCATGCATTTTTCTTAATTTCACACACATTTTTTATTCCATTTTTTTGTTCACTGCATTCAAAGGTGTCATGTAAAAAATACATTGAATTTTCTTGCAAAAAGAAATCTATAAAAATTCCATTCTTGTTTTAAATTTTTCAATAAGTATGGGCTCAAGCCCATATTGGAGTCTCTAACAATTTTTCTTTCTTATTTTTTTAAGGCAAGCTTGAGAAAGCCCAAGAGGACTCTCATCTCATCCCTCTTTGATTCCCAAAAAATAAAAAAAAATCGCTACATCACAAAATAGCTGACATGAGCTTGACATCAGCATTTCAAAAAAAATAAAATCGGGATGACATCAACAATGATGTCACCTCATCTTCTTCTCCTCACGCACAGGCGCAGTCTACGAACCCTCTTCTCCCTCGTGCGCCAACCATCGTCGCCCCTTCCTCCCTTCAAGCAACCAGTACGGAGACGGCTGGCCTCCAGCCCAGCGCCACCTCCTCTACCCCTTCTCCTCCCTCGCCTCATCTATAAAGAGGAGGAGGAAGCCGTTAAGAAGAGGCTTCGACCTCCAATCTCCACCGCCCCACCGTTCTCCCGCCTCCATCGTGTCGTCGTGCGTCCAAACAACCTACCATGATACCCCATTTTCCTCCGTCTCCGACCATCATGACACCACCATTCATCGACCATCGTCACCCCTTGGGGTTGTGCCTCCATTGCAAACGAGCCCTAGGGGGTGAACTGTAATTAAAGTTTCTTTTTGTAGTTTTTAACAAAACTTTGGACTATTTTGCAATTACTCCGTAGGACCTTTTCTGCAATCCTGCAATCCTTAGTTATCGTCTATTGCAATATTGCAATTTTCTGCTTTTAGATTATTTTATTCATCCCGAAAAGTGCATCTTTTTATTACAGACTTATATATTTCATTTCAATCCTTAGGTACCTTTATACGGTTTCAAAAAATATATTTTTTTCCTTGCCATTTGTCCAATTTTTGTATTAAAAAATTCGAAGATAAAATCACTTGTATCTAAATACTTTTATGTAACTAGGTTTAATTTTATTTACAAAATTTCTAGCAATTCAAAAAATCACCAAAAAAATAGTCAAAAATCCGAAAAATTCGTAGAATAATCCGGTATAATCCTTATGATGTATAGAATCTAGTGATAAAGACTTTACTGCGTTTTAAGGTCCCGAAAATAAAAAGAAAAATAAGGATTTATTTGAGTTAATAAAGATAAAAAACATTTGCAAATAGAATAAAATTTCACGTAAAATATGTGTCCCTGTGGATCGATCTTCTACTTGTACTATAAATTATTTGATATACCTTGGCTTGTAGTTGAATAAATTTTATTTGAAAACTGTCGGTTTTTGTGTGTGCAACAACGACAACATAAAATTCATTTCTTAGCGCATGGAAAATCGTAGTTTCACCTATTACTGACATTTGCAACACAGAGACGGGAAGAAACCACAAGTTAGATGACCATTGGTTGGTTTCGAGAGCAACACGGTATCGACATATCTCTTCATCCACGAGATCTAAGTATAAAAAAACCCCTCTTGTTCAGCAAGCTCCATAAAAACCTCCACTAAACATAATCATACATTCGAAAAATTAACCTTTCACAACAAAACAGGAATCGACCATGAACAATGTTGAATCTGTAGGCAGATTGGATAATGGATAAATTTTCCTATTTTCCACAACAGCCAAAAGGAGCAGATATGGGTTGATGTGGTTGACCATCATGGTTTAGGGGTTCTATATCATGTGCAACATTTAGGCGAAGATCTGCAGTAGAAGAGACTTTTTTCTGGTCTCAGTGACTCCCATCTGAGACTCTAAGTCTCCCCTTATATGAGGAAAAAGCCACTGCATCTTTTCCTTTGACTCTTTTCATGAGATAGTGTCGGTGGATTTCTTGGTGATAAGGATGTCATGTGAACAAGGTCTCATTGGGTTTGTATCGAAAATGAGGAGAGGACATATAAGAGGGCATTTTGAAAGAGTACTAGTTCCCTACCCAACTAGAGCTATGAACGGGAGCCAGCAATCCAGGTCGCATTGAAAACATTCCTAAGACACAGCATGGAAGAGTCACAATATTAAAAAGCAAGGTCCAAGAATGAAGGGGTAGAAATATAGATTGAATACGAGCTGTGACGAAGACCCTGCAGCCCCGTTATTGCGGAGAACAGTAGTGGTTCTAACGGGAAGATGATAAGTATAAAGCCAACATGGGAATAACCCCCTCATTGGAGTTTGGATTTGAGAAAGACTTGGTATACAACTGAGGAAGACTGGGATAAATGCTTTGATGCACTTCAAGGCTCCAGATAAGATATTGGTTTTAGTGTTGCTACTCAATCGGTTTCCTTCATATAACAGAAAAGCAAATATATTTGTCGCAGCAAGTTGCATATGATTTGAATTTACAAGATGATGTGTGATCAAGTGGTGAGCAAATGATACACAATTGTACCAAAATAGTCAAGGAACGGAAAGTTGGCTCATCTATGTTGAGAAAGAATGAAGAGATAGATGAGGACTTCGATGATGTTGACAATGACATATATTTTACAGAGTATGAAGTCAGAGCTGCTAGAAAAAATAATGGAAGTACAACTCAAAAAACTCAAGAACGACTTCCCTATCAAAAAGAATGACAGATTTTGGGTCGGAGAAAATTAAAAAATCAGATGAAATAAACACATCTTTAAGGGCTAAGATAATGAAAGAGCCATCAAGTACAGAAGCTGCAGAAAGGAGGAGCATGATGACTTCTCCAAAAGATTGAGGCGAGGAGACAGAAGAACTGCAATTCGTATGCGAAAAGAACTTGAGTTGGAAGAATATAATAATCAAGATGAAGGGATGCCTTGAAGCATCCCAATTACTTAAAATTCATATCCTTCTAGATGCGGATCTTGCTAAAGGCCCTTTATTTCTTTTTCTTCAACATCGTTTTGGCCACATCATAGTTATAATTTGGCTTTATTTCAAGGTTTTTTTTGCCATAGCAAGTTCAATGCAATGTTGGTCAATTCTATATGTAAAGATCATGTGACACCTCTTTATGGACTTCATAAATACATATTTTTAATCAATGAAAGCAGTTACCCGAGTCACATATGTCGAGCTTGTGAGTTTGAAAAAAAACATCCATTAATTTCAAATCGACAAATTGTTACAAGTCCATTGACAGCGTCTTAACAAGTGATATAGCATATACCACCAAATTTTTCACATACATCCGAATTACAAAACAGCACACTTTAGGGGCTAATTGGATAACCCGACAAATGACAAGCAGTTTCACCTTTTTCCATTCTCGAACAATGAGTCACAACCTCAAAGCACTCCAAATTTTATTTGAGCCCATAGTATCCAAACAAGCAATCCCAACTCTTTTTTAAACCTATCCCACGAGCTCACGACAAAAACATGCGACATAACTCCTCTTCCTCAGTCTCACCAATGGATCAAGACTCGCTCGTGCCAGAATCGAGCCTTAACTGAAAGTTCATTGTCATAACTATCCCTAATATACGCGACCACATAAAAATTTTCATGGTTAGGGGACCTGCAATCACCAAATTAGTCAAACAACTTCTAGCAAGCTCTACATCTCTATGGGGCATATAAAACTAACACTTGTAAGCTTTTCAGAGAAACGCTCAGACTTCTTATAGAGCCAGTGTTCTCAAACCCCCTCAACAGGTCCATCTTCAGAATCCAACACCAAGAATAGCTCAGTTAAGTCTCGAACCCGTTGCACTCAAAGGTAATCAACAAACAGCAATGTCCACACTCAAGGTCATTGTCTGATTTAGACAGGCAATCTTCACAGTGTTGTCTCTTTATTTATCAAAAGAGTAAAGTGCCGAGGAAATCTTTGGCAAAGGCAATCCCTTTATCTAATCGTTGGTCCAATCACCATTAGTTTTTTTGAAATAAAATTACAAGAGATTATGCAACCTAGTATAGTGTTATTTCATTTGTAGTCCATGATAGCATGAATATTTATCTCATATCACGAAGTTTATGAGATGAAAATATTGTTTGTTAGACATATAATTAAATACATATATTAATGTAATTAGATTGTTGTATTAGATAACAAGACTAATTTTACGACATAGGATCATTTATACTGTTTACATGATTCTGAATCTTATTATTGTACTGTAATTGGCATTATAATACTAATACTATACCTCCAACGTTTTTCATTCCTATAATACTTGTTGAGATATTAACCATCTCTGGTATTATTTCTATATTTTGTATTTCTCTGATTTTCTTTTTGTAATTTACTCAATAGGTTCTCCTATATAAGAGAACTATTGGGCCTCTAATAAATCAACTCATTCTTTCCCCTTTACATGGTATCGGAGCGACGGTCCTAGATCGGAGTTCCCATATCAACCATAACCCTACCCTACTCGTCTGCCCCCCGCGCACACCAGGAAACCACCGCCCTTGCCCCCCGCATGTGCCCTCGCGCCCCCGGCCGCCAGTGCGCGACCCTGTGCCCTGCCCCCTGCGTGCCCAGCCACCCCCCCCCCCCCCCGCCCCCGCACCCCCAACGCATACCCAGGTCCCCTCCTGCACCCAGGTCCCCTCCGTGCCAGGCCCCTGCGACCCAGCAACTCCGACCCCCCCCCCCTGCGCACAAGCCCGTGCCCAGGCCCCTGCGATATGATTTTCTATCAGAGAACGTGATTTCGAACCTCCAAGTCATGTTTTCCGACCCTAGCGAGCGACAAGGATTAACAAGAATGGTTGTATGAATCTTGTACAACCAATCCTTCGTATGATTTTGTAGACTCGTGTATATATGTCTACTCCCTAGTCACTGTTGTAAAAATCGGCTGACTAACTCGATTAGTCGACTCGGCCAGGTAGCCGAGTCGACTAGGCCATATCGGGCCTTAGTCGGGTAGACCCGATTAGTCGGGCGAGTAGTCGTGTTAGTCAGCCGACTACTCGGCCGATTTTTGCATAGAACTTTTGTTTTTGTTTTTTGCTGGTGAGCCGACCCGGTTGACCCGATTAGGGGCTTAAGTGGGGCTTACTGTTCGACAGTAAGTCCCCACCAAAACCCTTATTTCTCACGCATTATGCCTATCCTCCTCGACACCTCTCCTCCGCCTCCACCTCTGCCTCCGCGTCTCCGAGCTCCTCCCCCCCAACTCCGATCGACGAAGCCTCCGCCTCCGTGTTGCCGACCGCGAGAGAGGTCCCAACTCCCTTGGGTGTGTTCCGTTGAGCCTCTCTAGCCACCAGCAATGTCGCCCTAGGTTAGGATTTTTTTTTACATTTTACGTTTTTTCCCCTTTTGTTAACTTTCGTTTTGTTGCTCAACCATATTTTGCAGTTACTCTACCTTTTCTAGATAAGATTTCATGTGTTTTATGTATCTTTTATGTGTTTTATCTTGCTTGTAGTTATTTATCATGTATCTTTCATGTTGCAGTTGTTGTACCTTATAAAATTTTGTGTTTTATTATTGATAATCATGCTTGCAGTTGCTTGTAGTTGCTTTATTAATTTCATAGGATGTTTCTTCATAGGATGCTTAGTATCTTTATGTTTATTGTTCTAAACGTGGTACATCAAATGATCAAATTCATGTCAATAAATATTGATGAGGATAAGTGACTTGTGTCACTCGCTCCTTGAATTATTTTTGTTTAACATGCATTTATTTTTTAACATTAGCTTGTGTTATGTAGAAAATATTTTGTTCTTAACTTGCTCCATTCTTCTTCTTTTGTTATAATTTCTTCTTTTTAAGCTCTTATAAATATGAAAATTGCTAAATATATGCATATATATGACAATATATGTATTAAAATTTGATTTATATATTAAAATTAATAAAAAAAATCAAAACTGATTAATGCCCGACTAAATCCGATTACTCTCCCGATTGTCGATTAATCCTTAGTCAGTGACCATGCCGACCGAGTACCGACTACCGACTTCTGCAACATTGTCCCCAGTTAATTCCATTATTTGGATATTTTATCATCATGTCACACAACAAGGATGACATCTCTCGTCCAGAGCCTTTAAGGGCTCGGCTCCCATTGGTAAGATGGATGGGACCAACTATGAGTTATGGTACATGCAGTTTCTCACCCTCATGCAGTGCAACAACAAGGAGCGCATCGTGACATATCCAGGGCCAACGGATAAGACTAAGACAAATGCTTCTTGGAAGCAAGATAATGCGTACGCGTGTGTTTGGCTTTGTGGGACTCTCACTACAGAAATAGCCAATGATATTCTAACCTACCCCACTGCCAAGGCAACGTGGGACACTTTGACATCCACCTATGCACAGGCGAAGAATGAGGCCAAGATCCTTCAACTACAGTTTAATATCTACAATATCACGCACAATGGCAACCCCCTGCATGATTACTACTCGTTGCATGGCATGTTTGAAAAGCTTCATAGCTACATGCCCATTACGACGTCTACTGAGCAACAGAAGATGTATAGAAACTCCACGATGGTTGGGGTTTTCATAGTTGTACTTGATATAGAGTATGATGTGTATGTACTCATCTTCTTACTGGAGCTACCATCCCCTCTATAGAAGAGGTTTATAGCTGTCTCAACCAGATCATCATGCCTTCGACAACCACGTCCTCGCACTCCTCAGCGATGGCCGCTTCTCGTGGCCGAGGTGGGGCGATCCAGTCCAGAGGACGCACACCTTGAGGAAGAGACGGAGGACGCCAATGTGGTCCCTGCACCTACTGTCGCAAACCTGGACATGCAGAGGATACATGTTATCAGAAGCATGGATATCATGTCTCTGATCGAGCAGCCGAGCAGATTGTGTCTTCAGAGACTTCAGCTCCTCCGGTCGATCCTCACCTAGATGATATTGTCTCTCGTATTCGAGAGATCATGACTCCTATTGCCGACACCACCACTACAGATACTGCTACAACAGCCAGAGCAGAGCCTCTTCGAGCTCCTCAGGTATCACATATGCCTTTACTGGTAGTACGAATGCAGACACGGTAGAGTGGATTATGGATTCTAGCACTTCTCACCACTTGTGTGGAGACAGAACGCAGTTCATGTCCTATAGGGTTATACCACCTGGCAGATGAGTTGTCGTTGCTAATGACGACCACTTACCCGTTACAGGACAGTGGAGGTGCATTTGACACCATCCATGCATCTGAAGAATGTTTTATATGTTTCTGTCTTTCAGATGAATTTACTTTCTATTAGTCAGATCACTAAGGATATGCATTGTCGTAACGTCTTTGACCCCTTGTCTCTTGTGTTTCAGGACATACTCACGGGCAGGGTGATTGGATGTGGCCGTGAGCATCGGGGACTCTACATACTGGTCCAACCACCTCATGTTAGTGTTTCTAATATACTTACCGAACCGGACTCTCCTTATTTGTAGCACCTTAGGTTTGGGCATCTTCCTCGGCAGAAGTTATGGCATATTCTCCCTTAGATTTCTACGAGTTCATCCTTTCAGTGTAAGGCATGTCAACTTGGGAAGCACCGCCGTTCCTCTTTTCCATCCCGTGAGCGTCGGATCAGTTCTACATTATTTAAGCTCTTCATTTAGACATTTGGGGTCCTAGTCGTCTTCCTGATCACCAAGGACATTGTTTTTATATTGTAGTTGTCGATGATTTTTCTAGACTTTCTTGGGTCTTCTTATTAAAGAATAACTCTAAGGATGGATCTGTTATCAAGTATTTTATTAATGAATTAAAGAATATTTTTTCTGCCAATGTCAAGTATCTCCATTCTAATAATGCCTTGGAATTTCGCACCTTACAGCTTTCAGGGTTTCTTAGATCCCATGGCATTGTTCACCGGACCTCGTGTGCTTACACTTTCCAGCAGAACGGTGTTGCCGAGCGCAAACACCATCACTTACTTGATGTGACCAGAACATTGTTGATACAGAGTCGTGCTCCTCATATCTAATGGGGTGATGTTGTCCTTACTGCTTGCTATTTGATAAACCATATGCCTTCATCTGTGTTAGGAGAGAAGATTCCTTTCTCAAATGCGTTCCCCGAGAAGGATCTTTTTTCTCTTACATCCCATGTGTTTGGATATGTTGCCTTCATTCATGATGTCTCTCTAGGGCGTGACAAGCTCTCTCCTAGAGCTGTCAAGTGTGTGAAGGCTACTCTTGTACTCAAAAGGGGTATCGTTGCTTTGATCCCATAAGGTAGAAATATTTTGTTAGTGCAGACGTTACTTTCTTTGAGTGTGTCATGTATTTTTCTCCTACAGGTAACAGACTTGATCCATCTAACTCTGGTGATAGATATAAATGCCATCACCTCCTACAGCTGGTCCTTCACCTACTCCTCCATCACCTCAACCACCTCCTGCACCTCCTCCTTCGGTACAGTTTTTGCCTCGTGTTCTTCCTTGCAGGTCTCGCTCTGTTCGTCATACTCACAGGCCTTGTCCATCATCCAGCATGCTTCAGGTATGAAATGAGCATATTGTTTCTACTAATGTAACTATTGAGTTGACTGTGCAATAGGATGAGCAGGTACCCTCTCAAGAGGAAAATTTACAGGCCTCGGATTTGGCAAGATGATCTTAACGTACCAATTGCTCTACGAAAGCATAAACAGGTGTTTGTTACTTACCCTCTTGCAGCCCAGGTTTCTTTGAGCAGATTGTCAGAGGATTTTAGGAAATTTACAGGCACTATCAGCAGTGCAAATACCACAGACATATCAGGAGGCTCTCACAGATAGCCCGTGGAGGTTAGCCATGGAGGAGGAGATAGTTGCGCTACAATCACGTGGTACGTGGAGTCTTGTTTCTGCTCCTATTGATACATATGTTGTAGGATGCAAATGGGTGTTTACTGTGAAACACCGTGCATATAGAAGCGTGGATCGCTATAAGGCGAGACTTGTAGCACGAGGGTTCACCTAGATATATGGGGTAGACTATCAGGATACTTTCTCTCCAGTTGCCAGACATTCTACTCTAGGTATTCTCCTTGCAGTTGTTGCGGCACGAGATTGGCCCCTTCATCAGCTTGATGTGAAGAATGCATTCCTCTATGGTGATCTATAGGAGGAGGTCTACATGCAACAGCCACCTGAGTTTGTTGTTGATAAGGATGTAAACGGATACGGATATATCCGAGTATCCGCTTATCGTATTCGAAAAATTACTGGATACGGATATTCATATCCGAATATTAATCGAATATGGATCGAATATGGATACGGATACGGATATGGCAATGGCTTGAATATCCGGATTCGGATCTGGATATCCAAATACAATATGTAATATTTGTTTTATATATTAGTTAATAAAATACAAGTTACAATCCTATGCTATTATATTAGTATTATATATTATATAATATAATATATTAATGATATAAATTTCATTTTATTTGGGGATGAGCACGAATAAAACTTATGAAATCCTATCCCTTTTTTACTTCTGGTCAAGAATGCAGGTCATCTCAGTCCTCGACACTTCCTTTTGTCATGATGCAACTTATTTATATTTCATTGTTATTTTTAAAATCATTATGAACTTTAATAAAAAAAATCAATTCATATTTATATGTGGCCTTTATTCGATATGTATTCGGATTCCATGTTTATTGGATCCATATTTGGATTTCACTCTTTATTCAATTCATATTTGGATTAGCTCTTTATTCGATCCGTATTCGGATTCGATAAATATCCAATTCGAATTCGTACCCGTATTTTTAAGGATATGGTTTCCATAATTCATATCCGAATCATATCTGTATCTGTATACGTATTTGATAGAGATGAAGCGAATACGGATATACAAATAGGCATATCCGATCCGTTTTCATCCCTAGTTGCTGAGGAGGAGTGTCAGAAGGTTTGCAGGTTACACAAGGCCATCTATGGCTTCAAGCAGAGTCCAAGAGCATGATTCCAAAAGCTCTCGAACTTGATAAAGCAGCAGCGGTTTGTGAGATCAATTGTTGATCACTCCTTGTTTGTACAAAAGACCCTGAGAGGTGCTACAGTCATTCTTGTTTATGTTGGTGACATTATTATTATAGTGGATGATGAGCAGGGCATTCAGACCGCCAAGGACTTCCTAGGTCAGCAGTTTGTGACCAAGGATCTTGGACAATTATGTTACTTCCATGGACTAGAGTCTGCCAGGAACCAACAGGGTCTCATGATGACCTAGAGGAAGTATGTTAATGTTGAAATGCACTTTACCCACAAATCCTAGGGACAGATTAGTCATATTATATACCACCCTACCCATAAACCCTAGGGGTAGATGTGTCATCTCATATACCAATTGTGCTGTAACCCTAGGCCTCTCTACCATATAAAAGAGCCCCTAGGGATTCCCTTTCAGACGCATCACTCTCTACTTGGTATCAGACGCCTCCTTCCCTTTCCCGCCCCCCTCCCCCTTCGCCCGCCGCCTTCCCCCCCCCCTCCCCCGGTGCCAATCCGTTCCCCCGCCATCACTCATCTGATCCCGCAAGCCCCCCCGCGCACATCCACTTTCCTGCGCGCCTGTTCCCACTTCCGCCCCCCTGAGCCTATTCTCCCTTCCGCAAAACCTCCGCGTGCCTTACCACCTCCGCAACTGCGCAAAGCCTGCCCGCGCGCCTACCCCCACTTACGCCCGCCCTCCCCTCCGCAAACCCCCCCCCCACCCCCCACCCCTACGCCTATCCCCACTTCCCGAGCGCATGTCACTTCCCCCCCCCCCCCCCCCCGTGCGCCTATCCCACTTCGCGGCCCGCCCCCCTACCGCAAAACCCCCCGCCCTTTGTTGCGCGGCCCCCACCCCAGTTTCGCCAGCATCCACTCCAAAGCCCTCCCGGGCCTCCTCCAGCGCCTGCTCCAGAGGTTTCCAAAGCGTGCCCCCACCCCCACGTGTGTACTCCAAAGGCTTCCAGGGCCTCCTCCAGGCCTTCGGTGCTTCCTCCACGTCCAAGACGCCTTCCATCTCAGCTCTCGTCACTACGCAGCAAGCACTCTATAGATTTTGTGGATGTAATCTTCACCAGCCTTTCGACATTGACTCCAGCAGAGTCTTCTTACGGCTCCTCTATCCTTTTTCTGCGTTTAGCTTCCGTCTGATATGATTTAGGGATGAGTTGTTTTGTCTACCTTATTGTTAATACAGCACGTCTGATTTCTTCTTACATCATGTCACAATCAGAAGTGACATCACCGGGATATGATGGAGGGAGCACTCGACTACCCTCATTTGGGTCGATCCCTAAATTGGACGACACCAACTACCCCAAGTGGTCCCGCATGTTCCTCATGATCGTGCGAGGATACGATAAGGAACACATTCTCTTGGAGTTCAAAACCTGCTGAAAAGACAGGCAAAAATGCAACTTGGGACAAAGACGATGGAATGGTCAGTTCTTGGATTATGGTCAGTGTCGTTTATCGGATTGCCGATGAACTCGTTTATTACAACACTGCCTACGATATGTGGACCTCTCTTCAAGCCACATATGGTCAGGATAAGAATTCAACAAGGATGTACCAGATGTACTTTGACATGCTCAACATGAAGCAAGCAGGACGCACACTACCTGAGTATTTCTCTCTCTTAAAATCCCTTTTTGAGCGATATAATGCTTGTATTCCAGGCTGCACCTGTCCAACTCAGAAACAACATCGCCAGCAGATGGCGGTCCTTGTATTTCTTGCCGGCCTCGATTCCGGCTATTCGGCTGCTCGCGATCAAATGATCACAGCGGTTACTCTCCCCACCATTGAAGAAGCTTATAGTACTATGAGTCGTCTTTCTATTCCTCATACAAGTACTAAAAGCACTTATCAGGGACAAATTTCTGCTCTCGCTGCTCCATCTGACGAGGAAGTCGTGGCTCTATCAGGAGCCGTGGTCAAGGACGCTTCACTCCGGGTGAGGCCGTAACACAATCCAGTGCTCGTACAGTCACAAGTTTGGTCACACCGAAGTGCTATGCTACAGCAATCAGGGGTACCCTACTCCTAGTGCTCGAATGGCCAATGAGGGAGATAGTCTCTAGTAGAGGTCCCTAGACGAGACTTCGATGATCTGATGCAGCGTCTCACCAGGTTGCAATCGAACGAGTCATCTACCCCATATCAGGACAGTACTACAGATACTGCAGCAATGGCACGATCAGGTATCTTCATAACGTCTACCAATAGCATTACAAAATCAAAATGGTTGATTGATACAGGTGCTTCCACTCATCTGTGCGGCGAACAACTCTCATACAGGCAGATGCGTAAAGTCCCCCTGGACGGACAGTACAGGTTGATGACGGACGATTTTCCCAAATAAAAGGAAAAGGCGACTTCATCTAACCCCTAATATCAGACTCAACAATGTTTTATTTGTTCCAGATTTTCCCATCAGTCTTCTCTCAATTAGCCAGATTTGTAAAGAACTCAACTGTCGAGCAGTATTTGATGCTATACCTTGTGTGTTTCAGGACAAACTAACTGGGAGGACGATTGGTGCGGGCCGTGAAGAAGGGGGAGTATATCGCCTTATCCCAGTCCTCTGACACTACAACAAAACACTTACTCTGGACCACTTTCTCTGCATCATCTGGTGCTCTTTGGCACCAACGTCTGGGTCATCCTTCTATTCACAAGCTTCGACAAGTTCTTCCCCAGCTCTCTCCCACTGTCAACCTAGAGTGTGAGGCCTGCCAACTGGGGAAACATCACCGGAGTTCCTTTCCTTCGTCGGGTACCATTCATTCAGTAGTCTATTTGAACTTGTTCATCTTGACATATGGGGGGCCCAGTCGCTATCCTGATCGACTGGGGAATAGATATTATCTGGTTATTATAGACGATTTTTTCTCGTGCGTCATGGTCTTTCTTAATGAAAAATAAGTCTGATGTCTTTCAAATCATTGTTCATTTCATACATGAAATAAAGAATCAGTTCGGTACCACCATAAAAATCCTTAGATCTGACAATGCTAAGGAGTTAGTCTCACATGACATGAAATCATTCTTAGCGTCTCAAGGCATTTTGCATCAAACCACATGTCCTCATACATCCCAGCAGAATGGAGTGGCGGAGCGTAAACATAGACATATTCTTGATATTGCTCGCACAATACTCATTGACTATCATGTGCCATATACATATTGGGGTGATGCGGTACTAACTGCCACATATCTTATTAACCGCATGCCTTCTACTCCTGTTGACGAGCAAATACCTATTGAGGTACTTTTCCCAGGAAAAGCCATATTTCATGTCCCTCCAAAAGTCTTTGGTTGCGTCGACTTCGTTCATCTTCTTGATCCTGGTAGGGATAAACTATCAGCCATAGCAGTCAAATGTATTTTTCTAGGATATGCTCGAAATCAAAAAGGTTATAGGTGTTATAACCCACGTTCCAAAAGAGACTACATAAGTGTTGATGTTACTTTCTTTGAATCTCTCCCTTATTACTCCCGATCAGGCACTAATGTATCACCTCCCCCCGTTACCACCTCTCCTCTTCCTATTCCTCTTCCTCAGGTTGATTACACCCCTTTTGCGCATGCACCATCTCCTCAGGTATGTCCCTCGACTGAGTTATTACAAACTGAAGACAAAGATGCAGATACAGGTATCTCCGAAAATCCAGGGGAAGCTCCAAGTGACATACCTATCGCTCTTCGGAAGGGGACCAGGTAATGTCCATCGCGATACAGTACGAAGTATCCAATCTCTGTTGTTGTAACCTTTTCTGGACTCGGGCCTATATACAAACAGTTTGCCCAAGCTATCTCGAGTACCATTATTCCTCATAATCATACAGAGGCCATTCGAGACTCGAGATGGTGCCTTGCAATGGAAGAAGAGATGTCTGCCTTGATCTCTCAGAACACCTGGACACTTGTAGATCCACCAGGCGACAATAAAATTGTCGGCTCCAAATGGGTCTTCACTGTAAAGTATAATCCAGATGGGTCTATTTCTCGCTACAAAGCACGACTTGTGGTAAAAGGGTTTACGCAAACTTATGGTGTTGATTTCTTTGATACCTTCTCGCCAGTTGCTCGTTTATCCACCCATAAGAATTCTCATGGCAGGAGCAGTACAACTTGATTAGCCCTTGCATCAACTAGAAGTGAAAAATGCGTTCCTTTATGGGGACCTCCAAGAAATTGTGTATATGCAGCAACCACCTGGGTTCGAGATTCAAGGGGAGTGTCAGAAAGTTTGTTTACTACGTGATGCAAACACGATTCGGCGTCGACGATAAAATTTGAAATATTCGAACGGTGGAAATTTGGTGGAGAAAGAGAGGGGTTGAGAAGAAGAAACTCGTCGGTAACGAGGGGTTTTGGAGAAGAAGAAGCGCGGGAGATCGCGTGGGGAAGGAGGAACGAGAGAGAGAGAGATAGAGAGAATAATTCTCAATTTTGATTAATAATTGACCCCTCAAAATGATGGACTACCATCTCTTTATATAGGAGAGATGGTTTACAAAAATAGTAAATAAACTAAAATTGACAACTAATTTTATCCTAATTGACCTCTAATTAGATTCTAATTAATTAATTGACCAACGATTACAATTAAAATCTACGAAATAAATGTTGAGATCACAGGCGATCTCAATTATTTAATTAGACTATTACGACCACTAAAAACGTAAATAAAATTGACTACTAATTAATTAGATAAATGTGGCCCTATAATTTGGGGTCACGCTGCATCAACTCTCCTCCGCTTTTAAAAATTCGGCTCCTGACGAATTGCGTGAACTGCAGGCTTGGAGGATGATTCGACGCATTCCGTCGTCTTCTGGAAGAACTGATGTGGAGCGGACGGCGGGATCCATGTGCGGGCGGGAAAGGCGCGACCGTTGTGGTTGAAGAACATGTGCGGTGCGTACGGCGGCGGTGTCGCGACTGTTGACTCCTTCCCATGATGCTCAAAAAATTGATGCGGCATGGAGAATATGGTCCTTGAATAGTCCATAATGAAGCAATGGCACAAGGAGAGGAGAAGAGGGGATGTGGCTAAGGAATGAAGCCATGGGGTCCTTAAATACGGAAAACCCAAGGTCCTAGTCCTATTTGGATAAGGAGAATCCCCCATTCTCTGATTTCCAGCCCTGTTTTTTAAAGATTTCAGCCGTCAAGGGTGTGGCCGCAATTTTCGCACCCCTTCGTTTTTCTTTTTTCTCCTATTGCTTTGGACCCTTTTGTAAATATAAAACTTAGGAATTTTAGATTTGTAATTTTCCCAATTGGTTGTCCAACCCCTTAATTTCAGGGGTTCGGTCCCCTCAAATCTCGATAGGGTTCCTTCCCGTCTCCACGAGAGGCGGCGGCACCGGGAGTTGCGGGAGAGCTGTTGGCAAGGTTCGGTACAGAAGCGGCGTCGCGGGCGGTGGGGATGCGGGGCCTGTGCGCAAGAAGCGTGGTTTGCTGGGCGGCGGGGCCTGGGAACGATGGCGATGGAGTAGGCGAGCGCGGAAGGGGAGGGGGGTCGCTGGGCGAGGTGGCGCGGGAGTGAGGAGGAGGCGGCGCGGCGAGAGGTTGGAGGGGGGGAGGGCGCTGGCGTGGCGGCGCACGGGGAAGAGGAGAACGAAGGCGGCGGCAGTGGGTTGGGGTTTTGGGAGGCGGCGCACGGGATGAGAAGAAGGAATGGGGGAGAGGGAGGGTTTTTGGGAGGGAGAAGGAGAGAAAGAAGAGTGGTGGCGGGTTGCGATGGGAGGGGGAGAGGTAACAGGCGGCGGGTTTGGATTTACGGAAGGAAAGGGCGCGGGGAGAGAGAGGGTTTCGGCGGCGCGGGAGAAGGTTTGGGGCGGGGAAAGGCGCTGGGAGGGGGGCGCAGGTGGTGTGGGACCGGGGAAGGTTTCCGGCAAGGCTAGGGGGGCTGGCGGAGTGGTCGGGGAAAGCCGGGAAGGTACCTGGGAAAGGTGGGGCCGTGCCGGGATGGTCGGAGGGGGCAGCGGGGTCGCTTCCGGCGACGGATTTGGTGCTGGAAAGTGCTGGACAGCGGCCGATTCATTGATTTTCTCTTCTAAAATGATCTGGACAGCGGCTTGTTCGGCTTCCACGGCGAGCTTTTCGTCGTCAAAACTCACGACAATAGCTTCGAAGGTTGGCGGCTTCGATTGGGCGTCGCGGTAGGCCTCAAGGTTGGCCGTGAAGTCCCGAAACATTGATGTCATGGATCGGAAGTTGTTCTGCAAATCACGTAACATGCGCTCCGTCTCCTTGTCGTAGGCGTCATTGGTTTGCCGCTTTCGTTCGGATGAACGATGGTGTCGGTGCGGACGCCGGGGCGGATCGTTAGATCGTGAGGACGATCTGAATGCCATGCTCTGATACCAATTGATGCAAACACGATTCGGCGTCGACGATAAAATTTGAAATATTCGAACGGTGGAAATTTGGTGGAGAAAGAGAGGGGTTGAGAAGAAGAAACTCGTCGGTAACGAGGGGTTTGGAGAAGAAGAAGCGCGGGAGATCGCGTGGGGAAGGAGGAACGAGAGAGAGAGAGATAGAGAGAATAATTCTCAATTTTGATTAATAATTGACCCCTCAAAATGATGGACTACCATCTCTTTATATAGGAGAGATGGTTTACAAAAATAGTAAATAAACTAAAATTGACAACTAATTTTATCCTAATTGACCTCTAATTAGATTCTAATTAATTAATTGACCAACGATTACAATTAAAATCTACGAAATAAATGTTGAGATCACAGGCGATCTCAATTATTTAATTAGACTATTACGACCACTAAAAACGTAAATAAAATTGACTACTAATTAATTAGATAAATGTGGCCCTATAATTTGGGGTCACGCTGCATCACTACGCAAGGTCATATATGGTCTCAAGCAAAGTCCTCGTGCATGGTTTCAAAAATTATCTAAAGCATTAGAGAATATGAGCCTCATCCGATCCTCAGCAGATCATTCCTTATTCATACGGAAGAATGGAAAAGGAACTGTGGTTGTGTTGGTATATGTGGATGACATTATGCTCACAGGAGATGACCATGATGGTATTATAGAAGTGAAGAAACAACTGGAAGAACAATTTGTGATCAAGGACTTGGGACCTCTAAGATATTTCTTAGGGATTGAAATAGCAAGATCCAAGAGAGGAATTGTTATGTCTCAAGGAAAGTACGCTACTGACCTCCTTCAAGAAACAGTGATGCTAGGATGCAAGCCAGCTCAGATACCCATGGATCCAAAGGGACGTATCTACGAGGTAGGCGATGTTGAGGATAGTGGTCGATATAGACGTCTAGTGGGTAAGCTACTATATCTTACCATCACCCGACCAGATATCGCTCTTGCTGTCGGAAAGCTTAACCAGTTTATGGACTCACCTACCTCAGCCCACTATGATGCATGCATAATGATCTTAAGGTACATCAAATCATCTCCAGGAAGAGGACTACTATTCACCAAAGGTAATAACTTTGACCTCATAGCATATTCAGACGCAGACTATGGAGGTAGCTTGATCGATAGAAAGTCTACTACAGGGTTCTGCACTTATCTTGCAGGAAATTTAATCACGTGGAGAAGCAAGAAACAAGCTGTGGTCTCTCGCTCGAGTGCTGAAAGTGAATACCGAGCTATGGCTCAAGCTGCAGCAGAACTTGTATGGGTCCGATCTATACTTACCGATCTTCATATCAGTCCTGGAAAGATCATGGAACTTAGATGCGACAACCAAACGGCAATGCACATAGCCAACAATCCTATGTTCCACGAACGCACCAAACATGTGGAAATTGACTGCCACTATACTAGAGATTTGATACAGAAAGGGCTACTTCATACTCAGAGCGTACCTTCGTCGGATCAAACGACAGATATATTCACCAAGCTGCTTGCACGCATACAGTTTGAAAAATGTTGTAACAAGCTGAGCATGATTGATATACATGCTCCAGCTTGAAGGGGAGTGTTGAAATGCACTTTACCCACAAACCCTAGGGACAGATTAGTCATATTGTATACCACCCTACCCATAAACCCTAGGGGTAGATGTGTCATCTCATATACCAATTGTGCTGTAACCCTAGGCCTCTCTACCTATATAAAGAGCCCTAGGGATTCCCTTTCTAAATATGAAATAGAAGCATCACTCTCTACTGTTACAAATCTTCTTTCAGAGACAAGCATGGCAGATTGCAGACCTGCCACTACTCCACTTGACCCGAGCATGAAGTTCTACGATAATGATATTGAGGAGGTCGACAAGAGGAGGTACAGAGAGCTTGTTGGCAAGCTATTACCAAGCCCGACATATCATTTGTCGTGAGCAAAGTAAGTCAGTTTATGGAGCAGCCCAGACAGGCAAATATGGATGTAGTCCATATGATTCTGACTTCTGAGATACCTGAAGACTTCACCTAGTACTGAACTTCTTTTCAACAGAGGCACATCTCTCTCAGTTACAGCATGCACATATGCAGATTATGCTGGGTGTCCAAAAGATAGAAAGTCTACATCTGGCTTTGTTGTGTTGATAGGGGATTCTCTTGTTTCATGGAAGAGTAAGAAGCAAATTGTGGTTGCCAGATCGAGTGATGAATCAGAATACAGGGTCATGGCACAGGCTAGCACAGAGATGATGTGAGTCAGATCCATTCTTACTGACCTGACTATAGAAGTGCCTCTTCTCATGCACCTCCAATGTGATAATCAAGCTGCTCTCTTCATTGTTATCACTACTACGCATGTCAGCTCGGGAGAACAGATAGCAGATGTACTTACAAAGGCCCTAGCGAGAGGACCTTATCAGAGATGTTGTTTCAAGCTGAATCTTATTGATATATGCGCTCCAATTTGTGGGGGAGTGTTGAGATATTAATCATCTCTACTATTATTTCTATATTTTGTATTTCTTGGGTCTTCTTTCTGTAATTTACCCAATAAGTTCTTCTCCTATATAAAAGAATCATTGGATCTCTAATAAATCATCTCATTCTTTCTCCTTTACAATACTAATACTATACCTCCAGCGGTTTCCCTTCCTGTCTCTGGCCATCCCACACTAGAAAATAAGTCTATCCAACCCATGGAATCAAGGAGCAATTTCTTCAATTCCCCTACAAATAAGAATACACCAACTACAAAATGGATCCAATATTTGTGGAGAATATAAACCCAGTTCAAAAAACTGTTCCAACTTGTTTTTCATTTTCACATAAACACAAGCAAGAGACACCAAAACATTATCTAGAGATCAATGCGGGTGAGAGATTCCTTTCAAAAGAATACGGGTGAGAGAAAGAGCAGGAATACACAACACCAATAACAACCATCCTCATACACTCGCGAATCGAACTCACTTACAATAAGTAACCAAGTTTTCTGCCTCATCCAAAGTCCCCTCAAGCACACGTCCTTCAATTAAACCAACCGAATCATCAAAACAACCGAAGAAACGGATTCCTCTCCGACTCACAACTCCTCTGCGTCTTCAGGCACAAAAATTTCAAGTCACAAACACCCCGATATTTAACTCACCATCCGAGATTCTAGACTTAGAGGCCACGGAAAAAAAACGGAAGAACGACCTCGCCAAGCAAACGCATATCCCCAAAATCCCCAATAGGATAATCAAAGAGACGGGGCAACGCAGAAAAAACGGAGCACGTACCCCATGCATGCGAATAACCGGGACACCCAGGCGGATACGGATCTGGACAGCAGCATCTAGCACGGAATCCCCGCCTCTATCCACAAACCACCACCTCTCATCTGCAGATCTTCGATCAAACCTCTCGATCTCGCAGCAGCAGAAGAAGCAGCAACCGCGAATCCCTAAATCGAGACTCCAGGGATCGAAGATCGAGAAAAAGATCGGAGCAAAGCGTCCGGGAATATGGAAATGGAATGGAAAGCCTTGGAGGTTAGGGTTTGGGCCACTTTCGTGGCGCTTTCCTTGTCCTCCGGCGAAGGGAAGGCGCCGGGAACGGGGATAGGGAAGAGCGGCGGAGGAGCTGTAATAGGTTGGCGGGGAAGAGTGGGTGAAGGGGAATGGACGGGCGGATATATATACGAGTGTCGATAACGATACTGGCGCGGGGATGCGATTTCGGTGGCAGGTGGGTCCACCAGTGGGGGCGGGGTATTTTGTACGTAACCGGGTCGATGGAGCTACACGGAGATTGGGACTTGGCCGGAAGCAAAAGTTACTCAAGAGTGATGATTAGGGAGTGATTTGGAGGGGTGTGTTTTGTTCAAGAATAAGGGGTAAGAAATAAATCGGGGAACTTAAAGAGTGGTTCGGTGGTAAAGCAGTGTACCTTCACTTTAAAGGATTTGAGTTCGAATCCAGTAGAGACGTTTCGGACCCAGAAATTACCGGACCTATTATAAAAAAGGGAATAAATTGATATAAGATAATATTCTTGTTCTGTTCGAAAGATAAGAATAAGGTGGAATAAGGGTAGGTGATGAATAGTCATTCATCTACCTTTATTCTTTTATTTTTATCTTTAAATCTATGTCAAAACACATTTAAATAGAGCTAACTTGTACAATTAGCATTCATTATTTATTTGTAATTAACCTCTAATTATTGTACAAATATGTATTTAAATATAAAATAAAGGAATAAAGAAAAGAAAAATAAATGAAGTGTCAAAGATATTGAATGATCTTAAATTCTGAGACAAAATTAATATTGACTTGATCGATAAGGAATAAGGCAGAGGGAGATAAGGGTATATACTGTATATTAAAGACATAATTTTTACTCTTCAAAATAAGGCATTTTACTTGATTTTATTTTGCGGTTTATAAACCTCAATTAATAAAATATTCAACATGAAACTTGTACATAAAAAATACATAGACAATTACAAAAATAATTGCACATAAAAATAATGCGCAATGTAGTTGGGACATACAGATGAAAAAGTTGTAGACTGAACTTCACATATCACTATCTTCTCCATGTGAATTCAAATTTCTTCAAACTCACCTTCATTTTATTTTAAATTAAATTTTCTATTTAATGAAAGTGCTTCATTAAAATAGAGTTAAGATGCAAAAGTTATCTTTATGGGATCTCATTGTACTATATACATGCATATTTTATTCATATATGTTAGTCTTTATATTTTTATTCTTCTTCTCTAATTAAATTATTGTAAATATTATTTGAAATATTTTAAAAATATAAATATAAAATAAAACATTAAAATTCATTAAAATAAATCATAGAATAAAACATATAGGTATACTATGCCTACAATGTATATACATATATTCATTTAAGTATGAAAAGAAATCAGAAAATAAAATTTGTAAATATATAAATATGTATTTAACTATATATATGATAACAAATTAAAAATACAAAATAAAAATAAAATGCCTCAAATATAGGTAAATATACCTATGTATATACTTGTAAAAATTAACACCTATTAAAAGCTGATGTAAAAATAAATAAAAATGCTCCTAACGTAGTCCATGAAATAAAAAAACATTTTCTATGTTTTAACTTTTAATCAATAAAATCATTCATTATTTTTAATAGATTAATAAGGGAATCATTTCTTGTTTTGTCCTCATCCAGGTGACGTGGCCTGATGAGGGTTCTCCAAAAGTTGACCTCTAGCCAATTGTGTTGCCTCCACATTTTGACCATGTCAGAACACCACCTACCCCTCTTCTCCAATTTATCACATCTTCTCCACTCCTCTGTATCCCTTGAGATCATCACCCTTGTGCATCCCCCACATCCTTCTCCTACACCCTATTCCTCTACTCCATCAACTACTATTGTCCTGCACGCCATCCTCTTCCCAAGGTCGTCGGGCACTTTGTCTATAAATAACACTCTCGGCCTCTATTTGGATTTTATATTCCTCTTAGCCCTTTTTAACCCCAAACCTTCTTGTACTTGAGCCTTCTTGTGACAGCAGGAAGCTCGCGGAGGCGTCGGCGAGGAGAAGAAGCATCCAAAGGCGATCCAACCACCGCTTGGATCTTAACTCCAACGAGGTTCATCTGCTCCCTAGATTCCCCAAGCATGAGTTGTTAGATTAGTTATTTTCATTGCATTTTCATTTCTTAGATTAGTGGTAACATTAATTTAGCCTTATTTCCAATCAATTAGCTTAGTTTAATTAATTCAAAGCTCACTAGAGCTGGTCCCCAACGACCTTTTCTATCGTGGATCGATCTGTTTCTGACCCATCCAAGAAATTCACCTCACACCCTATCGTTTCTTCATCATGTTCCCCCATCTTGATTAGCCTAATTCACTCTGAATCGACAAATCGAGTCTTGATCTACCACTTTTCCTAGAAACTTGCTACTTTACCGCACCCTTATGCTTCTAGCTTCAGTTAGGATGTAGCCCTCGAGCCTACCCAACTTTTTATACAAGAACCAAGCTCAATCGAGCCACATGGAGCACGAACAGACTGAGGAATAGGACCTCCATGTCCTTGGTAAAGAAGAGATATACATTCATCCTCTAATAAGGCTCGAATCAATTGAAGGAGTAATGCAAGTACGGGGAGGACCCAGGAAGCCATAGGGCCAGTCAGCAGTCGGGGACTCGGCCGGAGCAAGGTGGAGGATCATATCGAAGTTCAGGGATGAACTTGTTCTTCCATGTTCTTCTAAGGTCCTCCAAGACCGTTAGATCAGAGGAGAGGCCTATATCTATTTGGACCATCCAATCAATCGAACCGTTACGCAACCAAAGCCGTCGGATTTAAGTGGCGTGTAATGTGGCATGACTCCTGTCGTCCATCAGCGATGTATGCACTGATGAATCACCAGTCATCACTCTTTATTCCTTTATTTTAGCTAGAAACCTTGGTAAAATACCATGTAAATGTTTGTAAATACAATAATTTGTCAAAATGCATGCATTGTGTAAATTGTAATAATTAGCATGTTTTTGTGTTAAAATAAAGGAATAAAGAAATAAAGAAAAAGACGAAATATTTGGAATAAATATTGAGTGACCTGAACCCAAGGGAGGGCTCAACATGGGCATGACCGCAAAATAAAATAAGTAGAGAGAGATAGGGTAACTCAGCCTTGCACATAAACCCCCTCTTAGTGTATATATTTTATTTTCCAAAGATAAAATTATATATGGGTTTCCCATATTTTGCATATATTTATAAAAATAAAAATAAAATAAAAATGGGACAAATAAAAGGAAAACAAAAATAATTTCTCTCTCCTCAGTGTATATATACCATGTATATATGTACTTATACATATTATTTTACCCTTGTAAATACATAATAAAAATCAAATAAAAATAAATACATAATAAAAATCAAATAAAATACATATTTTACCCTTATACATATTTATTTATATCCCAAATTTCATGTTGTAAATAAATAAAATATAAAATGGGAATAATTGTACAAAAATAAACAAATCAAAATAAAAATAAAAAATACCTAGGTAAATACACCTATATATAATAATACATCATGTATATACTATAATTTATTTTTCAGAAAAATAAATACAAATCACAAAAAAAATAATTTGAAAAATAATAAACATTTTTCATGTTGAAAATTTTTCTAAATAAAATCATTTATTATTTTTAATGAATTTACAAATAATTAATAAATCCTGGATTCTGATTGGTCCATGGGGGATTGTTGACCCCCGGTCAACTCTCTCCTCAGGACCACTAGCCCCGCAGATCTTGGCGCCCACCTGATTTCTCCAAGTTTTCACGCCTTGACCCGCCAACCATTTCCTTAAACCCCGGGCCCCGATTATTCACGTTACATCCCTGATCCACGCCCGCCATTCCTTCCTAGGGATCCGTGCACCACATTTGCTTGCCCGACTCCATTCTTCCCGGACCCCTACCAGTATAAAGCTTCGCCTCCTTCCGCCATTTTCATGCACCTTTGGCCTCCATCTTTGACTCCCAGGACCTCCATCTTCATCCTTGAGTGATAGCAAGTGATTGAGTGTGTTGCAGCGAGGATTTGGAGGTGTTTGCCTCCGGTCCGACGACCATCGTCGTCGAGCTCTGCCGCCGGCGTAGCCTGAGCCTCTGGAGGCGTCGCTCCATCGAGGCGAAGACCTTACGAGAACCAGCAGCTCCAGCCCAGACGCGTCCGACCATCAGGTAGCTTCCTTAGCTTCTAGTTCGTTGAGTAGCTTTAATCTTTCATCTCTCGCTCCGCCAGCTCTGCCACAGTGGCCCGAGCCCCGACACCTCATCCTCACCGTATCGATCGATGCCTCGACCCATCGTCACCCTTCCTCCACGATCTGATCACCTCGATCTTGGCTATCCGAGCCAAGATCGGGTCTATTTCCTTCCGCCACCTCTGCCAAAACCCCCCTTCGCCTACCCACCTCGCTTCTCTTTGCTTTTTCTCTAATAACCCATGATGGAGTCTTCCTCCGAGCACGAGCTTTTATCTGCAGGTATAAAGCGTGCTCTATCCCCCTCAGTCGCATCCTCTATCCTTCGCCGGAGTCACCCAGGTCCCTCCTCCCTCGCCGGAAGATCTGACCGTGGGAAGCTTCATCGTCCACCACCATTAGACGCGGAGTGACGAGGCGCGTCGAAGCCCCCTTGCGGACCATCCATCAGACGTGCATAGTTGCTCCAGCTCGCTGGCGAAGTTCATCCAGGAGGTGTTCTTCCAGGCACCTTCTTCACCGTTGGATCACGCCTCATCGCCAGTTATCATCCGAGCCGACCGTCACCTGCCACTGTCAGGCCGTGAGATCCATGATCTGACGGCCACGAGCTCCCCACGTTCACCCTCGTACCAGGACCGTTGGATCTTCCATGAGGCGTCATCAGGACTGTGCACACGCCAGCCACTCACCTCCAGCACGTCACCCTCACGCGCCCCGCACGCGTTGTGGCTGGGTAATTTGCGCCCGACCCCCTACAATTTATTTTAGTTTCTATTTAGCCTATTAAATAAATTTGCACACTTGGATAATTGGCATTCTAGATCTGTAGTTTCTTGTATTTGAATTTTAGTCCCTGCTTTGTGGAGACACGTGCTTCGACACGTAATTTGTGGGCTTTTCGCATATTCAGGGCTGAGTTTCTATGACTGTTATGGAATGATTGATATGTTTTAAAAATTGCATATATATATACCCCTGTACGTACAGTATTCGAACATGTGTTGAATTTTGTGTAAAATTTGCAGTATAACCCCTAGACTTTCTACATGTGTTACTTTTTAGCCCTGAAAGTTTGTTTTCTTGCGTTTAGGTCCCTATGTGTTGTGACTTTTGTATTGGTTGAATAAAATATCAATATAATTCCAAATCAAGTGAAATTTGGATACATGGATGCTGCCACTGTGTAAAAATTTCACTAAATTTTTGGGACATTTTTGTGTTGTTTTGATATTTTTGAAAATTCAAAAACACGCATTTTTGTTACTGTTTGAATTGAAAAATCAATTAAAAAATATAAAAAACCTTTTAAAAATTCTAAAAACATTACTTTCTATTTCTTTTAGTGTCTTTTAGCTTCATTTCAATTTTGGTTAAATTTGGATTTATAAAATACCTAAAAATCTCAAAACCCTAAAAATCTTATAAAAATTCTTAAAATTCTATAAAATATAAAAAAATGCAATTTTGGTTTCTGTATCTTAGTTTTTATTTCTAGTTTTTATAAAAATTGTCTCCATAATTTCAAACTAATTATAGATTTTTAATTAGCCTTTCAAATTTGGTTGTACATTAATTCTGATTTTCGGCCTTTTCCTATTTTATAAAATCAACTAAAAATTACAAAATTATGAGAATATTACCAAAACACCTAAAAATATAAAAAACACAAAATAATTTTTGTTTAATTTTCTGGCTTGTTTTTGAGTATTTAATAAATTGTTGTTTGTGTGCTTTTACCCCCTTTTTCCTCATTTTCTTTATATTTAAAAATACAAAAAAAATTAAAAATACAAAAAAATTTAAAAATACAAAAAATCCACCAAAAATATATTTTATTATTTTATCCATTTTCTTACTACTTCGTAGGCCACTTGGCCAATCTGTGCTCCTTGAGTTCGACCCTGGTCACTATACCAGGTTAAATAAATAGCAAGACCGATATTCGGCTTTTTGACTGATTACTCTTTTGGTGGTCTGATTTTTCTTGTTGATCGATTTTCGAGAGATTGAGATCGCAACGACCCGTGATATTTATCTCCCTTAGTCTCTCGTAGATTTTATCGGTCATCATGCACCCATCAAGTGCTTCCTTTGGGTATATTATACTTTCCTCCTATGGACTTTATCTATTTCTATTTAGTCCTATAGATATTAATTATAGTGTAATAATTTGTGAAAAAATTGCAATCGGAACCATATATTTTATTGTGTTTGCAAAATGATCCTTCTGCCTTACGTGTATAGGTATGTGAAGCCTTGTAAAAATTATACATGTACCCCTAGATTTCTTAGACTATTATCAAAAAGCATTTCAAGTTTCTATGTATTGCAAAAAGAGATCCCTATAAATTGTGGCCTTTACTTTTGTGTATGTTTGAGTTATTAAATATTTTCATTATTCAGAAAAAATATAGGAAAATTATTTAAGTGCTTGTTATTGTGCTTAACCATGCCCTATTTTTTTGGCATTAAACTAATTTTACTATTTATTAAAAATACAAAAATCTATTTATTCCCTGACTAAATATTAAAACCCTTAAAAATTACAAAAACTCCTCTAAAAAGTCCCCAAATATATATTATTATATGGTCGATCATATATTTAAAATTTACAAAATATAAAACCTAAAAAGCACAAAATCCTAAAATCTTATAAAAATTAATTAAAATTAAATAAAAAATAAAAAAATTATATTTCTTAGATTGTTGTATATTAAAAATAGTTTTAAATTAATTTTAGACTTATTTATATTAATTAACCTAAAAATATCTTGGATATTTAAACTGTTCACTATTTTGTTATATTAAATATTGTAAAATACATAAAAATTAGTAAAAATTCTATAAAAATTACCAACAATTGATAAAATATAAAAACACAAACATTTTGTTTTTTGTATTTTGACTAAATTTAGGTATACTTGAATGTAAAACCCTATATATACTATATACATTATATATTACTTGTATTATCTATTGTGTCTATATTATTATATATATTCTATTTTAAAAATTAAAAAGGAATTAAAATTTTACAAAACTAAAAGAAAAATAAAATTTAAAAAATTTAAAAATATAAAAATATAAAAAATATAGAACAATTAAAAACCCATAGAAATTAAATATAATTAAGAATCCACAAAAATAATCTGGCTGAAAAATACAAAAATAATTATTATTAATTAGAAATATTTTTTAATAATTAAAGATATCCATTGTTTTCTCTATGTAGTTCGACCTCTATGTACGTGTCCTATACACATATTTTATGTAGTTAACTAAAATATATTTTGACTCATATTTTACATTATTGCACATCTATATTTGTGGGTTAATTGTTGACGATTCGATTGGCTAAGGTGCCATGGTCGAGAAAGCGATCGATACAACGATTGTTAGATCCGGCTTGTCAGACACCGCTGGCCCTCCAAGATCGGACCTTGGTACTCTAGTCCAAATGATTATATCAGTAGGTAATGTGGAATAATAATATGAATAAGGTGGAATAATGGTAGAGATATGCACAGGGGGGAATAGCCGTACGAGGAAAGAGAAGGGAGGGGAGGTAAATAACGCCCTTGTTCTTGAGGATATTTCCGAAACGAACACTACCTAAGGATTTCCACTTATTTTTCATCTCGAACTCGGAAAAAGATATCAAACTACTATACTTCATATATATTACTATCATATCATCTGTCACACTTTAGTCATATTGACGAGTGAATGGCTATTGTCTATGGATAAAAATGATTTTATACAGATATAGGTGTAATCGTATATCCTGATATCTATTTTGAAACATAAGCACGGATACAAATACTAATGAATACAAATATTGTGCTACTAATGTCAAATAAATATGGATCAGATATGATTAGTCACATAAATACGTTATATAAGTTTGTTTAACTTTACATGTATAGGTTTGTTTTGCATGTAAAAAATGTGATAAAATTATTTATTTCATAACAGTTGATCAAATATGATGAAAGAAGTATTCAAATCTTATTATATTCTTTTATAAATAAAGTTACAACAATATTTATATATTAAAATAGATATATGAACATTTTTATTTATCAAAATGATACCTATCTATCAAATTGAAGAAGTGAATATACCAACGTCCTAATTGATATTTCCCAAAGTACAACAAACTACTGAAGTCAGATGAAAATGAGTGATAGCTAATATCGACATTGTTAAAATTAAAAGGGTTGTATAAAACATGAGTAGTAGAAAACTTGATACAAATGTGTGTGTGTCCTTTTTCATCCCTACTATTATCATGCCTTCTTCTCATTCATATTTAAATCTCTGATGAATTTCCATTTCATCATCTTTATTCTATCATGTTGTCCTTAAAAACCCTAGATAATGCATGTAAATAGCATTAATTTGTACAAATTAGCTCTCATCAATTATTGCATTTATTATATAAATAATATTATTTTTAATTTTAAAATTATATAATAAAGAAAAGAAAAAAAGAATAAAATACCAAAGGTATTTTAGGATCCTAAACCTCGAGACCAGGTCAAGAGTTGAATTGATCGACAAGGAATAAAGTAGGGGGAGATAAGGGTCAAGAATACAATAAAAATCACATTTATTTATTCCTCAATAAATCATTTTTGACACATATTTTATATTTTATTATTTATACATCAAATAAAGAAACTTTGAACATAAAAGTTGTAGATAATAATGTAAATAAAAATACAAAATTGAGTTTGTACAAAAATAACACACAATGTTCTTTTCCTACACAAAATAAAAAGCCAAAATCTCAACTTCACAGACTCAGATCTTCCAAATAAAAACTCAACATTATCAAAATCACCTCTAATTATGTATAACTTTTCATAAGCTATTTAATGGAGGTGGTTTCATATTTTTTGGAGTCAATGTGTGAAAGTTGATTTTTGACCCTCATTGCATAATATATCCGAATAAAATATTCAATCTATTCATTCTTTATTATTTTTGAAATTTTATATTTTTATAATTTTGTAAATATTATTTATAACTTATATACATATTAAAACAAAAATAAAATCACAAATAAATTATTCAAATAAAATAAGTCTATATAAAACATAGTTAAAATACCTATACTAATACATGTATATAAATAAAAGTGAAATTCATTCTCTCATTATTTATTCTTTTATACTTGTATACTCATGTAAATATCATTAATATTCTATTAAATATATAAAACTAGAATAAAATAAAAAGAAACATCAATATAAATAAATTACAAAAATACATAAGTAAATATACAATATACATACCTAAATATTACATACCCTTATTTATTTAAATGTAAAAAATATATCATAAAAATCTAATAAAAATATATTTATGTACTTAAAAATAATTTATAAATATATAAAATAAGAAAATAAAATAATAACATAAAATATACAAAATAAAAATTAAATAGTCAAAACATAGATGAGTATACCTATAAATGCACCCCAAATAATTAATTTGTAATAAATAACACCAAAAAATAAATAAAAATTGTATTAAAACACCACATAAAATAATAAACAATTTTTTTATTTTATAGTAAAAAATTAATAAATCGTTTACTATAATTAATTAATTAATTTAGAATAAACATCCAATTTTGTCTTTTAGCGCTGACCTGGACCAAGGGCAGCGTCCCATCTATTGACCCCTGGTCAACTGTCCCTCCAGGTGCATGATTTGATGCACCCCTTGTATCCCCCATGTTTTCATCCTAAATTCCCGCTTGATCCATCGCTCAATCAACCACGATCTCTTCACAAGATATGATCTCTATTTCATCATGATCCACGCCAATCACTTAGATCCGTTATACATAGAATCGATTCATTCCAAATGGCCGGTCAATAAGGGTGTGTTACTTGTTTATAAAGAAGAACCCCCTCTACTTTGGTGGAAACCCTTCAATTTGCCTTCACATGGTGCCTTCTCCCTCAATAGGATCTATGTTTGTACTCCTCGTACATCGACACCCTACACTATGCGCCTTCCATCCTCATTCTCTACTCCTCACAACATGCACAAATCCCTTCTCATACAGTGCCTCGGTCCTCACATGACAGTTCCCCATAAGAAGCTCCCGAGTCCAACGTTGCTAACTGCTCACGGTAGGGGAAACTACGCAGTGGTCCATTGATGAATCTGCGATTCATCATCATTATTCATTTATTTTTAGCTGAAAATCCCTTATAAAATACATGTATATAACACCAACTCCATATTCTTACTAACTTGCATTTGTGTGTAAATATTGTATACTTCTGACCATTTTAACCTAAAATAAATAAAGAAAGAAAGGAAAAATAATGAAAATAAAATAAAAAAAGGAAGACTACATATATGTAATAGATATAGGCTGACCCGAACCCCAAGAGAAGGTCAAGATTTGACGTGATCGACATTGAATAATGTAGGGGGAGATAGGATCCTTTGTCAGAAAATCTAAAAAAATGTGTGTTGTAAATACTTTTCACTTATTTGTATATTTGTATAAAAATAACACTATTTTATTTGTATATAAATTGACCTTTAAATAAAATAATGTTCAAAACAAAAGTTGTAAATAAAAATGTTACCTAAATAACAAAAATAATTGCACAATCAATCATGTATAGAATAAAAGCAACCACACTTAGAAAAAGCCACTAAGCGATAATTGAAAGATCAATTCTGGCTCTATATGAACTCAAATTGAACTAAACTCACTTCTATTGTATTTTAAATTAAATTATCTTTAAAATGGCCGTGATTTCATAATTTTTGAAGTTACGGGTAAAAAGTTGGTTTTCTGGAGTGGTTTGTGCAATTTCTCCCATGTATGTGTACATATTGTATTTGTAGATATTTGTAAATATTTATACTAATCATTTAAAATATAATAATAATAATAAACTAATTTGCTTATTTACCCATGTAGATAATGTCATATTTGTATATAGCATATGTATATAGTTAATTTTCTTAACTAACTATCACAGAAAAATAAAAAAAAAGCAACATTTAATTTCCCAATAAATAAAGCGACGAAAATACAAAAAAATAGTTATTTTTTGTAAATATTTTTGATACTTCTATCTTTTTATCTCTATCTTATTTCAATTTTCTCCTTATCTCTTTATCTCATTTCACATTTTTGAACTCTATCTCATTCTATCTATTAATAGGGCTCCTTCTCCATCTTTTCAATTTGATCAATCTTTGGTGAGAGGAGCCCGATCTCCGAGAGTCTTATTGTCGCAGAAGGATGCCTAGCATCCGAGCCGTCCGGTGACAACACGTCGTCCTTCGTCGAGGTGATCAAGATCTTTTCCGCTCCTATGGTGACATCCGTCATTTTCTTCTTATTTTTATCCTAGATTAACCTTAGTTTAATTTTTTGCACCTTATTTCACCATTATTTTTTTAATTTAGATCTTAAAATCCATCACGATTTGATCTCCACTGACTCGATTTTTTTCATCTCACGTTCTCGATCTCTACGTATTCTTTTCTACCTATCACGATCTCTCAACTTCGGTCACGCACGGTGGCCGGAGACTTGGATCCATTCCTCATTTTTCGTTGGATCCCCATTCGCATCTTCCGTTTTGATTTGGGATCGAGTAATCATGCTCGCGTCTGAATTCTGTTTATAAATAAAAAATAAAACAATACAAAAAATATTTGTTTTCTTTGTCTCTAACATTTGTTTTGCAGGATAACTAAAAAATAAAAAATATTAAAAAATTAAAAATAAAAAAAAACTAATTATTTACAGTTCTACCTTTATTAAAAACAAAAAATATATTTTATTTTTCTACTACTGTTTTAAAAAATAAAATAAATAAAAAAATTTGCTGCAGCAGTGGCCCTCCACGCCGCCGCACCGCCATTGCTGAAGTACCATCGCCCGTTGAGACTTGACGACCCAACACCGCTCGCGCGCACCGACCATTGCCTGAAGATCCTGCTCCACCAAGCCGCATCGTCGCCCCCATCCCTCGGCCGACCGCACGATACTAGCCGCTTTGCCTCCAAAGTGGTGGTGCCTCTCATCAACGGCACTGCGCGTTCACCTCAGACCGTCGTGACTTTAGCCATCTCCACCGCCTGGAGCCACCGCACCAATACTGTATGCAACGGAGCCGCATCGACCTGCTTCTTCACCAGATCTCCATGTCGCGCCCGCCGACAACTACCGTTGAACTCCATCTTTAGAGCCACCGCTATCGCACCCACAATTCTCGCAGGCGGTGCCTTGCCACCGCATCACCTCCTGTAAATCGTCGTGCGCCTCCCCTTGCGCCCTCGAAGCACAACACCAACCTTTGTCCAGGTCACCATCGAACATCTTGGAAGAGAAGAGGGCGGCGACGCCGCCATCCCTTGGTCCATCTTGAAGAAAAGATTGAAGCCCCTTCAACCCTAGGGAATATTTTTTTATTGGGGTGAATTATCAAGCATGCCCCTGAAAGTTTCATAAATTACAAATCAATTCCACCAGCATTAGGCATAATTTGAAAAAAAAAATTGTGTGAAGGGCCCCAAAGTTTTCAGAAATTGCCAAAAAGGTACCAACTAACTCCTCACACACGTGCTGTGCATGTTATTCCTAGGTAAATTGCACATTTCCCCCTTTGTTATATTTCTTTTATTTATTTAATACAAAACAAGAACTATTTATATTTTAGCCCCTGTGTTTCCAGACCTTTATTTTGCTAGCTTTTCTCATTGACATAAATGTTTTCTTTGGTCAATAAATTTCCCAAAAATCATGTTATGTTTTTTTTGATGAGCTTATCTTTTTAGCATAAATTTTTCATTGCATTTTGTCATCATGTACTATTATTTAAAAATAAAAAACAATGTCTTTTTTCTCTTCTTGAAATTTTAAAATTCATAAAAATTCAAATATTGCTCTAAAACTTCCAAAAAATAGATTAACTTCATTTCATTGTCTTTTAATTTCTATGCAAATTTTGTGCATTAACTATTTAAAAAATCCAAAAATTGAAAAACATCAAAAATCTAATAAAAATCACAGAACATTCTATAAAAATCCAAAAATCATGATTTCAGTTCCTATTTGTAGATATTTGCATATATTTTATCATAAAAATAATTACCAGGAGTTTTGAGCATTTAAAGTATTTTTAAGTTGTAAATTACTCCAGGCTGTGCATTGTTTTTCATTTTTACAACTGTTTGATTTTTAGAAAAATACAAAACATATGAAAATTCTACAAAAAATTCCAAAAAAATTTAAAAATCTTTAAAACACAAAAATATCTTCTTCTAATTTTTTTCTGAGCATTTTTGATATAACTGAAAAATAGAAAAAGAGTTTGGTGTGCGTAGTTCTCATTTTGTGCATATTGTTCTTTATCTGAAAAATAAAAAAACAAAATTAAAATCACTAAAAATTTAAAAAATAGAAAACATAAAATAGAAATAAAAAATTTGAAGAATATAAAAAAGAAAAAAATTCCACAAAAACCAAGGATAGTTTGCCTTTGAGATTTCCTTTTCTTTTAATTGATTTTTTTTGTCGATTTATTGAATAACCCTCGGAAATTTAGCCTCCCTGAGTTCGATCATGTCCGCTATACAGGTAAATAAGTAGCAAAACATCTCTTGCTCCACATTATTTTTCTGTAATTATTTTACAGCAAGAGAAGGAAAAAAATTGTTTGTTCGTTGATGCTTAATTGGGTTGCAATGACTTGTTCATAAATCAAATAATTAAAACCACAGAAAAGCTCAATCAACAAAATGACGCCGTTGTCGGGGAGGCACGTCGAGGGTAGTTAGGTTTCTCTTTGACCTGCTATTCTTGGTTGTAAATATCTATTTACATTTTGCCATTCACTCCATTGTTCATATCAACTGCATTCATTTCATTATTCATTCTCCTATTTTTGTAATTGTGTTTCTTACACATTCTCCTTTTTTTTCTTGTGAGGGCCCGCAGAGCGAAGGAGGAGAAGAAGAATTGAAGGAGACCAAAGAGAGAGAGAGAGAGATAGAGAGAGAAAGAGAGAGAGAGAGATAGATTTTTTAACATTTGAACACTTGTAATGAGGACATTCATTGATTGCTTTTATCATCTTTGCCGGTGCACTTGGGGGACCTCACCGGATTTGTTTTTATCACCTTTATTTTCTTTGTTTCACGCGGATTTCGTGAGCTACCTCTTGATTGCTTTAATTAATTTGCTTGAGACAGGTAATTAATTAGGTCCAAACACTCTAAAAAAAATTTCTATACCTATAGAGCAGAGCATAATTTGGACCTAGTCAAATTAACTTGTTCTTGCCCGCTCATAGAAACTATCATCTAGGACAGTTCACTTGCATCATATAGGATAGTTTATTTTTCTATATTTAAAATCTGCATGGATCATTTTGCATGTAGAGTGCTAGCGACAAGGTACACATCTCTAACCCCTGCATGCATCATCGTTTTAATTGCGCATTGACATTTCCGATCTCCTTCCTTGTTTTCACTCACATAAGATAGAAGAAAAATTGGACACTCGGTAGGCGATTCTTTGAAATTATCTTTACCAATGACAACTACCTAAAATATGGGATTGTTAAAGAAAACTTGACCTTAAAATAAAATATAAGGAAAAATCATTGTTTTGGGGAGAGCAACCCCCTCATTGTATTCATTTTAACTTGTTCGCGTACACACTATGGTTAGTGCCCAAATCCCATAATTTAACCTAAGTGTTTGTACAATTTTTATGATTATCACCTAACTCTAAACCAGACAAGATTAAGAGACCGAACCTTCATGGTCTTCACATTGCGTTGAGTCGGTGAACTGGGGGTTTGCATTGTGTTTGATTGCTTGTGTGCATACTAGATCCTGCTGCGCATCTGCACCTTTTTCTCCATATCTTTTGACTTGACCCTCGTACTCTCCCAATCCCATCTTTTGTTTCGAAGATGGCCGACTGGAGTTAATTAAATCCAATCTTCGCAGATATCTCGTACCCTCCAGCTGATCCACCTTCCTTTTTCTAGGAGGACCCTCCTCCTGATTTTTCTGCATATCTGCCTAACCCATTATTTCAGGAGTCGGAGGGCTCTGATTATTACCCACCCTCATCCCACTCACCCGATCCTGGAATTTTGGAGTCACCTTTCATGATTTCCATACTTGAGACGTTGAACTAGATGATGGAGCATATGAATTCGAGGATTTCCAATCTATTTAACATAAATGAGATCCAAAATACCGCTCCACTATTTGAGGATATGGAATCACTTGAGGATAATCATGAGAGCTTGCAATAACCCAAAATACAAAAAAATAGAAAATTTTAAAAATCCGAAAAGATTTCGGGAGACACGTTGTTGATTGATTTTGTGAGGAGAGGACCCAAATGCTTGATCATTTACCTACACGGTCATTCACCATATGTCCCAACCTTGACCTCGAGGATTCCATTGTACAGACTTCTCTTGGCAATCCTCGCCATTCGTCAATGCCTAAATTGGGGTAAATTGCAAACCTCGCCCCAACTTTTTTGTATTTGTTTATTAATTATGTATAGAATATCATGTTTAAAATAAAATGTAAATTTTGCAAATGGACCCCTGAGCTTTATGTATTTACCTCCTTCTATCATTCTTTTTGCCTCCTTCTATCATTTGCTCCTTGTGTTCGACCTCTACACATACTTACATGCTATACACATTTGTTGTAGAGTTATCATAAATTTTGACTCCATATTTTTTAGATTTTATTTCTTAATTAATTATTGTGAGTATTTGTTGATTTATTGAGGTTTGTTAAGTGGTCGACGCATCAATTGGATCTCTCACCTTGTGAGATTTCTAGACCCTCTCCAGGTTGTAGTTATTAGGCTCGTCTTCGGAATATCATGATGAGGGTACTTCTCCATTAAATCAGTAAATCTTTCCCATGCCTCATGAATAGGCTCATGTGACGTCTGGGAGTAGTTTACTATCAACGATCACATTTGGTTGAGGCATCCAAGAGGGTAATATTTGCTTACAAAAGCTTACCTCAACTCTTCCCATGTAGTAACAACTTTTCCTAGATGATTTACCCAATAAAGGGCCTTGTCCATCAAGCTAAAGGGAAAAGTCATCAACTTCACTACCTTTAATAGAATGTTAGGGTAATGTATCGTATTGCAGTTGCGATCGAATTATTAGAGGTGTACATATGGTTCTTCATTATCATGCTCGTGGAATATGGGGAGTAATGGTATGATAGTTGGCTTGATATTGAAATGCCCATGAATCACATGAATTCGCATTCATGTATTGGTATGTCCCGTTCATGGATTATAGGATTCCCTGAATGAGAACTTAGACACTGACTCTACAGGTTCTTCTCCCCCATTCCCACCTCCTCCATTGTTTCTATCCTCATCTTTCCTATCTTGCCTCAACTCGAGAATCATATCTCTTAATGTGGTTTGAAAGTCGGCCTATTCTATTAACTGAACCTGAATGGACTGAATGGAGGCTAACATGGTAGTGTTGATCTTGGACTGTTCAACCATGGAACCTTTTCCCTTAGGTGGCATCAAGTGCAGTGTTTCAGTTTGTTTAAATGTAAACAACACTGGATTAGTCTTAAGGAATGACAAAGTCCTAAATGAATGTTCAATATTAGAGTCAATCTTGAACAACAGATTTATGGATGTGGTGAAGGGTGAAGTGGAGAAAGAGGTATATACTCCGAAAGTGAGTCTTCCTGAGTAGAAGACCACCAGTTTGGAGTGTGAAATGTATCCGCAAAATATGAATGAGAAATGCTCCGATCCAACATCTTCGATGTGAAGAGGTGAGATGTGAGAATATGAAAGTCAAATAAGAAAAACATTAGTAGAAGGAGCGAAGGGTGTGGAAGGATCTCCAGCACTAGCGGTCAAACACAAACAAATCCCCTATTCACCAACTCAACATAAGTGAAGATCGTAATAGTTCGGTCTGTTATCTTTTCAATTTTATTTGGTGAAAAATACAATCTTTGAAAGAGTTAACGAGCTGTTAGGTGCATGTATTTCCCGAAAGACTGACCCGAATTCTTACAACTAGTTGCATCCACTTTCATTAAGTATGGATGTAAGTACATACCATAAAAATGACTACCCATTACATAAGGATCGAGCGTTACGTAGTGTCATTTAAATCATCTACTCTGCTAAGGAAACACAGATCGTTTACTGGCTACCCACATTTCCTCACCGAGAAGTAGCTCATCATTTTTGTAGAATCAGTAATCTATATGAATGTCCTGGCTTGTCTCTATCCTAGTGTTTGTCTCTCTCTTACACACACTTTGCAAATAAATTCAGACATTGAGGGGGTTACTCTCCCCAAAATAATTATGATTGTCCTTACATTTAGTTTTAGGGTTGAGTTTTCTTTAGCAGTTCCAATTTCACTCTTTTTGAATATTTTGCAGTGAATCGCCTATCGAGTGTCCAATTTCCTTTTTAAATTATGTGAGTGAAAGCAAGGGAGGAAATCGAAAAGCCAATGCACGATAAAATTTAATTATGCATGTAGGGGTAAGAGATGCATACCTTATCGCCGACACTCTAAATGTAGGGTGATCCGTGCAAAATTTAAATACAAAAAATTAAACTAACCTAAATGATGCATGTGAAACGTCCTAGAAATAACTTCTATTAGTGAGAAAGAATCAGTTAAATTTGACTTAGTCCAATTACACTCCACTCTATAGGTGTGAAAATTCATGTTTAGAGTTTTGGACCTAATTGTTTACCTGACTCAAGCAAGTTAATTAAATCAATCATTACTATCTCAAGCACATAAAATCACGTGAAAACAAAGAAAAATAAGGTGATGAAAATAAAACTGATGAGGTCCCCCAAGTGCACCGACACTTGGTGAAACAGACCCTGCACACAAGGTATATAATGTCCTTTTTACAAGAGTTTTTAAATTAATAAAAGAAAAACTATCTAAGTTCCAAATGATTTGTCTTCTCCAAATCTTCTTTTCGTCCTCCTACACTCTTCTGTGGCTCGATGAAGAATCAAGTCTCCTCCGCTTTACTTGGATGCATTGGTTCTCCTCAAAATGCTACCCTTGCTTGTCAGGCCCTCGCAAGAAAGGGAAAACAAAAGAATGTGAAAGAGATACAGGTTTTTGAATATGAGCCAAAAATAATGAAAATAAATACAATGGATATGACCAAGCAACAAAGATGTGAAATAAAGCAAAATTAGAAGAGTAAGTGAATGTGATTATCAAATGAATTCATAAGTCTGATCTTAGGGAGCTTTCGGTTTCTGACAATTCGGATCCTGCAAGCATTGTTTAAGCTCCCTTACGACACACTGTATTTAATTTAAGTGCTCACACTTTTTTGAAAACAAACAATAAAGTAAATAGGAATAAAATGAGTGATTTTTGAATTTTTAAAATAACAAATAAAATAAAAAATAGATGAAATATATATATACGGAATGTAAGATATTTTTATATTTTCCAAAGATCCATTTATGATTTTTTGGGAATTACTACGAATTTTGTGTTTTTAAAGGATTTTATGCTTTTATGGGTTTTATGAGGAATAAAAATGTGAAAAAGGACTCAAAATAAAATAAAATAAATAAAAATAATTTTTTAAAGAATTTTTAGAAGTTTTATATACTTTTTTATCAAATTTTTAATGCAAACAAAACTTTTTTATGAAGTTTTTTGATTTTAATAAATAATAAAATAAAGAAAATGCAATATGCAAATTATAGATGCAAGATGAATGCGTCAGGACACTATATGATTTTTGTGGAATTTTGAGACATGTTTTGATAATTTTTATTTGATTTATAAAATGCAAAATAAAAGCAAGTTCATATGGACCTATATGCAACTAATTTAAGTTTGAGGCCTAAATGATAACAATGTTATAAACACATGGCAATTTTTCCAAAAACTCACACGTACAGGCACGTATTCCCCATTGGACTGGACTTAAATGCTATTAAATTTATTTCAAGTACTAGACAATAACACAAAACATCTAAACTTTTATTACAATTTTCACAAATAATCACTTGCAAAGCAAACGTATAGTTCAAACAGGACTCATTTGCAAATAAATAAAGTGCAAGATATAAAATGTAAATATTCAAACAAAGATAGAACGACGCGTATCCTTACAGGACTTATTTGAAAATAAAATAGAAAAAAGGGTGTAAGTGCAAATATACCCTTTAATGATGTGGAGTGTTGGACAGCTCGGATGCGTTGTAGTTCTAATCGGACGTCTGGAGATAGATTTTGTGTAAAGAGCCACGATCAGGTCTTGAAGATGGAATCAACGGATGATCATTGAGGCATTTTTGATGGCGGTGATTGAAACTAGGCACTGTATTCTTGATTGTAGGCTGACGAAGGGGTATGAATGAACTGGGAAGCATGTCTTTCCTGGTGAACTTGATCTAGCAGAATCTTCCTCATATGAGCTCTTTTCCTTGGCCAATTGATCTGAAATCCAAGATCTTGTGATTCCTCGTTTGGCGTGCAACTTGGATCGATTTGAGACAACTAGATGGTCGATATGGAAGGTGGTCTTCTCAGTTGCTCTAGGAACCTGCTCCAGACTCGATGATTGCTCTTGATGTTATTTCTGGAGCTCCTTTGACCTGCAAGTGAATGCCAATGCTCGGAGGTATAATCCAGCCAAGAATTAGGTCAAAAAAGTATGAAAGAATGGGCGAATGGAAGTCTCCGGTGAAGGTGATGGGTATGGAGACTGAGCTCCTGATCTACGGTTATCTGGAGATGAGCATACGGTGGAAGATGTGAAGAAGGTCGCGGCGAAGGTATTGGTGCACTAGGGGAGGTTCAACAGTGATTGAAGTGCCTATGATCGTGCAGATCATATGTTGAGATGATGAATTGATATTTCCAATTTATACAAAATAAAAGAAAAAAATAAAATGTTAATATGAAAATAAATCACCTATGTTATCTATGGAGTAGAAGAAGATGCACAACTCACCTCGCTCAGCGATGTGGTGGAGAGGCGGAGATGTACGACGGAGGTCACCAACGATGTAATTGGATCTCGAATTTTAGATGCTCACTCACGCTCCTGATCGTGGGGAATGGTAGTTGTCACCTACAACTCACTCCAAGAATCAATCTCAAGGAGGAAAACAATCGAAGGATGGATCATAACTCATTGGAGGTGGAGGGCCGGTATTTATAGGCGTGGCTCCGATGAATTTTGAAATTTTAAATAGGTATAATTCATGGAGCAATCGGTGGAGATAAGGGACTAGCGAGTGAGAGGATTGAAAGAGTAAGACAATCAGAGACAGCATCGTGGGTGGTTAATGATCGAGGCATGTGGGGAAATTAGGGCGACGTAACGGTGACATGAGATTATGGCGAGTAGGTGCAAACCAACATGTTGACCCCGGTCAACAAACTCGGGGGCGACCAATCAGATCACATCTAAGATGATTCCAATATAGGCTAAATGACAAAACTGTGAATAAAAGTTAAAAAAATCAATAAAATATGTAATGAAATTATTTAATTACACAATTTTAAGAAAAATATTAGGAATAATTTAAAGTTAATTTTTTGTGATTTTTATTTAAATAAATAATATATTTATAGGGTTAAAATAAATACAAGTTGTTATTTACAGGTATGTATACCTAGTTATACAATAATTTATTTTTAATTAATTATTTACATACATATATACATAATTTAGTATTTTATTTTTTGTAATATTTTACAAGGGTTTTAAAGATATTTTTATTTGATTTTTAGGAGTTAATTCGTTAGGTTAATTATATGAATATAGGTACAAATATACATGGTGATACATATACAATATATATACATATATGATTTTATTTTTATTGGTGTTTGATTTTGTGATTTTTATTTGTATTTCAATGAGTTGAATAAATAATTACAATTAAAATAAAATACAATATTCACAGATATATAAAAGGAAAAAATAATAATTAAATGGTATATATAATGTATGTATGTATAATATATAAAAACACCCAACTTGGCCACATTTTACAACGTAACTCAGAAACTTTATTAAATCACCTCCATTTTAAAGATAATTTAATTTGGAGTACAATGAAAGTAAATTTGATAAATATGGAGTTCAGGTGAATAAAATATTGATATGCAATTTGTACTCAGTGGCTTTTGGAAAATGATGTTATCTACATAATATAGACAGAGTTTAATTTTTATTATTTACAAGAGGATTTTATTCACAAATTTCAAGAAGAAATAATGATTTTATACAAAGGATTTGGTGATGAATAAATTAATAAAAGAATGTATAATACAAGTTACGAATATACAAGTGTTTAGTAAATTATATGGATTTTCTGGTAATTGGACCTTATCTCCCCCTACTCTCTTCCTTGTCGAGCAGGTCAAGCCTAACTTCTCTGGGATTTCATTCAACATGTATCTATTGCATATATACCATCCTTTATTTTCTTTATTTTCCTTTATTTCTTTTAGGTTAAAGTAGTATACAATATTTACACAAGAGTTAGAGTTAGTAAAAGAATGAACTTAGTGATATTTACAGGTGTTTAGGTGTTTTATAGGGGGTTTAAGCTAAAACAAATGAATAAAGATGATGAAATGAAGATCCATCACCGAACCAAGCGCTTAGGGACACAATTCCAAGGATTGGGATCTATTCCTTATGGGTACATGCCTCACTCGATCTAGAGAGTACTTATATATAATGAGGGAGTTGCTCTTCCCAAGATAATGAGTCCAATTACGTTTTATTTTAATATCTAGTGGAGTTATGCAGTCCCTGTTTTATTTAGGTTATCACTTTTTGATATTTCTCATGCAAATGCATAATGACGTTCCAATTCCTTTAGTATCCTACGTGACCAAAATCAGAGGGAGAAGACGAAAAAGCAATGCATGATGGAAAAATAATGATGATGATGAATGCTTAGTCAGAAGTCTCACCTTGATTCCCAATTCTCTCCATGCGAGATGCTAGACAGGAATTGAAACAACACTATATGAATGCACCAATGAAATCTCCCTAAGCAAGAATCACTATTAATGTGAAGTACAAAGTTGATTTGATCTAAGTCCAAGTGTATCAGAGAACTGTAGGCACATGAAATAGTAAGGATTGTGGACCTAGATTAATCGAGCAAACAAGTCCTAAACTAAGGGCTCAATCACACAAATAAAAAGAAAGGCGAAAAACGCAAATCTTGAGAAACAAATGGAAATAAAGAGAAAAATAAGGAGGAATATAAGATAAGGAAAATAAATCACGAGAAAAATAGATAGGTCCCCAAGTGAACAATCACTTCGTAAAATAGACATGTAGAGTCCAAGTGTCCAAGAGTTTGTCCTTGTATTTTTATAAATTATCAAAATGTCACTCTCTCATAGAAATTAAAATTTTTCACTAATATACACTTCTCCCCTCTCTCATGGTCTTCTCTATGCTCTCTCCAATCAGCCTGGTCAGAAAAGTTGATCTCTGCTTGTGAGGTTGCATAGGTTCTTCTAGGAAGTCCTCCTCAGTCGGCGGGCCCTCATAGAGAAGCTAAACAAGAGATGTTTTAGAGAAGATAAACAATTATTAAAGTAAAAAAGAAATAAAGATAGAAAATAAAATAGCTAATATGTAGAAACTATCCTATGTGTTGCTTCCCGATAACGACACCATTTGATAGAGAGCACGAGGGACGAAGTACCTAACATCTGGTCTTAGAGGGCTTGCAGTGCCCAACAAATCAAATCCGACAATCGATGCATCTACTCCTCTCACAACACTTGATTTCAAACTAGGTAATAAATCAACAATCAAACCATGAATAGTATATACAATGAATAAAATGTGGGCAGAAATTTAATATACCCTACAAAATGTGTGTATAATGCACAAGTGCAGGGATCGAACCACTGATAGAAAACAATGTATAGTTAAAATTATTAGTAATTAGTGAAAACTAATAATAATTAATTTTGTATTTTTTTACTTTATCCCTTTTTAAGCAGTTCATTATTATATTTAATTTTTATGGGTTTTCATTATTTTATATTATTTTATATTATTTTATATTTTTATATTTAAATTTTATTTTAAATTTTACAACATTTCAGTTTATTTTTTATTTTTATACATATAATATATAGTAATATATATTATAGATAAAATAAGTACTTTATAAAATATATAGTATAAATAGGGTATTATATTTTTAATTATAAATAAATACAGTTAAAATACATGAAATAAATATTTTTGTGTTTTTTTATTTTTCTCTATTTTGGCATTTTTATAGATTTTTTTGGTAATTTCTACATATTTTTAAAGTATTAAATATATCAAACCAATATACAGATTAATTTTTTGAGATAGCTTTAGGCTTCATAATTGTAAATAAGTCAAAAATAAACCTAAAACTAATTTTGACAGATAGCACATAATATGTATAATAAGAAACTTTTATTTTTTAGATTTTTTTAATTTTTGCTAATTTATAAGATTTTTAGGATTTTGTGATTTTAGGTTTTATACATTGTAATTTTTAAGGATTTTTGGATATGGTAGATAATATATTAAAATAGATAATATATTTTTTTGGTAATGTTTGGAAGTATTTTCTTTCTAATTTTTATGTGTATTAATAATTAGAAAAAGCAAAAGTGCATGTTTTGTATTTTTAATAAATATGGAAACTAATTAAAATTCCATAGGAAAATTATATATCATTAAGCAATATTACATGCACTCATCTTAACTTTCCTACACTTTTTGGAACAATAATCATTTTTTATTAATACAAATATACACAAAAATAAATTATTTGAACTGGCTAGGATATAAATGCAAATAAAATAAACTCAAGGTCTGCACATGTAATTTGTACCAAATACAATGACTAAACAAATTAAGGGATTGAATTGAAATAAAGAAATTCGGAGGGGCTTAGGGGCATAATATCCAAGCGCCTCCTGTGGAAAGCTGCATGAGGTGACCTAGCAGAGGACCTAAGTGCAATATCGATGAAAGCTTGCATCTTTAGTGTAAATATTACAAATCATTTACATTGTAGATGAAAGATTAAATACTAACAAGAAATAAAAAAGGAGGGAGGGCTACTAGGAAGTTTACCCATGCCCGTACGGTGAGGAACAATGGAGATTAGATTGCTTATCGTGATCAATGTCCTTAGCACACATTATTTCGCCCTAATCGGATGATAGAGATCAAATTTGGGACAACTTCTTCATCGGATGGCTCTAGATGATCCTAGAAGAATAAAAGAAGAACATCGCCCCCATGTTGCATTGATATGCTTTATCTCATGATTCCGACCATCTCCTTGGCTACTGTAATGAGGGAAATGGTCATGCTGGTATTGCGCAATAGTTGGTGACCAAAAAATAGTATAGGCCTCACTGAATGAATCCTAGACTATGAGGAAAGCTAGAGCACCTAGAAAGCTTCGTACATGATCGAATTGGCCCCAACTGGGGCTCTTTGGAGCTCAATCCTGCATGAGAAGACACAAGGGACCAAGGTAATGGGTTTTAGCCTCTTATTGGGTGGAAATGCAAGAAGGGAAGCGCGACAGAGAGGTCCCGATGAAGGCGGAGGAAGGAACCTTGACAGCCTGCTTTGGGACAAATCAAGGTGAATGGAAGTGGCCTGAAGGTGGAGAAACAAAAGGGTAAAAAAGTGAGGTGGTTGCGAAGGTCGAATACGATTTCAACAAAGGAGAATGATGGCCGGAGCTCTAATCTCCGTTGTATTGTAATCCACCTAAATCTACATTGAAAACAACATGGCATGACACAAATTTCATAAATGAAATGCAAGAATTAAAATATACCTTGGAATGCGAAGAAAAGAGGCTCAAACCGGGTCAGAGACTTGGGAGTGGAACACTAGGAGAGGGACCTCTAATGATAGCTGGATCGATCTCTGACACCTCATGCACGATGTAAACTCGATGGGATTCTTGCTGTCACCAAGCTCTACGCATCTGAAGGTGAATATAAGGGTTCTAATACACAAATATGGATCCAGAATCCAAAATATGAAGAGGGACACACACACACACGTAGAGACAAAGTGGCTCCTTTCACCTAGGTTTTTGGCAAAATCAAGATGAAACAACCTGAGGTAAAGAGTAGGCGTGAAGGAGGGATGGTGGATGGAGATGTTTCATGAAGACAGGTAGGTGAATCGAGTTGTGCGTCAATGCCAAAAAAAATTGGCAAAGGAAGTGGGTTGATTGTCTGACAAGAGCAGACCTAGGCCAAGGGTACAATTGAGTTGAGATCAACGAACCCTTGGCTCCCATTGGTCAACATCAGCCAGATGAGGACAAAACAAGAATTAAATGGACTATTAATTCAATAATAATGATTAAATGATTTTGGTAATTAAAACTCAAAATATAAAAATATTTTTCAAACCTTTTTGTGGGTATTTTTATTTATTTTTATAACCTTATTTATTAGGTGACAATTTTTACAAGTATATACATAGGTATTTCTACCTATATTTTAAGTATTTTATTTTTATTTTGTATTATAATTTTTATAATATTATATGAATATTTTATATATTTATAATATATTTAAATACATACTTAGATTTTTTATTTTATTTTATGATTTTATTTACACACTTAAATAAATATAGGTATATACACTATAGGTATAATATACCTATATATTTTAATGTATTATTTATTTTAATTTATTTTTAATGATTTTATTTTATGTTTATATTTTAAGTATACTTTAAATAATATATACAAGTATTTAGAAATATAAGAATAGTAAAAGTATAAAGAATTAATTATAAAAAATAAAATATACATATAATACAATATGACCTTAGAAAGTCGGCTTTCACAACTTAGATTCATTTAAAATGAAGCCACCTTTATTAGATATATAGATAATTTAATTTTGAGTACAATGGAGGTGAGTTTGGTCAATTTTAAGCTTGTATGGATATGATATTGAAATGTGAAATTCGTTCTGTGTATCCCACTTGCACAATGCATTATTTTTATGTCCAATTATTTTTATATTTTTTGATATATTTTATGTACAAGTTTCATGTAGATCGTTTTATTATTTGAGGTGTACAAAATGAAGAATAAAATAGAGGAAACTGGCTATTTTGAAGAATATAAATTAGGGTTTTTATATATAGTATAGAATCTTATCTTCCCTTACTTTTATTCCTTATCAAGCAAGTCAATATTGACTCTATCTTAGAATTTAGGGTCACTCGGTATCTTTGATACTTCATTATTTACTTTTTCGTCCTTTATTCTTTTATTTTAAATTTAGATATAGACAATTACATATTATTTATATACAAATAATGAATGTTGATTTGCACAAGTTATTGTTTTTTACATTTGTTTTGATAGAGATTTAAATGCAACATGGAAGAATAAAAGTAGATGAATGGCCATTCACCATGTACCTTTTTAGTACCAAACTCCATTTACTTTTATTTGAACTAGAAGAGTAAGAATTAGAAGTATGATTTCATTTTTCTTTTTGATATTTTTCATTAGTAGGAATAAAAATGTATTTATTAAAGCTAGACAATTTCAATTTTCAAAATGTTAATTTTAATCTTAAACTCCATAGATCCTTTGCTAGCTAATCATTTCCCTTTTTGATCTAAATCATTGAGAAAAGAGATTATCATATAATATTGTTTTGATAATATATTAAAGAGAACCTATATCCTTCTAATATTTCGCAACTTGTTTAAACCATTATTGAGAACTATTATCAAGTTTATTACAAAAAAATTATTAATGCCAATGTCTGAGTCAGATGAGTTAGATTCAGATCGATCAAACTAATCTCATTCACATGCTTGTGTCTTCTTCTTCATTGTTGCTTGAATCCTGCTAAGTTGATTGCATATATTCACTTTTGACTTGCTTCTCCTGAAATTTTTCTTTAGTTAAAGACAATCATACTTTTTGTTAACATTGAAAGCATATTATCTATCTATCTCTTTCTCCTTTTCACCTTTTGCTTAGAAAAATACCTAAAAATGATGGGTGATGAATGCAATATCATCATCATTATCAGATCCTCTCCTTTGTTTCTTTTCTAGCTACAAGAGCTAGACTCCTTTACGACATTTTATTTTCTTTCTTTCTACTTTTAAGCTTCATAGGCTAGAAAATTACTAATTAGATCCTTAATTAAAGTTTGTTGAAATCCGTTAATTCTTCTTTTGTAGTTACATTATTTCTCACTTTGGTGATAAGGAAATGATAATTTTGCTAGAGACTTCTCTGAGTAGGAAAATTCTTCCTAAAATCTTCAAACAATTCTCTATTGCTCAGAATATGACATTCATATCCTTTGGCAATCTCCCCCTTTCATTTTAAAAGTTTCATAGTCAAGAGTAAGCATTTGAAAATAAGACTCTTTTATCTTGGTCATACCTTCATGTGTAATCTCCTAAATTTCCCATATCTCATATGATGTCTTTAAATGAGATATTTGGTTAAATTTTGCTTCTCATGATGAATAAAATAAGGCATTTATTATCTTAGAGTTGAGAGATATTGTGGTAATTTGAGATGGTGTATCATGTTTATTTCTCTTTAGTGATCTTGAATTCCTTTTGCACCATGATCCACATTGTGAAATGAGATGATTGGAGGAAGATTGCCAACATCACCTTCCAACTTGAGTAGCTTGTTCCATTGAAAAATGGTAGAGTAATCAACAAATTCCCTTCAGCACGCAATCATGAGAAGTTGGTTATATGTGTGTTGGATATTTACTTTCTTTGCAAGAAGGAGGCTCTGATACCAAGTGTTTGGACCTGTACAGAATGTTCGTATGATCAAGATTGCTTAAATCACAAAAGTCTCAAACAAAAAAAACATTACGTAGAAGTTATCAATGATAGGATAAAAATAATCAACAAACCATATGTGACACATAAATTTAATGTGGAAATACTCCTAGGCAAATACCACAACTAGAGTCTCTCGACTTGGGCTTTATATCTAACAAAGGCATGCCTTTTTACTAATCAGATTGCTTATGTAAGAAACCTAAGAATATTATACCAAGTTGATTACTTGATCAACTCTAACCATTGGTAGAGTAGTACAAAAACCTATAACCTCAACAATAGTTATATATGCAATAAGAAATGAGGTATAAAATCGAGAACGATCTTATAGAGCTAGGAGAACTCTCGTAAGATGGATGTTGAATCGATAGTGCTTTGAACAAGTAAATAAAATAATAAGTACCTCTAAATATCTCTTGTATATAGAGAATACACTGAAGAATAGAGAGAATAGAATTGTGGGTTTTGGTCTATGGTCTAAGGTTCTATTTATAGTCCTTAAGGTGGATATAGACATTGGGGATCAATGGAGCCATTGGCAATTGAACCATGAGTAAAATTCATCTTAAAATTATTCATGAAACGATAGTTGATTGATCAATGAACAAATTGAATCAAACAAAATTCCAAAGTCGATCGATCAGATGTTGATTGTTCAGTCAAGAATGTAATCGATATGAAGTTAATCGATCAATTAGGGATATTGATGGTTATGGGTTTGATCAACAAAAAATTTTGATCAATAATGAGTTGATTAATCATCCAAAAGTGCTGGTTGATCAAGAATTGATCAATCAGTCAAAAAAATGTTGATTTTCAGTTTGGTTTTCTAACTTAAAAGTGATCTTCTACAGCTCTAAAATGCATGATGCCCTTTGAGGTTATTTACAATACTGATCATAATTAAAAGACTTTTAACAAGTAAAAAGTCTTCGACTTTGACTTGATCAAGAACCCCTTTTAGCTTGAGCTTCTTTTGCTCTTTAGTGTTGAACTCCTTTTGTTATATAGGTTTGAGCTTCTTTTTAGTCCTTGAAATTTCTTTCTTTTGATCTAGCTTCAAGTTAAATACATGCACATCCACACACACATACACACACACACACGTACATGTGCCCACATGCTCTCGCCCACACACGCATGAACACACACACACATGCACTCACACACATACACACACACACATCAGACATGCATTCCCACATACACAGACACGCGCGTACACGCACGCACGCACGCACGCACGCACACACACACACACACACACACACACGTGCGCGCGCACATTCACACATGCACACACTCATACACATGTGCGCATGCACACAAATGCATACACACAACATGCACTCACACATATAGATGCATGCGCGCACACACTGAGACACCACACACGCTCACCAAACACACACAAGCATGCATGCACACACAATCACACACGCACACACATGTGTCCACTCATATGCAGACCCCAAACACGCATGAACACACACAGGCACACACATGTTCGCGCACGTACTCACACAAACACACCCACACAAACAGATGTGTGTGCGAATGCACACACACATGCAAATTTGTTTAGTGTTATGCATAACTAGAAAACACCTTATGTGACAACTCTAACTAGGTTTCCATATCATTTCATATTAAAAACTACAAAATGGACCAACTTTGGGTCCTTGCCTTTGGCATGGTTATTGGCAAAAAATAAATTACAAAAAGTGTGTATGGTCCTAGCAACTCACATACTTGTGTGTTGTATGCACTCCAGCTTTATCTTTTGTTTTGCATCTTTCTTTGAGAGGAGATATCTCAAAGCTACCACAACCTTAGAGCCTAGAAGGAGTAGAACACTTCAAGGGCAAAAAACAATCATAAGCTCTTTTTCTTTTCTTTTTTTTATGGTTACAACAATGTTGAGTTGGTGTCAGCTTGTTTAGTGTGCCATGTTTTAGTCCACAAGACAACAGATGAAGAGAATAACAAACTTTTTTACTGGAGGAAGGTTCTATAGTATAATTGTTCCAATTGAATAAAACCGAGATAGAGTATATAGAATGGAAGTGCAATGTCATGGATATTAGGAACATAGAGGTAGAAGTGGACTATACTGCATTTTGAAGGACACTTGAATACAAATAGCAGGACATAAGTGCCTTGAGGGAGATTCCATATAATTAGTGCAGTTACCTTTTAAACATAAGACAAATTACAAAGATGCATTGATATGTGTAGAAAGTGGTATAGAAAATGTTTATAGTTGGTGGCCAAAGGATCACGTCAACCCTAAATATACGTAGAACATGATTATAGTTGAGATTAATAGATACATTAGATAGCTGGTCTCATAAAAACGCCTTCACAATGGAAATTTTATAAAAGAAGATAGTGCAACTCATAATGGAGAATAAAAAGAGGGTAACTTGGTGAACCATCTAGCACTCTGTTTCGATAGTGTGAAGTTATTAGAAAACTTGTACAAGATGTGCATGCATGGGATGGGAGATGGAAGGATAAAATTGTGAATGGAACTATACAAAAGAACATTGCATTTTAAATATTTTTTTTGAGAAAACATAGCGTTTTTATATAATTCGACTTCAGAACAAGATTACAAAGAAACTGTTGGGAGACGGGCAACAAGCTGTGCCGTCAATCCCTTTTGGATGAAAAAAATCCAATTCTTCGGAATAATTTGATTTCTTCTGAAGTAAAGAATACATGCAATGAAATCCATTTAGGCAATATTTGTTTGGAGAATAATTACTTGAATAAGGGGTCAATTTTCCGTACGACGCGGTTACCGAGAGTATGGCTATTCCCATCCACATCACATCATTTCACCTTCTGTTCATGTTGTTAGTCCAAGTGTTTAAGTCATCAATACTTTTAATAGCTTAAATGATGTTAATCACAATTTGTTGAAACCATTGAGGATACGATTGCTTTGGGAAAGGGATGTTGGGGACGGATCTGATCAAGCACCACATGATTAGAACCACGATCGAAAAAGAAAGTACGTGCAATAGCACAAGACGATGATTTATAGTGGTTCGGCAATGTGCATACTCTAGTTGCTCACACCACTCTCTCTACTACTGCTTAAGTGATGATGGATATAATATGTGGTGCCACATGACTGCTTTTATACTACAACAAAAGAATGCCTAGTATTCAGCAATCCCCACCATCAGCTCTCAGCTAATCAGGATGGAGGAGGTGGATTGAGCATTTCAACAATCCAACTCAACAACTCTCCACCAATCAGGATGCAGGAGGCAGATCAGACACATCAACAACCCAACCCAACAACTCTCGACCAATCAGAAGGTAGGAAGGATACCAGCCACATCAACAATGCTCTCCACTAGGTTTCAACAAAAGTTTTAAAAATCGAACCGGACATAAACTGGACAAGTATCAGTTTTTGATTTTTATGGTCGGACCAATGGACCGACCGGTCGAACTGGTGATGATGTCAGCAGTTCATAAAAACAGGAAAAGACCGAATCGTTGTACTGTTGGTTTGGTTCATATGGTTTGACCGGGTCAAACCGAGTTAGATCGGTAGTATCATACAAATAAATATGAAAAATGCTACAATATATCTTTAGGGGATCTATATACTCGTGTCCTTCCATGTTTTTCCAATTACACTTATACTCTTTTTTTACAATTGTGTGTCCCCTATGTTTTTACGAAATAGATAGTAGCGACATTTTATTAATACATATGTGCTCCTGTATTATACCAATATAAGGATAATATTGTGATTTTTTAAGAATATAGGAGCACAAAAGACATTTCTAAATGTTAGGGGTATAAATGTTATTAGAAAAACTAAAAAAGGACACTATTTTGTAAAATTTATATGTGTGTGATGTATAAAAATAACAATTTTAAAACTATTTAAACTTTAATTAATAACAAGTATTTTTAATGTATTACTTCTTGTAGTGTAACTATGACAACGTATTCTTTCTTTGTTGTTGTTGTTGGAAGTAGACAAACTCATGTAATATGTGAGAAGAGAGGCAATGCTTATATGGCAGGAAGGAAGATGTGATAATGGATCATTGACACAAGTGGAGGGAGAAGAGATAAATGAATACTATATTCTAGGTTAGAATGAGAGGAGATTATGAATAATTTTTAAAAATTTACATTTAATCAATTATCATTTTTTATCAAAAAGGGATGGTTGAACTGGTGATTTGGTTTAATTGGTTCAACCGGGTTTAAGCGGTCTAACCGGATTTTGACTGGTTTTTATTTTTAGAATAAAAATCGGGTCGTTGGACTGTTTTTCTTCCGGTTCTTGATTTAGTCGGTTGAACCGGTCGGTTCGGTTCGATTTTTAAAATCTTCGTTTCAACCAATCAGTCTTCACATGATAAATCTCAATAAAAGATTGACCAAATGTTATGCAACAGTTGGTCTGGACAAGGCCACGGTTGGCCGTACTAGGGCTCTTGATGAAGCTGCTAATTGCCGATGGTATGAATCTATTCTGATATAATGTGCTCATGCTTCTTCAAATGTGATATTCACTGTCAAGTTCAATAAGACTCACCGGGAAACATTAGCTAGTCGAGCTTATCTACCCATCGAGGAGATCATTGACAGGAAAGAAGTGGACCAATGGCTTGAAATATGTGATGAGTATCGCAGTCAGGTAAGTAGTGGTGCAAAAATTCATGTCAGAGTTCAGTTATTTGATGTTTGAAAGGATCCTGATTGAGCAGAGGGAGTACATAGTTTTGCATACCCCCTCAAAGAAAGAACTGCAAAGTAACACTCTATCGAGATGCTCATGTTCCAGAAAATTTAATCCAAAGGATGCCCCTTTCTGATGGATATTATGAGCCTAAAAGATGCAGGGAGGACATCTTTGATGCAATAATCAACCGCAAAATGGTTGATTTACATCACTGGTTGGTCAGTGTCCACAGAGATAACCTTGATATGTGGTGAATTTACACTCGGTGAGTTACTTAAGAGAAAGGCCGATGAGGGTGTTTGGGTTGTTAAGCTTGTTTGGGATGATCTTATGGTATACTCAATGACGACTTGACCCACAATGAAGACTCTCAAATACTTTCGGCAATGTTCTATGCCCACGGGATATTGATGGCGGCAGAATTCTTTTGCAGGACATTAAGTTCTCTCATGATCAGAATGCCATAGTCATTCACACTGAAATGCCAAACAAAATTTCCCAGAAGAGAAGGATTGTGAGTTTCGTCCGAGGCATTGATCTCTGTGATGGGCGATATGACAGTACCATTCATTGTTCAGGATATCCAATGCATCGATTAAGAAGGGATGACCTAAGAAGCCATGACATGGCATCACTGCAAGCTTTAAGGGGAGATATCATGGGATGTGATGTACAATTTTGAGCAAAGACTGAGGTAGCAGGGTGTTTATGGGCTTCGTCTGCCACTTAGGGATATCTCACATATTATTACTCCTCCTGTCATGTTCCCTGAGGACAGAAACTTGGAATGTATAATTATTCAGATGCATTGATGGGGGATCAGCCTATGGTTTCCCGGTCGATCCTGAACTGGCAGTTGCATGCAGCCTTGTCAGTGGCAAGTGCAACTCCCTAGACAGAAGCATACAGGATGCATATATTCATGCAATCCGTAGGGCGAAGAATTTTATCTTTATCAAAATGAATACTTCGTTGTAATTCATTTGGGTGGAAAGCTGACGGCATAACAGTTGAGGAGATGAGAGCATTGCATTTGATCCCAAAAGAGTTATCGTTAAAGATCGTCAGTAAGATAGAAGCAGGCTAACGATTCACTGTTTACGTTGTGCTTCCAACGTGGACCGAAGGAGTACCTGAACGTGCATCTTCTCAAACTTTCTAGATTGACAGCATATGATGATGGACATGATGTACACGGATATCACGATCGCGCTGAATGCCAAAGGATTGGAAGATGACCCAAAGGATTATTTGGCGTTCTTTGCCTTGGAAAGTGTGGGTTAAATAAGGAAGGTGAATACTTACAGGGGAACCAAAGGTCGACACAAATTGTTCAACGACACAACAGACTAGGAGGTCCATGATCTTTGTTCGTAGCAAGATGATGATTGGCATATATCCATCAAATTAGTATATGTTATGCATCTTAATGTTACATGTATTTGGGTAAATGGATCTTGGATGAGGACTCATTTATCCTGCTCCTTATATATGTAACTCACCCACGAGGATATAGTAGAAACCCTTACCATTTTGGGGGGGGGGGGGGTTATGGCACATAGGCTTCAACCTCTCCATGTTTTCTCTCGCGATTTGAAAAGTTTCCACGTTCTCTCTTTACTTCTGTGGATGATTTGCTTGACATGGTACCAGAGCCCCTGTTGCTCATCTTGGATCTATGCCCTAGTCTCCATCCTTTGGAGCAACATCAGAGTCGTTCTTGTTGCTGCTCCTGCCACATTGTCTCCATCGAGCCCCTGCTCCTCCTGTGGATCGGTATCACCATTGGTGTTGCTACTGCTATCCGAAAAAATTGAAGTGGTTGTGGTTGCACCATTGCTCTAGGTGGTTGTAGTTATTTCTTGGGTTTTTGGTGACTTGGATGTACCTTGATTCTACTGGTCGAGAGGGTTGAAGTTGCGGTGTTGATAGACATCCGCTGCTATATTTCTTTTCATACAAAATCATACTTCAGTTGTTATATTGTTCATCCAGTTATCTATCGAGGGTTTGCATCCTCTTCTTTTATTTCTCTACTATATTGTTTTGCTCTGCGTGTGGGTGTGCTCTGCATGTGTTGTGCTTGTGGTTTTTGTCCATGGCTGAAGGGAAATGTGATATAAGCATGTACAACAAAATTGAAAACTTACCCGTCCAAATCACCACTATTAAACTTACTCATGATAATTATGCTATGTGGTCTGTGGTAATGGAGATGGTCTTTGCATCTCGTGGACAGGTTGGTTACATTATCGGTAAAAAGAAACAATCTACGTTATGATGCTTGGAAAGCTTGGTATATTGAAGACAATCTCGTTAAGACTTGGATTGTTAACTCTGTGTCCGCCAACATCCAAAACTTGATTCTTATATGGAAGACGTCTTATGAGATGTGGAAGAGCATGTATGGACAATGATGTCAATGTGTGAAAATTTATCAGTTGAATAGAGAAATAAATATTCTTCATCAAGGCGATTTATCTGTTACAGCTTACTATGTCTCGTTGAAATCTAAATGAGAGGATATTGATTACCACTCTGAAGAAAATTTGAAATGTTCTCAAGATGCTGAGATTTTATGGAAGCACGAATGGAGAATTAGGATATGTATGTATGTATATATATATATATATATATATATATATATATATATATATACATTTTTTGTGGTTTAAATCACACGTTTAAAAATAAAAGAAGTCAATTGCTTAACTCTGAGAATATTGATTCCATCTAATAAGTGTACAATCAAGTTCTTGCAAAAGAGCATCATTTGTTACTTATGAATGACAAACATGTTGAATACTTTGTCTTCGTCAGTCGTACGTATGATGCTATGAAAAATGAGCAGAAATGTACCCACTACAAACTATCTAATCACATAAATGGTAATTTTTGGTTCATGCACCCTGAAAAAAGGCAAGCTTATTTTAAGACAGATCAACGCACCCATCCTCGCTTCACAAAGGGAAGCAGGTTATTGTTATTGTTGCTAATCCTTCTACCCCTTTCACCGGTGAAGACATAAAAGTTTCTCGCAATCATATAAAAGAACTACAATGATTATTGAAAAAGGTTTTGATTGAGGGCTCACGTCCTGTGGATATTCAAAAGAATGTTCAAGCCCTTGTTACAAATAAAACTGAAGGTAAAATTCCCACCTCTTCTGAGTGAATCATTGATAGTGATTCTTTTGACCATATTACAGGTGATCTAAAAATGTTTTGTGAGTGCAAATTATCCTCGAGAAAGGACAAAGTTATTGTAGCAGTGGATCTCCCACCGCTATTGCTGGAAAGGGCACTATAGTTGATCGCTTCATTCTTCATGATGCTTTGCATGTCCTAAAATTTCAAATGAACATCATTTAAAGTTACAAAGGAACTGAAATGCAGAATAATCTTTGATAAGAACTCTTGTGTGCTGCATGACATGGTGATTGGGAGGGAAATTGGGATTGGTTTGATAAATAATGGCATTTGTCGTCTTCCTGCTCATAGTGGCCACTCATTTGCTTCTGTGGTTCAAGATGGTAGAACTAAACAAGACAATTCTGTTTTGGTTAAACGATGGTATGAATGTTTTGTTTATGTTAATTTTTGCTATTGAAAAGCATGTTGCCTGATATTTTCCCTGATGTGGCTGATACTATTTTCAATTGTGAAGTTTTTCAATTGAGACTTGAACAACTTTTCCTTCATCTAAGAGTAAATCTAGCTATGCATATGAGCCCGTTCATTCATTTGTTTGGGGACCGTTCAATATGATTACGTGGTAGGGACATCGTTATTATAACATTGTTGATGATAGGTCAAGACATACTACTATTTATCTCTTTAAGAATAGAAGTGATGTTCCTAAACTTCTCAGTGACTTTTATCAATTAGCTGAAATCAACATGATGCAAAGATCAATTTTTTCATTTTAACAATGCAAAAGAGTATTTGTGTCTCTCCAGGAGATGTTAGTAACAATGGTATAATCCATCAGACTTCATTTGTATATATACCTCAACATAATGACATTGCTGAGAGAAAAATATACGTATTCTTGAAATTACACGGGCCTTACTTTTTCAGAGAAATGTGCCAAAATGATATTGAGGGGAAGTTGTGATTACTGGCATGTTTCTAATGAATTGGATGGCATCCAAAATCCTTAGTGGAAACTCTCTATTCGCACGAGTTTTTTCTGATCAGGTTCCTTTCAATTTAACACATCATGTTTTTGGTTGTGTGTGCTTCCTTTACACCAATGATATCCTAATGTACAAAAATTAGATCCTAGAGCTACAAAAGATTTTTTCTTGGTTACTTTACCACTCAGAAAGGGTATATGTGTTTCAATTCCTCCCTAGGTAAGATGGTCTCTACAAAAAGATGCCTTCTTTTTTGAGATAGAAGTGTTCTTTCATCCTTCTCCTTTTCAGGGGGAGAATAAATGTAAAGAGGATCAGGATTTGTAGTTCTTAAGTGACATTGCCTTACATAGGAATTTCATATGCAGGGGAGTCATATGTACAAGGGCAGACGTAGAGAAAATAGATTATTTGAGAAAGTTTACACTAAGAGAGTCATGGGTGATGAAGAAGGCACCAATCCCAATCCATTTACTCCTTAAATGATCCATGTCCAATTTACTCTGTGAGTATACCTGTTTCCCATGATTAATATGCTAATAATGAGATGCAGGGGGCTGTTAATGAGCAACTACAAAATTCCATTGCGAACAAATGAGAAAAGCAAGTGATTAAGACCCCTGCTAGATATGCAGAATGTACTCAACATTTGATTCAAAGATATGTTTCTTGCTCAAATCTTAGTCCCTCTTATAATTGCTTTATCACCTCTCTTGATTCCATTGGCATTACCAGGAATAATAGTGATGCTAGTCAAATTGGTTGCTTGCTATGTAGGATGAGATGAATGCCCTTATAAAAACGATAGTTGGGAGATCATTGATGTTCAGGGGAAGCTAATATTGTTGGGTCGAAACATGTGTATACCATTAATTATAACCTAGAAGAAACTATCGATAGATATAATGCTCATTTAGTCGCAAAGGGATTTAGTCAGAAATATGTGATAGTATATAGAGACATTTGTCCATGTTGCCAAGATTAATATTGTCTATGTTATCATCTCCGTTGTTATTAAACAAGGTTGGAAGATGTCACAATTGGATATTAGAAAAGCTTTCTTGAACGGGGAGTTAAAAGAAGAAGTGTACATAGAAACGCCTGAAGGCTATGAGAAAAAAGGAGATATTGTAGACTAAAGAAAGCTCTTTAAGGGCGTAAACAATCTCCTTGAACGTGGTTCAAGCGGCTTGGATGACTATGCTTGATGTGAGATATAAATAAGGAAATGGAGATCATACACTCTTTGTAAAGCCTACAAATAAGAGAATTTCTATCCTTATTATTTATATTGATGATATGATTGTTACATGTGATGAAGAGGAAGAAATGTGCAAATTAAAGAGCAAACTTGCTTCCAAGTTTGAGTTAAAAAGCTTAGAATGCTAATATACATTCTTGACATTGAAATTGGAATAACTAAAAGGGGATTGTGCCTATCCCGAAGGAAGTATGCTCTTGATCTTTTGAAGGACACATGTAAACTTGGATGCAAGCCTTGAACCACTCATATTAGTTAATCATTGTTTGAATATTCACGATGGAGAGAAACTTGAAGAAAGCCAAAAAAATGTGTTATCAAAGACTTGTAGGTAAACTGATTTATCTTACCCTTATAAGGACCGATATTATTTATGTTGTGAATGCGGTTAGTCAATTCATGCATGATCCTTCTCATACTCATATGGAGGATGTTTCTCCGATTCTCGGGTATGTCAAGAAATACCCAGGGAAAGGATTAATATTTAGGTGATACACAAATTTGGATATTGAAGGATATACTGATGATGATTGGGCATGTTCTATTGATGATAGGAGATCTACCTCTGGTTGCTTTATTTATCTAGGAGGAAATTTTGTTATCTTGCGAAGAAAGAAATAGTTGGTTTGCGCCAGATCTTGATCCAAAGCTGAGTACCTTGCTATTGCAAATGTGGTTACCGAGATGTTATGGCTAAAAAATATCCTACATGATATTGGGATGAGTGTTGATCATCTAATGAAGTTTCCTGTGATAACAAGGTTGTCATCAACCTTGCTAATAATATTGTACTCCATGATAGAACAAAGAATGCTGAGATTAATATGAAGGATATGGGAAAAAAATCCTCAAGCGCATCATGGAAGCGTGATGATCACATCGATTGCGATCGGGAGCGACTAGTCGCACAAGTTGCTCCGGGAAGCGGAAATTAAAATTTTTATGTGATGAAACCACATGACCCAAGAACACTTCTCAGATCGTTTCATCTAAACCATAAACAAGTAATAGGATTACCCCTTGAAGCGTGGTTGCAATCGAGTCTCTAAACCAAGAGACCTTATGTCTCAAGTCCGATCCGACGGAGGAGACACTTGCGAGCGCAGGAATGAATCGTGTGCTCCTCGCAATCCATATTGATGATCCAAGTGGTGGATCTCCTGATTTCGTCACATGAGATCCAACATCTTCTTCACAAGTGAGACACACCGAAGGAGATGGAGATCCACGAGCAAGAACTCCAGCAACATAACGACGATGCTGCATCGATGTCGATTCTCTCAATGACTCCATGGTGGACGGCCATATGAGAGAGATGGAGAGAGGCACATGACGTGTAGAGAAAGAGAGAAGAGAGCATTCATTAATCATATTTCTTGAAAAGCAATTGACGCCTCTTCTTATATAGGGTTTTGGGAATCTATGGATCCCAATCCATGGACAACACACAATCAATGGTTGAGATTGATTTGTGTTTCTCTCAATGGCTATGATCTTGTTGTAAAAACACAACAACAATTAATTTAATTTAATTTAATATATATTGATAAATGAATATATTTAAATTCAAATCAAATCAATTAATTATCCCTGGAGATAATGAGGAGATAAACCGTATCCCCTAAAAAGGGGGGATGGCTACCAACATCTCTTGAGATCTCATTATCTCATGAGATCTCATTATCTCATGAGATACATTATCTCATGATATCTCCATGATTTACAACAACAATTGTTGTAAATTATTTCACAAAAATAATTCATAATTATCTTCTGAAATATTGCAATCATGCCATTGGAAAAATGTGAATCACATTCACATCTCAAAACAAAATGCAAATTATATTTTAATTAATCACCCAATGTGAATCCAATTCACATCAATAATTAATTAACAAATATAAATCACAAATATCTCTCTCTTATATATTATAAATCGCATTTACTATATATATAAGATTAATATGGATATTGTTATCCATATAATTCATATCCATGATAATTAAATCGTATTTAATCATGTTGGATCTATATTCTCATGTGCCAAAATAATATGAATCACATTCACATTATTCACATCTTCGATAATTAAATCACATTTAATTATCTCAGATAACTCTCCTTATAATATGAATCAAATTCATATTATCCATAATAATTAAATCACGTTTAATTATCAATTTTCTCGATGGTCGGATACATATATCAACAATGAAATTATCCATGAACTCTTTCAAGGATAATGCGCTTTCTCCGCGGATACTTGGAGATAAGGACAGGGCGATTGTATTGTTCCACGTATAGTGACTTGGATATTGATATCACATCTCAAATCTAGATCTTGGGCCTCCCACAGATGCTTGCTTAAATCAAGATTGCAAATCTAATCTTCTCATTGTATCTGAATCACATTCAGACCAATGTCCAACATTTGGACCAAGATCAGATTACTTCTCTGCTAGAGGAGTCACTAAAATCCAGACCCATTCCACCACTCTCTAGGAATGGAAGCGTCACGGTTATACAATCATTTATGATCACATCTCCCTCAGGTATTCCCAACACCTGTACATCCTGCATACTGGAAGACTCAGAATAAACCCGAAGTATTAGATCAACTTTACACTGTCTACTTCAGGGTTCCATCAGTAAGTTTCTCATTTAATCATTGGGAGTCGGTATCGATCATATACTTTCCAAAAGCATATGTCATACATAGGTCTTGATCATATACTTTCTAAAAGTATATATCAAACCTATAAATTCAGTCAAGCTTCCAAAGTGAGACGACCGTGCATGGAATTCGATTTTTCCCAATATCTCATGAGTGAGCTCATGTCTTCCGGTTCAATAATGAACTTATATGATCCCTTTGAGAGATCGTATTACTCATATGCCCTTATATGCACACCAGCGCGCCAGTGTATAGACCTTGATTAGGTCATCAACCTATTGGTCTGCCAAATGTGCATACTCAGACATATAGTAACACATCTGTCTCCGGTTAGAGGATGCTTGCCTGTATCGTGACAACATATGATATAGGACTTTGGTTATCTCGATCTCGTTAAGTCAACTCTTTGACCTAACTAATCTGACACCTCTGAATTTCTATTTCTATGCAGAGGACCTGCATCAATAGGTCGGTCAAATATCAGCCTATGTGAGAAAGGATTGCCATCTCTTACTCAGGCTGGAGAGATGATCTCTTACTCAGACTGGAGATCATCTCTTAACAATAATTTGACAGTGCTTGATGAGTCCTCAATCTAACCCTTTAGATATTCATCCAAGCACCAGCCTCTATGACTCAATTATTGAATCAACAACTGTATGATTATTAAGATGGCCATGGTACATAACCCTAATTGTACTAAGGTACCTATTATGCAAATTATTTATTCTTTATTTCAGATCAGGGAATGATATGTGCAATAACATTTATTGCATAATGGCTCGTTGTGGGCTCGCATGTTCAACATAATAGACATTTCATTAGAGAATGAATATATTGCGGAGACTTGTGCCTTTCGCACATCAAGAAAAGTGATCAAGTTGCTAACATGTTTACCAAGGGTCTCTCTATGGTAGATTTTGAGAAAAATGGGGACAAGTTGGGCATATTTAATATCTACGCTCAACTTGAGGGGAGTGTTAATGTTACATGTATTTGGGTAATTTGATCTTGGATGAGGACCCATTTTCCCAACTCCGTATATATGTAACTTACCCCACTAAAAAGAGGATATGCTAAAAACCCTTACTATTTTGGGGGTTAGTGCAATGAGGCTTCAACCTCTCCGTGGTTTTTCCTCTCGATAGACGTTATCTCTTTGCCTCTGTGGATTATATGCTTGATAGATTCTAATGTTAAATATTGTAGTTGCTCTGCAAGCACTCTTTTATTCCAAGAGTTGAGTTTTCTTGAGTTCTTTTTGTTTGGATTAGATTCCCTTAAAAATAACCAAAATCAATAGGCGGATCATGCATGATATATCAACTACGAGAAAGTATATCAACCACAAACAAAATAAACCAAAGATGCACAGAGAATTTTTAACATGCAAAACCCTTAATGTGAGGGGAAAATCTATGGGGTTGATCACAACCCAACACCAAGCACTATAATCGAAGTAATCTCACATGAGGGTCTTACAAAAGGCTGGACCTCAATATGATACTACAAATCACCAAATAATGGAGAATGATAGAGAGGATAAATATTACCCAATTGTAAATCCGTCACCAAACTGTAGGGAAGAATGCTGGAGAAGAACTACTCTAAAGGTTACTCCCTCCAAACTCCGTGGCAACCACGAACTTTCTTTCTTCTTCCTCTCTCTTATTCATTCTTATGCTAGGAGTGCTTGTATTGGGATGATCCTAGTATGAACCTCATTCCCCCTATTTATACTCATGGAGATGAGCAAATAAGGAAATATGGACTCCTACTTCCAATAAGATTAAGAAAAGATAACTCCTAATCCTAAAAGGTAATTGATCTCCTTCTCCAATCGATAGTTGATTTTTCCTTTTCCAAATAGGAATACCAATGTCCTATATTTATATGGAATAGGTTTCGACAAGGAGGGGAACCCATCCAACAAATCTCAACCTCACCGACGATGTGGGAACTGCTCCAGACCTGTGAGGGAGCAGCATCTCTCAAACTTTCCAAGTGGCAAAGTCTTTGTCATCATATTGGCATCGTTGTCATATGTGTGGATCTTATCAAGTACAAGCAGCTTCGATTCTAACACATCACGTATCCAATGATATCTAACATTGATGTGCTTCGATATTGCATAGAATGTAGAGTTCTTGCCAATGTGAATAACACTCTGACTGTCACAGTAAAGCACATACTTGTCCTGATGAAAATCAAGTTCCTATATGTACTTCTTCATCCATAGAAACTTCTTGCATGCCTTTATAGATGCAGTGAACTCTGCCTCTATAGTGGATACAACGACACACTTCCGATAAAGCAACACACTTCTAGAGATGAGACTGCCAAGAAACTGCACCACCTGCAAAGGACATTATGTAGACAGATATGGATTTTCTCCCATCAATGTCACCCATCATATCTGAATCTGTGTATCCAAGAAGAATAGGCTTCTTTGCTCCAAAACAAAGAGAGTAACTGCTAGTACCTCAAACATACCTCAAGATCGATTTAACTGCTTCCCAATGTTGTTTTCCTGGATTTGAAATGAACCTACTACCAACTCCAACTACATAAGGACTATCCGGTCTCGTACAAACCATTGCATACATGAGAGTACTTGTGGCTGATGCATAGGGAACTCTTTCCATATCTTTCTTTTTTGCATTATTCTGTGGGCTATCTTTGTAACTTAACTTGAAATACGCTCCAAGAGGAGTGCTAGATGGCTTTGCTTTCTCATATGAAATCTTTGAAATACCTTCTCAATGTACTTCTCTTGTGAAAGCTGAAGTTTCCTTACTCCCCTATCTCGAATGATCTTCATGCCCAATATCTGACTTGCATGCCCCAAGTCCTTCATAGTAAAGGACTTGCTCAACTCTTTCTTTAATCCAGAAATTCTATCTCCATTGTTGATACAATCAGTATGTCGTCAGCATAAAACAACAATATGATGAAATCATCACCAAAGAATTTCTTCACGAACACACAATGGTCTGAAGTGGTATTGGAGTAGTCATGCTCCCTCATGAGCGAGTCAAACTTCTTGTACCACTGCCTAGGTGCTTTCTTCAAGCTATATAGACTTTTCTTCAGTCTGCAAACATAGTTTTCCTTGCCTTTGATCATAAAGCCCTCTGGTTGCAACATGTAAATTTCCTCCTCAAGGTCACCATGAAGAAAAGTTGTCTTCACATCCATATGTTCAACCTTCAGATCAAGACTAGATGCCAAGCTGGAACCACCTTGATAGAAGACATCTTTACCATAGGAGAAAAGATCTCCTCAAAGTCAACTCCCTTCTTTTGGTTAAAATCTTTCACAACCAGCCTAGCTTTGTACCTTGAATTTGTAGAGTATTCATCATATTTCACTCTATAAATCCACTTGCTTCTCAATGCTCATTTGCCTTTGGGCAACTTGACAAGTTCAAAAGTATGATTGTCATGAAGGGACTCCATTTCCTCTTTCATAGCTTCTATCCATTTCTCCTTGTTTGCATCTTGCAAGGCTTCTTCATAGCATTCAGGCTCGTCGTTATCCGTCAACAAAATGTACTCATATAAAGAATATCTGGTGGAGGGTTGTCTCGTCCTCACGGGTTTCTGTGATGGAGAGCCTAAGAAGAAGAAGATCCCTCATCATCATGCTCATCATCATCACTACCGTCATCTGCATCATCATCCGGGGTAGAGATCTGTGGTACATCCTCCTCATGTCCTGCATCATCTGTTCATATGCATCATCTGTCACCGCATGTGGAGCCCACTACAAAGGAACTGCCTCCATATCATATGGCTGATAACTGCTTGAAGGAGAGTCCTTAGCAAACTTCTTGATGTCTTCGATGGTTTGATCTTCAAAGAAGATCACAAGCTCCTCACCAGTTTCTTATCAACTGGACCATATAACCTGTAGCCAAGCTCATCTTGTCCATATCCCAAGAAGATGCACTACTTTGTCTTTACGTCCACCTTGGACCTTTCATCCTTGAGAACATGCACAAATGCGAGGCATCCAAACACCCGCAAATGGTTGATGAGACATTCTTTCCATGAAAAACCCTGTCAGGACCATCACCATCCAAGGGTACATGTGGAGATAGATTAATAACATGAACAACAGTATAAAGTGCTTCACACCAAAAAGATTTAGATAACTTAGCTTCAGAAAGGAGACATCTGACTTTCTCCATTAAGGTCTTGTTCATTATCTCTGCAATGCCATTTATCTATGGCGTCTTGGACGGAGTCTTATGGTGCCTCATACCATGAGACCTGTAATACTCATCAAATGACCCAATATACTTACCACCATTATCATTACGGATGCATTTAAGTTTCTTACCAAATTGTCCCTCCACTAGTACAAGGAAGTCTTTGGAAACACCAAAGACCTGGCCATTCCTCTTTAAGGTGTAGACCCAAACTTTCCTGGAGAAATCTTCAATGAATGTAACAAAATAAAGTGCACCATCAAGAGAACTTACTTTCAACAGACCACAAACATCTGTGTGAACAAGCTCCAATGGTTGCATCTTCCTAGAAGGTGGATAACTCTTAAAGGAGACTCTCATCTACTTCCCAGCCAAGCAGTGTCTGCATCTTTCCAGCTTCTCTTTCTTGACATCTATCAACATATTCTTCCTCACCAAATATTACAACCCCTTCTTGCTCATGTGCCCCACTCGTCGACGCCACAACTCAATGGATTTTGCATCTGCAGTCACATGTGTAACATCATGCGAGATGGAAGCATTCATGGTGTAAAGATTGGTGCTATACTTCTTTCCACGAGCAACAACCAAGGACCCTCAGGTAAGCTTCCATTGACTACCATCAAAAGTGTTAATGTATCCTTCATCATCAAGCTTTCCTGCAGAAATGAGATTTAAGTGCATTTCTGGTGCATGCCTCACATCTTTGAGCGTCAACACAACTTCATTGGCATTCTTCAATACAATATTAATAATGCCAACAATAGGGGACAAAGAACCATTCCCCATCTTCAATGTGCCAAAATCACCAGCTATATATGAAGAGAAAAACTCTCTGTAAGATGTGACTTGTACAGCAGATCCGCTATCAACAAGCCAAGAAGTACCATCCTGTACGACATTTACCATCTCCTCATCACAAATAATGAAGAGCTCATGTTGTGTAGCTGTAGCAACTTGTTCATTCTTTTTCTCGTACTTGTTGCCACCATTCTTGTTGTCTCTCTTGATCTGGAAGTAATACTTCTTGATGTGCCATTTCCTCTTGCAATAGTGACACTCCATATTCTGATATATGGATCTGGACTTGCTTCTGTCATTATCTCTACCTTTACCAGTCTTGGTTCGGCTCCTCCCCCTGTTCTCTATGATAAGAACATCTGAATGTGAAGAGCTTCCTTGGGTTTTTCTTCGCATCTCCTCATTGAGAATACCAAACTTGACTGTCTCCAAAGAAACAACCCCATTAACTGTAGAATTCGTAAGTGAGATTCGAAAAACCTCTCATGAATCTGGTAGAGTAATAAGCAGTAGCAGTCCCAACATCTTATCTTCAAATATTATCCCTATGCTCGTCAACTGGCTAGTAATTCCTAGGAACTCATTCAGAAATTCTAGTACACAGTTGCATTCCTTGAACCTCAAATTCACTAGTCTCTTGAGAAGAAACAGTTTTTTACTTCCCGTCTTAGAGGCCTAAAGATTTTTCAACTTCAACCACAAGCTTCTGCGTGACTTTCATCTTGGATATGGTTATAGACATTCTCATCAACAAAATGTCTTATAAAGCCGCAAACCTGCTCATGTTCAAACTCCCATTCTTCATATGTTTTGGCTTCAGGCTTCTATGTGGAGAACACGAAAAGGTGCATAGACTTCACATATAAAAGATCCTTCATCTTGTTCTTCCCCAAATTGTAATTAATCCCATTAAAACTTATCATCCTTCTTGAACCAAACTCCATTTTGTTATCCGCCATTGAACCTTGCTTTGATACCACTTGTGGGGAACAGATTCCCACTATAAATTGAATTGCAGAAAAATAACCAAAGTCGATAGGCAGATCCTGTACGATATATCAACTACGAGAAAGTATCTCAATCATAAACAAAATCAACCACATGTGCACGGAGAAATTTTAACGTGGAAAATCATCAATGTGAGGGAAAAAATCACAGGGTTGATCGCAACCCAAAATCAAGCACTATAATCGAACTAATCTTCCGTGAGGGGCTTACAAAAGATCGGCCCTCAATATGGTGCTACAAATCACCAAACAATGAAGAATGATAGAGATGAGAAATATCATCCAATGGTAAATCCATCGTCAAACTGTAAGGAATTATGCTGGAGAAGAACTGCTCCAAAGGTTACCCCCTCCAAACTCCGCGGCAACCATGGACTTTCTTTCTTCTTCCTCTCTCTTATTTCTTTCTTATGCTAGGAGAGCTTGTGTTGGGTATATATATATATATATATATATATATATAGGAGAAACTTCAAATGAGGTTGGGTCTCACCAATATTGCGGTGAGCCTTCAATCTCGTCCTTCTATTTTTAATCGTGCGGATGCAATTAATGACTCATTAATAATATTTTTTAAACTCGTGAAAACCTATTTTAGTCTTTTGTCACATTCTAAATATAGAATGTAACAACCCGCATTTATCTCCATTAATTACCATCTATATTTTCAAAACCTAATTCAATTTCTTGCCTGCCGAAAATTAAACCCTAACTTTTCTTATATCTCTTCCTCGTATCTCTTTCTCTCTATACAATAGCGGCGGCGAGAATGGTGCAGGCAGATGCAAGTTGTGCAACGAGTCGATGGCTGACTCGCCGGGGGAGGAGACAACGACAAAGGACTACGATGACGTGAAGAGCTCTGCCATTCCGTCATGGTTGTGGAGCACGAGTGGCGAATCGCGGTCTCTCGTGTCATCATGTGTAGCAGCAGAACATTGTCGGTGGTTCTCCGCCGCCTCTCCCACGATGTCACCTTGAAGGCCCACCGCCTTTTCCAGTTGTAAGCACACGAACTACTACGTTTGTTATTTAGATTGAGCATTTGACAGCTATTTTCCAGTTGTATTTGATATGAAAATCAAACTTTCGACTTCAGGGATAGGGAAGGATGTCACATATCTACGTTACTTTTTTCTCTGGAAGTCAAATATACATATACTCTTCCATCCATATGGAGAGTTCATCCGAAGAGGAAAGCCAAACATAGGATGGTTTATAATGGATTCTCGAAATTCTGAAGATCACATATGTATGTGCATGCTTTTTGCAATGTTTTGCACGAAGGAGGAGGATACACATTTTTAAAGATGCCATTGCATCTCTTACTTCAAATAAATCATGGAAAAAAGTGAAAGTAGTTTTGATTGAAAATCTAAATAGATGACCGGATCAATTTTATTGAGGATCCAACTGTTAAAATATGTGTACAGCAGAGTAAGATACATCGAAGTTTAAAGGCAATCGGTATTAAACTATTAATTGGGATGCTGAGAGATGTGAGGTAGAAAGATATGCCATAATGTTTCTCTGTAACCTTTTTGGTGTTTTTAGTTTTGATATCCCGAAGCTCTTGTAACAAAGTAGAAATGGGGGTTGGCACAAACACGCAATCGAGGTTTTTTTACAAAAATGGGAATGTTTTGTGCAAATATTGAATTTTTTTTACAATATCATGTCAATTTTTTACATTTCCAATATCTAACAGTGTACCTATTTGTCGCAGAACTCTACAGAAATATTAAAAAGTGATCAGTTCATTTTACAAAAGAGCGCCTAAAATTTACAAAATGATCAGACACTCTTACAAAGGAGCAAGATTCCGTTACATTATCGTATAATATTTTTACTTAACTGATCTTCAGATTTACATATTTATTTACCTTTTTTACAAATCTCAATGTTTTTCTCTATTTTGCAGGACTCGAAAACATGTATGGCAATTGAACTTTAACGCAATGGAAAACATGCGTGAATTTTACAAAGAAGGGATATTCAGTTACAAATATTGACAGATTTTTTACAAAACAATCATACACTATTACAAAAAAGTTGAAGCTTACAAAGAGGAAAAATACTCTTACAAAAAACTCACTGAAGTTACAAAATGAATTTACAGATTTACAAAACTTATACAACATTTATAAAATAAAATTACACTAATAAAATGAAATCATTAATGAAATTTTACAAAGACTATAATATATTTTACAAAAACTCGTTGTAATTTACAAATCTGTTGTTGATTTCAGATCGTTTGGAATAAAATCCGAAAGTAATCAATAAAGGCATTTGTGAAAATACCAAATCGAGAAAAGCTTTGAATGACAATTTGAAACCAATAAATGAAACTCGAAATTAATGAAATTAATTTGACGAAAATGCCCTTTTCGATGAGGTTTTTGATTCAACCGTCAGATTGAGATCTGACGAATCTGGTCGATGGCTCACCACAATTTCAGTGAGACCCCACCTCATTTGAAGTGCCCCCTATATATATATATATATATATATATAGGGACTGGGGAGCCTACACCCATGAGTAGGTAACTTTCCTACACCTACCTCTTCTTCCCTAATTTTTTTGATTTTTTTGAAATGATTTTTTAGGGGATTTACTTAAAATATTAAATGAAATACGCGTTTCAAATTTCATGTAAAACAGACATTCCTAGCAGCTCCATCGGAAGGGGGCAGAACTGTGAGGCGAGGAAATAAGGTAGGGCCTCATTTTTACTGCTAACATAGTACCAAAACCAATCCACAAGGAAGGGAACCCATCCAACACTTTTGTCTATTTACTTAATTTTATTTCCCTAAACTTCCATCATTTAGTTAGAAGCGAAGTTCCAATGTTGTGCCTCTTAATCAGCATTGCAGTGTTGTTTAACATGCCATTTTCTTGGGGAACAACGCAATCATGTTCCTTTTAGCAAGCATGGACTTTTAATTCCTAGTATTTGTAACATTGTGATAACTTAATCAACATTGATAACATTTTACAACGTGCATTTTATGACCATCGAATTTTTGACGTCGTGTCTTGGATGGTGTAACTGATTGATTGTAAATACTTTTCTTTGACTTCGTTATTATAATAACCACTGACTATCTACATATCCTTTGTTCTTTTAGTTGATGATGAGTATATAATCATAGGTTCAGCAGATATCAACCAGAGGTCCATGGATGGAGTCCGAGACTCAGAAATCACTATGGGTGCATACCAGCCTTGCCAATTATCTGGCAGTAATCCATCCCATGGTCAAATCCACGGGTTCGGGTTGGCTTTGTGGTATGAATATCTGGGCATGCTTGATGAGGTCTTCAACAATCCAGAGAGCGAGGACTGTGTTAAGAAAGTGAGCTACACTGCTGGCAAATACTGGGATCTCTACTGAGTGAGAATTTTGTGCAGGATCTCCCCAGGCGTCTATTTAGTTATACAATTGGAGTATCCTCTGATGGCACAGTTACTGAGTTGCCAGGATCAGAGTTCTTTCCCGACACGAAAGCTCGTGTCCTTGGCACTAAGTCTAACCATCTGCCACCAATTCTACCTACCTGAGTTGCTTGCATCACCATCATGGTTTCCTTTTCTCACATTCTCTCTTTCCTTGGAATAAGTTGGTGTTAGTGCTTCTTGCTGCACCTGCCAGCTATGGAATTCATCAGAGGATTTCGGACTTCAGATGCCACTTTCTGCTTAATTTTCATGAAGTTTTTAATTAAAAATTGATCTTGTTTATATATATATATGATTATTTATTGCCACTCACGTGTTCTCTCATTGTTGTGATTAAGGACAATGGATGATAATCAACAAATTGAAATGAACAAGAGTTATACTGTGTTCACATTTCCTCATAAACTGTTGGGAATCAATCTGTACATAGAAAGAATTGAGAAAACAAATACCAGAAATGAATTTACATGGCAAAATCCATCTATAAAAGTAAGAAAAGGAATACAAGAAAGAGAGAGATTCCTCTATAAAGAGGAAAGAGTACAACACATGCAAAACTCTAGGAAATGCTGTTCAGTGTTCCAAAAGAAAGTGGGATACTTCCGATTCCTTTTAGTATGTCAGATTATTATTTTCTCATCGGATGTGTAATCATATGCCTACTCAAAGTGCTGACTTAATCCATTTTAATATGTCAGATCTCAATTGGATTGTTGGTGTAAGTTCAATCAGAAATTTTAATTTAATCAGAAAATTTCCCCCTTAACTAGGACTTCATATATAGATCGTATCTCTTCTTTCCGTGGTAAGGCTCTTATAGCTTGAACATTCGAACCAAGTTTATGAGGGCCACTGAACTTGGTCAATGGTTGGCTTCCTGCCCTGATTATTCAAGGAGAGTTCTATGTGAAGGCTATGGTGATGGATTTCTATTTAAATGTTTGTTTTTTTGTATCCATGAGTTTAGACTTGTTTCTTGCAAATTATATTATTCATGAATGCTTAACTATACAGATCTATGGGCTGAATGATGTGTATAAGATTAATATTGTCATAAATTTATTCATATGTATGCTTTCGTAATCCATATAGTGCATGGATTAGTTCTGGCACTATGTTAGCAGTAAAAACCTGTGAGGCCCAAGGACTTCGGATTAATGGCTCGTAGAAGCTTTTCCCTTGGAAATATAGGCTCGCTGGATTTCTGAATGCAAGGAATTCTTTCTCCATCTCAGTGAATTAAGTGGTTTCTGGAAATTATTGGTACAAGATTGTCCTTGCCATCAAGACTGCGAAATTCTAATTTTTGGCTGCAACATCCAGTCAAATGGTTTTGTGTTCAGCATATTGGCTTCTGTTCTACGGATCAGTTTCAAATTTTAGACAATGCTGATTAAAAAAATCGACGGCAAAGACGTCTCTATCTCCAGTGCCAGAAAATAAACTGCACGAAACAAAAAAGTTGCCAACTGTTATCTGCATAGATTCAGAAATATATTTCACAGCAGTTAAACTCATCTTACTTATAGGAATTTTTTATTTTAAATGTTGAGAAATCTGAAAGACGTTATCGCTTTTTATCTGATACTAATTATCAAAATTCTTCTATCTGTTGCCTGCCAAGTTTTCTTTTCCTCCTTTCATATGTAGCAATGTTTATCATTAGGCTCGATGCAATATCTTTTCATTTTCATTGCAGTTTCCTCCTCATCCATGAATGCAGTGCAGTATGGGAGGGTCATCTTAATTATAACCACAATACTATTTACAGATATTGAATCTATCAATACCCAATTTACATTTTCCTATAATTGTAGTCCATATTAAACTACATATCCATGAATATAATAAATAGTGTAAAAATGCATATATCGATGTGGTCAGGAGTAGATCATCTGGAGTATCTCTGCTGAGAATTTGAAAGATCTCTCCGTTTCTTCCAGGCAGCGAGTCTTCTCCTCTTGCGACCAGCTCTGAGAGGAAAAACTTCCATGAACGTGTTAAATTTGTGTAAAGAACTCATAGTGGCAAGTACATATTGCATCTTATGAGCAACTCACTTTAGTGATCAAGTTTAGTTTCTCTCTAACTCCCTGCAGGAGCTGGGGGAGGTTGCCCTCCCACTCATAAAATGTGAGCTTCGTACCCTCTAGTATTTTCTTTGATACCTATAAAATCAACAGATACAATCAAAGTCAAGTTTTTTTTTCCATACTGAATTATGCCATGTATGAATCATGATGCTTTAAAATTCATGAACTTTAATCTGTGTAATGTTTGGTTCCAAGTTCGAACTCTTCTAGATAAGAAATAATTGAACTCCAACAGGTAACCTTAGTACGCACACATTTGGAAGTCCATGTCGATTTTGTTAGGGATTTTTACCCGGCAAACCCTATAATCTTTCAAAATTACATCTACGACCTTTGAAACATCGTAATTCCTCCCCCAACCCTATAAAATTGCTAACCCTTACCTTACAGACCTTGCGGTTAAGCCCCGTTAATTGACCCGTTAAAATTAACCAGATTCCGTTATATTCATTTATATTATACCCAATTTATTTATTAAATTTACAAGGAGTGCCACTATCTAAGACCCCCCCCCCCCGCGTCCCCGACGATGCGGCTCCCTCCCTTCCCCCCGCGTCCCCGACGATGCGGCTCCCCCCTGGCCGATGATGGAGGCCCCTCCTCTGCCGCTTGCTGCCCCGGTCGATGGTGGAGCCCCTGCTTCGCCAACCTTCCCGGCCGACGGAGCCCCTGCTTCGCCCACCCGTCCCCACCCCCACCGATGGAGCCCCCGCCCGCCGACGATGTCCGTCCTGCAAAGCCCCCGCCGCTGGTCTGCAATCTCCAAACCCCACATGAGACCCCCCCGCTCGAAGCAGGTCGTGGTCCTCTGCTTGAAGCCCCCCTACCCCCCTCTTCCCACACCATCGTTGTCTCCTGCACCCGCCCACGAGCTCCGCGAAGCCCCCCCCCACCCCCCCGAAGCAGGTCGCGGTCCCCAACTCAAAGCCCCCGTCGTCTACCGCGACCACTTGCACCTACGAGCTCCACGACTACACAAACGCGTCAATTCTCCTGCTCGAAGCCTCCCCCGCCCCGTGCGACCACCTCTGCCCCAACTCGCCCCCACTCTCTTGCCCCCTCCCTCCCCGTCGATGATGGAGTCCCCGCCCCCCCTGCCCTCTTCTCCTCGGCCGACGATGGAGTCCCTGCCGCTTTCCTCCCCCCCGTTGGAGGCTCTCCCCCTGTCGCCGCCGCTTTCTGCAGGATTTTTTTTCTTATTCTTTTTTTATTTCGGCTAATCCTTATCGTTCGATGGTAAATTGGTTAGGTTAACTCTAGACTAACCCAAGTATTTGACTCAAATATAGTTAAAATTGACGGCAGGGTTTGTTGGGTAAGACGGAGCAAGTTTACGAGGTCAAGGGAGGAATTACGATGTTTCAAAGGTCGTAGAGGTAATTTTGAAAGATTATAGGGTCTCCCGTGTAAAAATCTCATTTTGTTATGCATTCATGTAACTTGTTAACTGTGGACAACTAGGGTGCATACCCGCGCTTCGCGGCGGGGGTTAAAATGAAATGTTAAAAACATAGAAAGATGTTTAAAAATTTAGATATGTGTTTTATGGAAATAAAATTGACAATGATTATTTATATGTTCAAAACAATCTAAAAATTTTTAAAAGGCATCTACCTTATGATTCTTATAATAACTTCTTTAAAAGAAAGTTGCATTAAATATTTTAACACATAAAAGTAACGATTAGGAGTGAAGGGAAATAATACAATCAACCTATGGTGATTGTTGTTCCTGATTTTATATATTACAAGAAACAACTGCGTAGTTTTGTTGGTGGATTTTTTTTTTAAAAAATGGGAGCCTTTCTTTTTTCGGGACATCATTTAGATTCTAACATCAACTACCTGCAAAATTTTATACAAAAAATTATTTAATCAACAGATACCCAACCTAGCTAGCGACACAATAATAATGAAAAATCCAAATAAGCAGAATGAAAATCCGACTAAAAATCTTCTGAATTGCATCACAAGTTGTGGAGTCAAATCTAAACAAATAACCACAATTAAAAACCCAACTCTAATAATAGTAATAGATTATGTTCCAATTAATAATATAAATCATCACTGCATAATATTAAACTGTTTATTTTAATATTAGAAAAAAAACATACGAATCACTTGTAATACAACGAATTTACTATACTAAAATGTAATGATTTTGAATCAACTAAGAACATGGTTAAATTTGAAACAAAATAAGCAATAGTAAAACAAAACTGAAATACCATTTTTTATATAAAAAAATCGTTGTTTTTAGTTAGAATTGTAGGTTATTTTAGGAGTTATAAAAGTGTAAACCAAGAAACATAAGGTGTAGAAGGCATGAGACATACATGTGATGTGGTTAACATGTCGAAAATTCAAATCAAATAAGTGATGGACAAACAAAATTAAAAGCAACCATTTCTTTTACATTTACTATTTGTATTTAGAGTTACATGTCATTTTAATAAATACAAAAATCTGGATAAAGAATCATAAGGAGTATAAGATAGGAGAGCATATCTGCATTGTGCCCAATTAGCTATAAGAATGAAAGGCTTAAAGGCAAGAAATGCATGAAACAGGACATCATACCTAGAGCATATCCTTTGATATAAATTAGCCAAGTACGCATGTTGTTGTTTTATCTAATGAGACTTTAATATAAAATGAAATACATTCAAAAGAAACTGCATATGGTTTATGATGGCACGATGATTGATTAAAAAAGGAAATATTGTGAGATGTTATAAATATGAGAAAAATGGGGCTGCTCCCACTCCCATTTCCCCCCAAATGTTTTTATTTTTTTGAAAAATAAAAATTTGTATATTCATCACTATATCCCTCTAACATTCTATTAAAATTTCGTCAGAAACATAGACTCCTACGGCCTCCATCCAAACATGGTCGATTTAAAAAATCCTACGACCATTAAAAAAATGATGTCTGGATGGAGGGTCTAGGAGTCTCTATTTCTGACGAAATTTTAATAGGATGTTAGAGGGATATAGTGATGAATATACAAATTTTTATTTTCCAAAAAAATAAAAAATTTGAGAAAAAATAGGGGTGGGAGCAATCCCGTTGGCTACTCCCAGGGAGCAACCATATTTTTCTCTATAAATATATGTAGTATGTTTTCTACATATAGTTTATAACTATTCAATACCTGAGAATATCATCAATAATACCGCACAAACCCATAAAAAATGTTAGAAATCGACCAAGAGTATAGAAGAATACAACTACATTGCATCAACAAAAACATCAATTTCACCAAAAGAAAAATCGATAACAATATATTAGAATAAATGCACACTTAAATAGCTACTATGAATACATATCACTATCTCATATTCATTCTTTTTTAAAGTAATAACGCAACAACAATTTTCAGACGAAAACCTTGATATAAAAATCCGAAATAACAATTTCTCCAAAAAAAACCCCGATATAAACATCCGAAAATATCATCAATAATTCATTCACAGACTCACTCAAATTGATTAAAAAATGACAAAAAAACAAATCAACACAACAATATAACATAAGCAAAACCCCTGATATAAATGAAAGTTATAAAATATAATTTATTGGAGTGAGAGGAAAAGGGTGGAGAGAGAATATGAGGAGAGAGAGAGAGAGTGGGAGAGAGAAAAATACGAAGAGAGAGGGGAAAGAAATCTAGCGTGGAGAGAGGGGGAAGGGAGAGAGAAATTCGGGAGTACAGAGGGCGAAAGAGAGAAATAGGGGGAGAAAGTGGAGAGGGAAAGGGAGAAAGAGGGAGGGAGGGAGAGAGAGAGAGTGAGTGGTGGATTAGATAAACTCGGGGGACAGAGAGAAAAGGCGAGAGAGAGATCGGGTGGGAGCCGACATTGAGTGGGAAGTGAGGGAAGAGAGAATAGAATGACACGTGGCATGTAGATAGGAAGAAACTCACTAATAGTAGAAAGTGGAGAGGGAAAGGGAGAAAGAGGGAGGGAGGGAGAGAGAGAGAGTGAGTGGTGGATAGATAAACTCGGGGGACAGAGAGAAAAGGCGAGAGAGAGAGATCGGGTGGGAGCCGACATTGAGTGGGAAGTGAGGGAAGAGAGAATAGAATGGCACGTGGCATGTAGATAGGAAGAAACTCACTAATAGTAATAGTAATAGATGTGAGGAGGAGGAGAAACCATTCTGCCAATCATCCTGCCACCTGCACTGTGTGCAAAGTAGATGTTGTAGAAGTGGCAGAGGAATGCTTGTGGATCTTTTTGGGAGAGGTCCTCCAGGTAAAGGGCGTAGCGAGAACCTGCAGAAGATGGCTGAGGGATGGCATGCCCTTTCTGCTCTTCGAACCAGTTCAGGTCTTTCTCTAGATTCTTCGACCTTTCCAGACCTGTGTTCCTCAACTCCCCATCTGCATCAAAATGCCAAGTCCATAAGATATGTAACATATAACCACAAGGGAATCTATTGTCGAACCTAAATTCGAATAAGTGGTACATCATATATAGTAAATGAAATCCATTTCTTTTTCATGTTTTCATGACATGTCTAATTGTCTGTAGAATTAGAAAAGTGATAGCAATCAATTGCGTGTGAAACTCATGTCAGGACCATTTGCATCCTCGAATTCACTCAGAAATCATGAAGAGGTGAAGATATGTGCTCCCAAATCCATAAGATACGTTGCCTGGATAGGCATGAGTAAACATATTGCTGAAGCATATAAACATTTTATCCTTTATCTGGAGAATTGTGCAATTGAAATTATGATTTCTCAATTATCGGTCTGCATCCTTAATCTATTCCTTCGAAACACAAAATAGTGGTACAAACTGATGCAAGTCATGGGAGATAAAATACAAAATTCAGAGTTAACAGGGATGTAGTTTTTGATATACCATAGAGAAACTTAAGAGATATAGCCAATAAACTACACATGTCACACCAATATTTAATATTATCTCTATATCAATATCTATATCTATTATATTGTGGGATGGAAAAAAGAGAAGGCCTTACACCAAGGGCAGGTATCTTTGTTAACAATTGTTTCTAGCGTATGGAATACCATCTTGCTGTCTACCAAGAACCTGAGGTATCCTTCCATGGAGGGCTCCCACTTGTGGAAGGGCTCTGGATCCTCCTCCCTCCCTCCGTCCTTTGCTTGGTCTCTTGTGTGCAGCTTCGTGGCTGCCGATTTCATCTCGTCGACGAACCCGCATGTCGTCAGTCGCAGGATGACTTTTGCAGAGGCCATGAGGATGGGAGATGAGTGCTTGAGAGGAAGATGATGGAGGGACGTTGGACATATATAGAAGCATGAGTAGCAATGTAGTTGAGAAGAAGAAGGCAGATGGTGACAGCAGCGTAATTGAGAAGGATTAGGTAGATGGTGATGTGTTGGAACAAGGGATGTAACCGGATACGGATTTATTCATATCTAACCACCATCTATCCATTTTTAAGAGAATATATTCAAAAAAAAAATAAAAAAATTTGACAAAAAAGGGTGGGGCAGCCCCATTTTTCCATGGAATTAATATTTGTTACATATTTAAGATGTAAAACACATTCTACATTGTGTAGCAATTTGATCAATATATGTGTAATTAATAGTATGGTTTTCTCTCCCGTGCAAAGGACGGGGCAAGCCCTAGTTGATATTTATTGCCGTCAAAGTCAAAATACATACATACATACATACATACATACATATATATATATATATATATATATATATTGCCATCCCTATATCCCTCCTATATGCCATTCGAATTTCGTCAGAAACAGAGACTCCTACGACCTCTATCGAGATGGTGTCGATTAAAAAATCCTGTTACCGTTAAAAAATGACTGTCTGGATGGAGGCCGTAGTAGTCTTTTTCTGACGAAATTCGAATGGTATATAGGAGGGATATAGGGATGAATATACATGGTGATATTTTTCAAAAAAAATAATAATTGCCATTATAAGGTGGGGGTAGCCATGTTGGCTGCCCCTAGGGGGCAGCCACATATGACCCTAATTCCATTGGTAACAATATACGGACTATTCATTGACTTTGCAATTTTATCATTAGAATATGTGACATCGATTAGTAATATGACAATAATTATCCGTTGAAAATTTTCCCATCACAAGAAAAAAGATAACGATAATTGTCAGATTTCTAATTGATATAACTTATTGTGTCGAAATTTTGAAGAGCGTAAATTTGATATGTATTTTGAACTCATGCTTCATACAATAAATATACAAACTATATTGGAATACATATATTTGATGACGTAAACATGTTTAACTTTATTCATATTTGATCTACAATCGTTTCCTTTATACATATGTTGTCGGTACTCACCTTTGTTTTTGAATTTGTACTCATATATTGCCACTTCATAGTTTTCAATATTAGAAACTAAATTCATATGTTATAATTATATATATATATACACACGTAATTACAAATTCAATTGCAACTATATGCCACATAATTCAATGCAATTTTCACAATATTAATTAGTTCTTTCATGGGAAGTTATGGAATCCAGATATATTTAAAGTAATCTACAAAATAATTATCATATTATTCAAGTTACACCCTATATTCATTTTAAGCATACATATGCTTGAATGAATTAGTCTACATGTTTTAAGATCCATCAATATCTCTACTCGAATTCTGAGGAAGTAATATTTTGAAGGTATAAGGTTACATTTGGATTTTTTTGTCAGAATTTACATCTTTAGGATATAAACTAACAAATTGATATTAAGATCGTGTATGACTCGGGTGGATGACTAAGATGAAATCGTACCTATTTAAAAAGGGAAAAACACAATTTCAATATTAATGTGCCTACTTTAGCAATGGTTGGAATTAGCACAAAGAGAAGTTGTCTGACGATATCAACTTGATACTAATGTGCCTACTTTAGCAAGGCAATGCCCAGCTACATGGGAACTCAATTTTCGAATATAATAAAAGCTAATGGTGAAAGTCCATATAGATACAATCTTGGCAACAATTAGAAATGAAATTTTTATATGGGAAAAATGTGTATGCCCCCTAGGGGGAGCTAACTTAGCTCCCCCCGCCCCTTTTTGACATAATTTTTTTATTTTTTTTGAAATCTAAAACCGTGTAAATTCATTATTAAATCCTTATATTATGCTATTAAAATTTCGTGCGAAACAGAGACTCCTACGACCTTCATCCAAATGGGGTCAATTTAAAAAATCCTGTTACCGTTAAAAAATGACTGTCTGGATGGAGGCCGTAGGAGTCTCTGTTTCGCACGAAATTTTAATAGCATAATATAGGGATATAGTGATGAATATTCATGGAAGAAATTTTCAAAAAAAAAAAATAAAAAATTGGTGAAAATGGGGCGGGGGGAGCCAAGTTAGCTCCCCATAGGGGGCAGCCCCATTTATCCCTTTTTATATTTACTACCAATATGTGCAAGTACACAATATCCACTCTATTCTAACCCAAGAGGACCTTTGTTGTCACCATTTCAAGCATAACTAATTATCAACATTCGGGTAACATTGGCCATTCTATTTAACCTGTGCTTTTGCTAATACAACGTAATTGTGAGATTTGGATGATACTTACCGAAGCACGTTTTCTTGGTTTCTAATGATTATTCCTCTCATAATTTCTTATTCACTTTGCAAGGTGCAAGGTAAAGGAGCTTTTATTCAAGATTTGAAAGACAAATCAAGAAGACACTTCGCAAGTTGCACTATTTTTAGAAACTTAGTCTCATATTGTTTTCAATAGGACATGTAAACCTTAAGCTGCTAAATTGGAGAGGTCGTGAATTTTGGAGAGCTAAAGCTGCACATTTGGAAGGTAAAAAGATCACAAGTATTTAAAAGATGTGTATTAATAAACTAATATTTTAGATCAACTTATGAGCCACGGGAAATTCCATGTAGATGATTCAAATAATGTATATGGACGCTTACAAAAGGAGTATTGGTTCATTGCTAAGTTTAAGTATAACAAAAAGAAGACAAATTTTACGCATATTTGATTTCAACATAATAAAGAGGAAAAAAACACATTTCACTGTCATACAAAAAACATTAAATATAATAGAGGTGAAGAGAATCAATGACAATGTGTGTTATGTCAGTCACCTAAAGGTTGCACGATATGGAATGTCGACTCGCTTCTTTAGTTGAGGAATGCCCTCCACCAGCCTCTTGTCCAATTGTGATGCCTACCATGCGAACACAATTAGCAGGAACATATCCACGATCTTCAGAACCTACTCTAGCTGCAAAGCTTCCTTACTCTCACAACTGTCCAACATCCAGTACTAGGTTCTGATCGGGATAACACATGCACAACGTAAACAAAAGCCAATAAATCAACATGACCTAATCTTAAATTGTATTGAGAAATCAGATTTAAAATTCGTGAAGTGAGAAAAAGTGACAATTATTGAGGCAGATTTCTAAAAAGGAACGGCTCTCTTAGATCGCTTATACCATGGCAACGCATTTGCCTCTCTTCTGCTCCTAGCACGACTGCGTCGAGTTTAGGGAGTGCTTTTTTATTCCAAATATTCAAACTTTTGGCTCTTCCTTTCAAGATTTGTTGTAGGGAAGAGGGAGGTGAATGTCGAGAAGGGAGATTGAGGTGGATCAAGGAGGTGGGAGCCGAGGGATTTGATGAGTATGGTGACATAGGAATAGCAGAAAAAAGAAATAGGGAGAAGGCAAGAAGGCTGAAGGATATTGAATAATCCTTAAGCACACCACATAAGCGTGAGGATCGTATCATATATGATCGAGAGCGACTAGTCGCACTAGTTGCTCGATGCAGCAGAATTTAAAAAAAATTATGCGATCAAACCACATGATCTAAGAACACTTCTTGGAATGTTTCCTCTAACCACATAAATAGATAAAGGAATACCTCTTGAAGTGTGGTTGTGATTAAGTCTCTAAGAGAAGAGAACTCCTGTCTCAAGTCCGATCTATCAGAGGAGACGCTTGTGAGCACGGGGATGAGTCATGTGCTTCTCACAATCCAAGTTGTTGATCCAAGCGAGAGAACTTCTGAACCCGTCACATGAGATAGAGAATATTCTTCACGAGCGAAGCACTCCAAAGAAGATGAAGAACCTAGGGCAGTCGAAGATAAAGCACAACAACGATCCGATGACGGCGATGGTCTTCTCTCTAGGGTTTGGATAAACAGCCACCTAAAGGGAGAGAGAGTAGACGTGAGAATGAGAGAGAGAGAGAGAGAGAGCTCGATGTTGAATAGATGTTGTAACTTGAAGAGCAATGGTTGCATCTTCTTATATAGTACTTTGGGAGTTCATGGATTACAATCCATGGACTACACAGAAGTAATGGATGAGATTGATTTGTGCTTATTTCAATATCCAAGATTTTGTTGTAAAAACACAACAACAATTAATTTAATTTAGACTAAATATGTATTGATAAATCAATATAAATTTGTCCTGAAACTAAATCAATCAAAAATGATATCATGGAATGAAGATTGCATCCATACATGTAATTAGAGTGGACGACCACCCTTTCCTAATAGGATTGGGTTGTCGTCCACCATTCCAACATGGAAGGGTACAATCTCATGTAATCTCCATGAGATTACAATATTTCATGGAAAATCTCCAAGATTTACAACAACACTTGTTGTAAATTATTCAACAAAAATCATTCATAATTATTTTATGAATATTGCAATCTTGCCATTGGAAATTTATGAATCACATTCACATCCCAAATAAAATGTAATTTATATTTTCAATTAATTATATAATACGAATCCAATTGATACCAATAATTAATCAACAAATATAAATCATAATAAGTTCTCTCTAATGCATTATAAATCACATTTATAAAATATTATGAATAATTAGGATAGTGATATCGACAATATTCATATCCATAATAATTAAATCACATTTAATTATATTGGATTATCATTCTCATGCATTCAAATAACATGAATAAAATTCACATTATTATGATAACTAAATCACATTTAAGTATCCATTTCTCAATGCTTAGATATAATTTAACTATAGAATTATTCTTGAACTCTTTCAAGAACAATGCACTTTCTACGTAGATACCTGGAGATAAGGACATGGTGATTGTACATTCCATGTATAGTGACTTGGATATTGAGATTACATCTCAAATCTCAATCTCATCGACCTTTCATAGATGCTTGATTAAATCAAGGATGTAAATCTAATATTCCGATTGCATATGAATCTCTCATATCAATGTCAGCACTTGGACCCAGATCGGATTACTTCTCTACTGAGAGGAGTCACTAAAATCCAAACATGTTTCATCACTCCCTCGGAATGGAAGCATCATGGTTATACAATTTTTTATGATCATGTCACCCTCAGGTATTCCTAATACTTGTACATCCTGCATACTGGAATAACTATGATAAACCCAAAGATATAGATCAATTTTAAATTGTCATCTTTAGGATTTCATCCTCAAGTTTACCAATCTTGTTCATTAGGAATTGGTATCAATCACATGCTTTCCAAAAACATACATCATACATACAAATTCTTGCCATGCTTCTAAAGCGCGGCAACCATGCGTGGAATTTGATTGTTTCCAATACCTCATGAGTGAGCTTATGTCTTCCGGTTCACAAGTAAACTCACATGATCCCTTTGAGAGATCATATTACTTATATGCCCTCATATGCACACCAATTTGCTGATGTATAGGTCATCAATCTATTGGTCTGCCAAATGTACATAATCAGACATATAGTAACACATCTGTCTCTGGTCAGTGGATGTGTGCCTATATCATGACAGTATATGACATATGACTTTGGTTATCTCAATCTCGTTTAGTCAACTTCTTGACCTAACTAACCTGACACCTCCGAATCTCTATTCCTATGCAAAGGAACTGCATCAAGAGGTCGGTCAGAGCCTAATGAGAAATGATTGCCATCTTTTACTCAGGTTGGAGATCATCTCTTAACAATCATTTGATGGTGCTTGATGACTCCTCAATCTAACTCCTTAGATATTCATCTAAGCACCATCCTCTATGATTCAATTATTGAAGCAATAGTTGTATGATCATTAAGATGGCCATGGTACACAATCCTAATTGTATAGAGGGATCGTATAGTGCATTCTTTCATTTAATCTTAGATAGGGAGTGAAAATAATAACTTTTATTGATAAATCAAATATTACAATAACATTTATTGTAGGAATATTTCGCCTCAGGCTCACATGGCTAACAATCTTCCACTAGCCCTCAGAACCATTCAAGTACAATCCTTAAACTCATACTCAATATATGTCGGTCGAAAACCTTCTGTGTCGAAGATTTTGTAAGAGGATCAACAACGTTCTCGGTAGAGGCCACCTTGGTGATGATGATGTCACCACTCTTTTGAATCTCTAGAATGATGTGGTATTTCCTTTCCATGTGCTTGCTCTTTTGATGCCATCTTGGTATCTTGGCATGGCAATTGGCTCTCGTGTTATCGCAGTTAACGGGATCGGAGTATTAGAGGAAAATACGCCAAATTCTAGGATGAACTTGCGCAACCACAACGCCTCCTTTGTAGCATCTAATGCAGCAATGTATTCGACTTCTGTTGTTGAATCTGTTGTAGTGTCCTGCTTCTTTCTTCTCAGCTCACAACACCACCATTCAACAGGAACATAAACCCTGATGTCGACTTTTTATCATCAATATCTGATTAGAAACCTGAATCTGTGTATCCCAAGACTTAGAGATCACCATCTCCATAGACCAAGATGTAATCTTGCGTCCATCTTAAATACTTGAAAATGTTCTTTACTGCATTACAGTGTTGTTCTCCATAGAAAGATTGGTAACAACTTATCACTCTCATTGCATGTAATATATCTGGCCTAATATACATCATGGTGTACATTAAGCTTCCTACAACTGATGCATTGGGGCATCCAGCCGTGGCTTTCTTTTCCTCAACACTTTAAGAAGCCATCCCTTCAAATAGATAGATACCATATCTTAAGGGAGGAAACATTTATTGGAACTCTCCATATGGAAACGTTCAAGAATTTTCTTAACGTACCCATATTGTGATAATCCCAATATCCTCTTTTCCCAATTTCTAAACAACTTCAGACCCAAGATGTAAGAGACTTCTCCAAGATCTTTCATCTCGAAGGTATGGTATAGCCAAACCTTAAAACTAGTCATTATCCTTTTATCATTCCCAATGATAAGGATGTCATCTATGTAAAGCACGATGAAGATAATGGCACTCCCACTAAGCTTCTTGTACATACGAGGTTCATCAGGATTCTGCATAAAATCATAACTCTTTATGGTTTCGTCAAATATGATTTTATAGCTATGAGAAGCTTGTTTAGGCCCATAGATGGATTTCTTCAGCTTACATACTTTACCTTCCTCGATTATGAAGCCCTGGGGCTACTCTATATAGATATCCTCCTCGAGGTATCCATTGAGGAAAGTTGTGTTGACGTCCATCTGTCACATGTCGTAGTCAACATATGCAGTTATAGCTAGCAGTGTCCTCATGGACTTAAGCATAGCCAAAAGAGAGAACGTCTCATCGTAGTCAATACCTTCTCTCTATGTGTAGCCTTTAGCCACGAGCCGTGCCTTGAAAGTCTCTACTTTCCCATCAGGTCCCCGCTTTATCTTGAAGATCCATTTACACCCAATGTGTTTTACCCCTTCAGGTGGATCCTCTAGGGTCCATACACCATTCCTATGCATGGAGTTAATCTCTGACTTCATTGCTAGCATCCATCTATCCATGTCATGCTCCATAAGTGCTTCATCAAATGAAGTAGGATCATTGTCAGTTTCACTTGACACATGATACCTTTCAGATGGTGCAACCACCCTCAAACTCCTTTGAAGAGGTTTGGGTGTTTCATCTTTATTATCTCTTTATTTTCTGGTTCAAGAAGCTCAGAATCCTCAGGGGACTCAATGAGTTCCTCTACTTCATTTTTGTCTTGACCCTAAAGGAAGTAATCCTCTAGAAATATCACATCTCTAGAGACAAAAACCTTTTGGGCCTCAGTGCCATAAAGCTGTTATCCAATACCATCTTTAACATACCCAATGAAGTAATACTCACGTAAGCAAGATTCTAGCTTACTTGCATACACGTTCTTCACATGGACCAAGCAACCCCAAATCCTTGAGTGATTAACACTAGGTTTGGTTCCATACCAGAGCTCATGAGGAGTCTTAGGTATAGATTTGCTAGGAATCTTATTCAGGATATATATTGCAGTCTCTACTGCATATCCTCAGAAATTAAGAGGTAACTGTACTTTTCTCATCATTGAAAGGACCATATCCATGATGGTCCTTTTGCATCTTTTAGCAACAAAATTAAGTTGGGGGTTTCTAGAAGAAGTGAGATTGGAGACAATTCCATTCTCTTTAAGGTAGACATCATCTGAGAGATACTTGCCGCCTCGATTAGACTGAATCCATTTAATCTTCTTATCAGTTTGGTTCTCAACCAAAACCTTGAATTCTTTGAACTATTCAAAGGTTTCAGAATTATGATGCAATAGGAAGATAAACCCATATAATGATTGATCATCAATAAATGTCAAATAATATCGATATCCATTTCGAGTCGCGGTACTGAAGGGACTACATACATCGATATGTATTAGGTCAAGAATAACCTCAAATCTTATAACCTTGTTACAGAAAGGCATCCTAGTCATTTTACATCAAATACAATGTTCGCATGTAGGTAAAGATTGAACGTGTAGAAAATCTAAGGGTCCATCCTTAACCAATATATTGATCCTATCAATACATAAATGACCAAACCTTTGATGCCAAATTATATTCGAATGATTTCCATCCTCCCTGGATCTTTTAGGATTTTTATTAGTGGATGTAACATTCATGACATGTTCATTAATGCACAATTTAAGAGTCCATCATAAGTCAAAACACCATCTGCAATATGTTTATCATAACGATTTATGACTAGTTTATTACAGTAAGGAAATGAATATCCGCTTCTAACAAGTTTAGATACATATATAAGATTCCTTCAGACTTCAGGTACATAAAGACACTCTTTAAGTATAAGAACTCTTCCACTAGATAATGATAGCAAGCAAGTCCCGATGTCGACTGCTGCAACACTTGCATCAGATCCCATCTGGATGACTATCTCCCCTTCATCGAGATTCTTATTTTCCTGAAATAGATGCAACAAATTGCATACATGAACAAGAGTACCAGAATAAACAACCCAACTTCCTTCTCGTCCAACGAGGAAGTTAGTTTCAATGATGAAAGTAGATTTTATACCTGTAGGGGCTTTACCTTTATCGGCATGCATCAGGTATTCCAGGCAATTACGCCTCCAGTGCCTCAACTTTTTGTAGTGGTGACACACGTCGATCTTATTGGAGGCTATCAAAGTAAATGCATTGAAAGATGATCCAACGCCTTGACTCTTCTTCTTTCTCTTCTGGACCAGGCCATTCTGAGAATGTTGCTTCCGTCCACGCTTTCCTTTGACTTGTGCAACTGTTGCACTACCAGAGGGGCCATCCTTCTTCATTACATCTTCAGCAGATTTTAATGCAGCCAATAGCCCATCATTAGTAAAATCAACTTTGCTTATGTGGGAAATGATCAAAAAGTTGTGGAAACTCTTAAGGAGAGATAATAGAATGAAATTGGCATGCATGTCAGATCCATGAAGGCTCCCAGGATTTCTAGTTTAGAGAGATATCCAAACATTTTCAGTACATGTTCTCTGATAGAGGTCCCCTCCCGCATCTTGTAGCAAATAAGTTATTTCATTATATTATAATGATGTGTGCGTTTTACAACACCGAAAATTTCTTTCATATTCAGTATGATCTCTTGACAAGTGTTCATCTCCACATGCTGCTTCTGAAGCTCATTGGACAATGAACCCATAATGCAACATCTTGTCAAATTTTGATCTCATCATATTTATCATTATAAGATATTTCTTCAATTGTCAGTGGTCTGTGTACTTGTCCTTTGCTAGCACATAAGAGATGCACTCAATGGATAGGAAAGATCCAAATTTTGGATCCAATCTGAATAATTTGGTCTGGTCAACTAATTGACCTCTAGAAGCTTGCTAAGAGTGTTCATGGACTTCATTTTCTGAAATTAATAATGCCCTATATTAGAACATATAATAATATATATTCAATCATATTTCTTTGATTAAGGAATTTTTAATCAAACTAGTCTTGATTTTCAAAGTTTGAAAGTTCATTCCCTTAATTTCTTTCAAAGCAAGAGATATACTTACCATAATATCTCTATCAAGAACTGAGATCCCCTCTTTACTTTGTCACATCTCAATAATATAAGAACCTGTAACTGAGATAAACATAAGCAAAAACATATTCCACCATGCAAGTCCAACTTGAATTTTCCAATTCAGTCTTTAACACCCAGCCCACCACACCTAAGGTGATGTTGACCCATCATTAATTGAACCAACCATCAATAAGAATAGTAAATGCTATGTGCAATACAATATCGTCCCACTAATATGAGGACTTGACATCAGAGTCACTACGCATACGACCTTAATCTTTCGAGAAGCAAAAAGACTGATCCAGATATGCTTTTATGTAGGAGCTGTCACTTCGATTAGGCGTCTCCTACATATAATCTCTGGCGACAGAACCATTCGCCTTGACAGGAGACCATGGATGTCACTTATGTGATCCTCCACCTCATATTAAAATTATAATTAATTATCATGAATCACATTTGCATATTTAATTCTTCCAAGAGAAATGCACATATATTAATAATAGATTATTTTAATTTGATATAATTCATTTAATCACATTAAATCAACTATCAGTCCAATTTAATCAACAAACTTGATTGTTACTTGAAGGATGTTATAATCTCAAAGTACGTATTATTTGAATTTTAATAATTAGAAAAATACATCAATATCCCTCATGCATTATCCCTTACCTACCTGTTGTCAAGGTTAGTACTAATAGGAGTGGGACATACTGCTCATGAAGTAACCTGCTACCCCAATGCTCCTCGACCAAACATCATATCCACCTCAGGTTAGGATAATGCTGATTGATCACTTTGTACTTGAGATGATAATTAGTTTTTCAATCGAAGTTATATCTTATAATAATAATCAAAACCATTTTGATTTATATTACAAGGAAATTTGCTTAACAAATTCTCAATCCTATTCAAGCAAGTTTGTTTGTTGGAAAGAAGATCATGCAACCAATTTGTGATCTAGATCATATTTAATAAATTATGTTTAAGTCTATGTCATTTAAGGAAATAATTATAATCAAATATTTGTCAAATATTTATCTATAATTATTCCAAAAATAGCTATTAATTTCACTTGATTAAATGACAACCAAAAGGTTCTTGATTAGGATTGTAATTTAAAGCATTGACCCTCACTTACTAAAATGAGCATATCTCGATCAATTGAAATCCAAATCATGCAAAATAAGTTTCCAAAGTTTGATAATTTTATTTACAATAGAATCAAGTAATTTTAACGCATTTATATGAATTTAAAAATAGTTACTAACTTTTTAATTACGTTAAGATTCGTTATCACCGAAATAAAGGATACATGTTTATTAAAATAATCATAACTTGAGCAATCATATTACAAATTACGCAAACTCAAATCCCATGATTTCCTTATTTAATGAGAAAACATAATTAAAGTGATAGTTTTTTATTTAAAAATTTTATATGGAGCATAAAATATTCACAAAGCAGGGCTGCGTGAATGAAATGCGATAAAATTTTCACAAACCCTAACGAGCCCAAGTCTTCCAAAGTTTATAAGTAGCATCCAGAACCTCCAATCTAAGGATCTGATACCTCTTGAAGGATATTGAATAATCCTCAAGTACATCACAAAAGCATAAGGATCGTATCATATACAATCTAGAGTGTCTAGTCACTCTAGTTGCTCAATGCAGCGAAATTTTAAAAAATTTCGTGCGATGAAACCAAATGATCTAAGAACACTTCTTGGATCATTTCATAGAAGCACATAAATAGATAAATAAGTACCTCTTGAAGTGTGGTTGTGATTAAGTCTCCAATATAAGATATCACCTGTATTAACTTCGATCTGTTGGAGGAGACACTTGCGAGTGCGTGAATGAGTTACGTGCTTCTCGCAATCCAAGTCATTGATCCAAGCGATAGAATTCTTGATCTCGTCACACAAGATCAAGCGTCTTCTTCAAGAGCGAAGTGCTCCAAAGAAGATTAAGAACCTAGGGCAGTCGAAGCGACAACACAACGACGATCCGACGATAACATCGATCTTCTCTTTAAGGTTTGGATGGACAACCACACAAAGGGAGAGAGAGAGACAAAGTAGACGTGAGAATGAAAGAGAGAGAGAGAGAGAGCTTGATGTTGAAGTAGATGTTGTAACTTGAAGAACAAGAGATGGCTCTTCTTATATAGTACTTTGGGAGTCCATGGACAATAATCCATGGACTACACAAAATCAATGGATGAGAATGTATGCCCCATGTATAGTGACTCTGATATTGAGATCACATCTCAAATCCATATCTCATGGACCTCTCATAGATACTTGATTAAATCAACACCGTAAATCTAATCTTCTGATTGCATATAAATCTCATTCAGATAAATATCCAACACTTGGTCCCAGATTAGATTACTTCTCTATTGAGAGGAATCACTAAAATCCAGACCTATTTCATCACTCCCTCAGAATGGAAGGGTCATGGTTATACAATCATTTATGATCACATCACCCCCAGGTATTCCCAATACATGTACATCCTGCATACTGGAAGACCTATGATAAACCCGAAGATATAAATCAATTTTACACTGCCATCTTTAGGGTTTCATCATCAAGTTTCTCAATCTTGATCATTGGGAATCAATATCGATCATATGCTTTCCAAAAACATATATCATACCTACAAATTCTTGTCATGCTTCCAAAGCACGACGACCATGCATGGAATTTGATCGGTCCAAATACCTCATGACTGAGCTCATGTCTTTTGATTTAGAAGTGAACATGTATGATCCCTTTGAGCGATCGTATTACTCGCATGCCCTCATATGCACACCAACACACCGGTGTATAGACCTTGGTTAGGTCATCAACCTATTGGTATGCTAAATCTATACACTCAGACATATAGTAATACATCTGTCTCCAGTCAGGGGATGTGTACCTATATCGTGACAGTATACGATATAGGACTTTAGTTATCTCAATCTCGTTAAGATAAATTCTTGACCTAACTAATCCGACACTTACGAATCTCTATTCCTATGCAGAGGACATGCATTAAGAGGTCATTCAGATATCAACCTAATGAGAATGGATTTTCATCTCCTAATCATGCTGGAGATCATATCTTAACAATCATTTGACGGTGCTTGATGAGTGCTCAATCTAACTAAGATATTATTCCAAGCACCATCCTCTATGATTCAATTATTGAATCAACAGTTGTATGATCATTAAGATGACCGTGGTATATAAACCTAATTGTACAGAGGGATCTTACAATGCATTCTTTCATTTAATCTCAGATAGGGAGTGAAAAAATCAATAATTTATAATAACATTTATTAGGAATGGTTCACCTCAGGCTCACATGGATAACATAGGCAGGGGTAGAGGAACTCCTGGAAGGAGGACCAACTGGAGGAGGCCTAGGGGCAGGGATCGACCGGGTCGATAACATGGATGGCAGAGGGGTGGGGGTGGTTTGTGGGGTTTAGGGCGACGATGTGGTACTTGGGAGATATGAGCAGATGAGAGGAAGATAGGGTAGTAAAGTAATTCCATTCACAAACTGAGGGTGAAACTGGAATGATGAAGGGGTGTGCCATGGGCAAAATCAAAATTCAATGGCAGAATGGGATTTTTTTGGGAAAATTTTAATAGACAGGGGTTAAGACTCCCTGCTTAATATAGTAATGAATGGATGGGCTTTTGTTTTTAATGCAGATATCATTTTCAAAATTTTGGAGCATATATAGTTATAAATATTTCTGGCAGATATGGATATATATATATATATCCATATTACTAAAAATATGCATGTATCATAGACATATTTATTAATATATGTATAAATAAATATCTAAATATACTATGGGGTTACACATAATATAATGTGTTTTATAGTCGCTTCAAATTCAGGAAAAAATGAATAGAGTAAACTGCAAAAAAGGCCCCAACTATAACTCAATTCCCAAGTAGGACCTTATTTCGGAAACATAACAATAAGGAGGTTCTATCTTTTTTTGTCTTAAATATATGCTTCATAAGCTTACCATTCTCTATCAATTTTAAAGCATAAAGATGAAATATTAGTATCTTTTTATATCATTCCAAAAATAAGGCCTCTAATTAAGAACATATGGATAGTTGGTGATATGGATAGTTGGCGACCTTTTTCTTAGTAATTTACTTAAGTATATATCTAATTGTAAAAGTTTAGTTTAACATATCATTTTTTTATTTACAGGTTATATAATTTTAACAATGAAATTAAGTTTTTGGAAAAATTTACTATCCGTAGGATAATCTACATCCATATGTAAAATATTCCTATCTGAATTATAATCATTCTTTTTCATACATGTAATCATATTTAATGATATGATTTGGATTGTCATCATTCATAAGATATCGATTTCTTTATCAATATCCAGATTTAAAAAGGATAACTATATGGTTAGGGATGGATGGATACCGATATATCTGAATATCCACTTACCGTATTCGAAAAATTTCCAGATACAGATATTTGTATCTGAATATTAATTGAATACAGATCGAATATAGATATGGGTTATACAAATTTTCTGGATACAGATATGAATATGGTAATGGCTTGAATATACGGAAATGGATCTGGATATCTGAATACAATATTTAATATTATTTTATATATTAGTTAATATAATATAAGCCAATGTTATTATATTAGTAATATATATTATATAATATAATATATTAATAATATTGATAAATTCATGTTTGTTTGGGTATCTGCACGAACAAAACATACGAAATCATATCCCTCTTTTTTGCTTCTAGTCATAAGTTCATAAGTGCAGGTTACCTTGACACTCTCGTTTGTCATGATGCAACTTATTTATATTTCATTGCCATTTTTAAAATCATTATGAACTTTGATAAAAAATTCAATCTGTATTCCTTTGTGGTTTTTATTTGATCCATATTCGGATTCCGAGTTTATTGGATTGATATTTTGATTTCACTCTTAGATTTACATTTGAATTAGCTCTTTATTTGATCCGTATTTGGGTTTTCTCTTTATTCATTCTGTAATTGGATTCGATAAATATCCATTTCGGATTCGTATCCGTATTTTTAAGGATATGGTTTCCATAATGCATATCTAATCTTACCCATATTCGTATTCGATAGAGATGAAGTGAATATGGATATGTAAATAAACATATATTATTCATATCCGATCCGTTTTTATCCCTAGAGATGAAAGATATTTCTCTCAAAACCTAACTCAAATTGTGGATGTGGGGTGAGATATATAAGTATTAACTTATGCCCTCACGTATAGGAATAGTAAATGAACATCCCTCATGTATTGTAAATCCTCACCCACAGGTAGTGGAAAGGTGTCGACTTAAGGCATTTGAGTTTTTTTTAAAGAAAGAGATATTATATAATCAGTTTCAAAATCTTTCATCTTATTATATTAGGTTGTTCAACTCTGGTCGGCTTGTATCGGACTCGATCGTCGGAGGATAAAGACTTTTTTGAAAGCAAAATTAAGCAATGCATGGAGAGGTGGCCATAAACTGGGGAGTCTTGACAGAGTTGAAAGTGGTGGTTAAATCGCAAATGGTGGGTGCGAGTGAAAAATGATATGCACTATTGATGAATCTGCATTTCATCATCTTTATTCATTTTTTTACCTCAAAATATCTTATAAAACATTTGTATTTAATACTGACTCAATATTCTTCCTAACTTGCATATATATCTAAATATTGTATATTTATTATTATTTTAACCTAAAATAAATAAATAAAGAAAGAAAGGAAAAAAAGAAAAGAAAAAAAGATCGTATATATGTAATAGATACATGCAGACCCGAACCCCTAGAGAAGGTCAAGACTTGATCTGATCGACCGAGAATAAAGTAGGGGGAGATAGGGTCCTTAGAAAATCCAAAAAATGTGTTGTAAATATTTGTACTTACACCATTTTATTTGTATATAATCTGTTCTCACCAACAACCAACAACCAACAACAAAGCCTTTTCCCACAATTAAGTAGGTTCGGCTACATGGATTCTTCGCCTCCATTCAGATCTATCTTGGGCCAATCCCAGGCTAATATCCACAAAACTAAGATCCCTTCGTATGGTCTCTTTCCAACACTTCTTGGACCGTCCTCGTCCTCTCTTATACAGCTCAACATCCCAACACTCGCATCTCCTAACTGGTGCATCAATAGATCTTCTTTGCAAATGTCCAAACCATCTTAAGCGGTTTTCTCGCATCTTATCCTCAATCGGAGATACACCAACTTTCTTTCTGATTGCATCATTCCGAATCCGATCTTTACGTGTGTGTCCACACATCCACCTTAGCATTTTCATTTCTGCTACATTCATTCTCTGCACATGTCTATGGTTAACATGCCAACATTCAGATCCATAAAGCATAGCAGGTCTCACGACTGCTTTGTAAAACTTTCTTTAATCTTTAACGGATTTTTCTTATCACAGAGAACAACAGAGGCTCCTCTCCACTTTAGCCAGCCTGCATTTATTCTATTAGTAACATCTCCATCAATTTCCCCATCATGTTGCACAATAGATCCCAGATATCTAAAGGAATCTCTCTTCTGAATGTTATTGTCACCAATCTTCACCTCGATTTCTTCACCATTGCTTCCATCAAAGGTGCACTCCATATATTCCATCTTAGCCCTACTTACACGAAATCCTTTAGTCTCCAATTCATGTCTCCAGACCTCAAGTTTCTCATTTACTCCATCTCTAGTCTCGTCAATTAACACCATATCATCAGCAAATAACATACACCAAGGTAACTCATCCTGAATGTGACTAGTCAACTCGTCCATAATCAAAGTAAAAAGAAATGGACTCAAAGCAGAACCTTGATGTAAACCAATGTTGATGTCAAAATATCCAGTCTTCCCAGACGGGATCCTTACACAAGATAAAGCTCTATCATACATGTCCTTTATGAGGTTAATGTATAGGACATGCACTTGTCTCTTCTCCAACACTCTCCACAATATCTCTCGTGGGACAGAATCATAAGCCTTCTCCAAATCAATAAAGATCATGTGGAGGTTCTTCCTTTTAGCTCTATAAATCTCCATTGTTCTCCTCAGCAAATGGATGGCTTCAGTCGTTGAGCGACCTGGCACGAATCCGAATTGGTTTTATTTTACATTGGAAATTTTCCTCAACCTTCTTTCGATCACACGTTCCCAAATTTTCATAGTGTGACACATCAGCTTGATACCTCTATAATTTGAAAATTTTTGAATGTCTCCTTTATTCTTATAAAGAGGCACCACGATACTCCTCCTCCAATCTTCAGGCATTTTCTTGCTTTGCCAAATAACATTGAATAGATTCATAAGCCAAGTCAAACCACGCTCACCTAAAACTCTCCAAACTTCTACAGGGATGTCATCCGATCCTACACCTTTTACAAGTCTCATAACCTTCAGAGCCTCCTCTACTTCCTTTCTTTGTATCCGTCTATAACATGCATGATTCAAGTAACTTTCACTACAAGCTAGATCACCCAAAGTGAGCTCTCTATTTCCTTCCCAAATGAAAAGTTTATGGAAGTACTGCTCCCATATAGTCTTTATATCCTTTTGAGTAACAAGCACATGATCTTCCTCGTCCTTAATGCATCTCACTTGAGGAAGGTTTTTGGTTTTTCTTTCTCTTAATTTGGCCAACCTGAATATATCCTTCTGTGCCTCCTTAGAGTCGAGATTTTTATACAAAACTTCATAAGATTTTGACTTAGCTTCGCTTACGGCCTTCTTTGCTTCCTTCTTTGCTATTTTGTAGTTTGTGACAGTTTCCTCTGTTCTATCCTTAGACATAGCTTTAAAGAAAGCTCTTTTTATTTTTAGCTTCTCTTAAACCCCTTCACTCCACCACCAAACCTCCTTTTGACATGGAGCTCCTCCCTTTGATTCACGTAGCATCTCTTTGGCTACCTTTCGGATACAAGATGCTACTGCCTCCCACATCTCATTTGCACTACCGCTACAATCCCAAGATAAGTCTTCTAAAACCTTCTCCCTGAAGCTCGCTTGCTTTAGTGGAAGATTCCACCATCTAGTTCTAGTTATCTTAGAAACCCTCCTTTTCTTTACCAACCCTTTCATTTGTACATCCAAGACTAACAAACGATGTTGGGTTGTCAAACTCTCTCCTGGGATTACTTTGCAGTCTTTATAACACATCCTATCTCTTCTCCTCAACGCAAAGTAATTTATTTGTGTTCTAGTTGGCCCACTCTTATAAGTAATTAAATGTTCCTCCCTCTTATTGAAGAGAGTGTTTGCTATGAAAAGATCATATACCGTTGCAAAATCCAGGATGGCTTTTCCCTCTTCATTTCTATCCCCAAAACCATGTCCTCCATGAACACTAGCATACCCTGAAGCATCTTTTCCCACATGTCCATTAAGATCTCCACCGATGCAAATCATCTCTCTTTGTGGGATTCCTTGTAGACTCTTATCCAAATCCTCCCAAAAAGCTTGTTTAGTCCTTTCATCTAAACCAATTTGTGGTGCATAAACTGAGATGATATTCAGAATTTCTTCTTCAAGCACCAATTTTAGAAAAATAATTCGATCCTCGAATCTTTTCATCAACCACACAATCCTTCAAATCCTTATGAACAACCACTCCAACACCATTTCTACCCTTATCTTTACCTGAATACCAAAGTTTAAAGCCTGTCTTCTCAATCTCCCTTGCTTTCTCTCCAACCCATTTATTCTCTTGAAGACATAGTATATGAATATTCCTTCTTTCCATCGTATCCACTATCTCCATCAACTTTCCAGTTAAAGTGCCAATATTCCAACTACCAATTCGCAGCTTCCGTTGTAATCTCTTTTGGACTAACTTATTTACTCGCATGCGTCCATTATGCGAGAACCCTTGTAAATTTTGGATTGCATCCGGGCAGTGCTGCAACGGAACTAGCTTAATTACCCGCATGCATTCCTCATGCGAGAACCCTTGCAAATTTTGAACTACATCTAGGCTACGATGTAGCGGCCCTTTCCAATTTTTCATTGCATTCGGGCGATGCAACGCGTCGCAAGTAGGGAACACCCCAATGAAATCTGTATGATCGCTTAAATTCATGTTGAAAAGATCCGACTGTCATGAGGCAACATCTTAAATAGTATTTTTTTAAAAAAGTACTATTTAAGAAGTTGTCTCTGGCTATTTTATGCCGGTTGTCGGCTACCTAACGCAACCCTCCTCATTTACTTGGGCTTGGGACCGGCCATAGCTGAGTTATATAATCTGACCTCAAATTAGATAATTTTCAAAACAAAATTTGTAAATAAAAATATTTTATAAATAATAAAAATATTTATAAAATAAAATCATGTACAAAGTAGAAGTAATCACATTCGGAAAAAGCCATAAAACGATAATTGAAAGACCAATTCCGGCTCCATATGAACTCAAATTGAATCAACTCACTTTCATTGTATTCTAAATTAAATTATCTTTAAAATAGTTGTTTTTAATAATTTTTGGAGTTACGATATGAAAGACGGTTTTTTTGGGGTGGTGATGAATCTGCGATTCGTCATCTTTATTCATTTATTTTAGCTTAAAATCCCTCATAAAACACCTGCATATAACGCTAACTCCATATTCTTACTAACTTGCATTTGTGTGTAAATATTGTACATTTCTTACTAAATTTAACCTAAAATAAATAAATAAAGAAAGAAAGGAAAAATAAAGAAAAGAAAATAAAAAAAGGAAGACTGTATACATGCTGACCCGAACCCCGAGAGAAGGTCAAGACTTGACCTGATCGACCAGGAATAAAGTAGGGGGAGATAGGGTCCTCAACCAGAAAATCCAAAAAAATGTGTTTCTCACTTATTTTGTGTATATCTGTATAAAACTAACACTAATTTATTTGTACCTTAATTGACCCCAAATCAAATAACATTCAAAATCAAAGTTGTAAATAAAAATGGGTCCTAATTACTAAAACTGATTGCACAATTAAATCATGTACAGAATAAAAGTAGCCACACGTGGAAAAAGTCACTAAGCACTAATTGAAAGATCAATTCCGGCTCCATATGATCTCAAATTGAACAAATATCACTTCCATTGAATTCTAAATTAAATTATCTTCAAAATGACTGTGATTTTATAATTTTTGGAGTTACGGTTGAAAAGTCGGTTTTTTGGGGTGGTTTGTGCAATTTTCCCTTGTATTTTGTGTATATTGTATTTGTATATATATTTGTAAATATTTTTACTAATTACTTAAAACAAAAATAAAAATAAAAAAATTAATAAAATTCTTAAAACAAAAAAGAGGCTAATTTCCCCATTTAACCCTTGTATATAATACCATATATGTATATAGTACATGTATACAGTTGCTATTTTTAACTAACCATCTTTAAAAAAATAAAAAAATAACATTTTTTAATTCAAATAAATAAAGTGACGAAAATTCAAAAAAATTAGATAATTTTGTAAATAATTTTATCTTTCTATTTTATCTCTCATGTTATCTCTTCCACCAAAAAAATTCATCTCTTATCCAAAAAAATTCAAAATTCAAAATTCATCTCTTTTCTATTTATATGGCTCCTTCTCCATCATTCCAACCGGATCAATCTTTAGAGAGAGGAGCCCGATCTCCGAGAGAAAATTTCGTCGAGAATTGTGCCTAGCCTCCGAGCCACCTGGTGACAGCGAGTCGGCCTTGTCGAGGCGATCACGGTCCATTTTCCGCTCCTAAGGTGAGATCCACACTTTTCCTGTTTTTATCTAGTTTAATCGTAGTTTAGTTCATCGCATTTTTTTATCTCATTGGCATTTTTTTCCTCTCTAGATCTTAAATCATAAAAAATTTCATCACGATTTTTGATCCGCCACCAACTCGAATTTCCATCTCATCTTCGTGATCTCTCCGTCTTCTATTTCTACCGTCCACAATCTCTCAACTCCAGCCGCGTACGGTGGCCGGAGATCGGATTCAAATCCCTCATCATTCGCCGAATCACCATTCACTTTCCAATCTTGTAGATAAATAAAAAAATTGTTTTTTATCTCTAACAGTTGTTTTGCAGGATAAATAAAAAAACAAAAAAATTCACTTTATTTCCTGTTTCTCGGATTCACAAAAAAAGTTTTTTCCCTTCTTTTATTCACTGTTTACAACAAAATAAAAAAATTTAAACAAAAAAATAAAAAAATCAATCGCACACAGGCGGCAGGGCCATCAACCCCCGCCGCCCACCAACCGGCGCGCCCCCGGCGCCGCTCCGCTCGCCACCAGCCACAGGCGCCCCGCGTGCGCGCGGCAGTGCCCCGACCCTCGCGCACAGGCGCAACGCCGTCCACCTTGTGTCTCCAGCCCCGCGGCCACCGTCATCAACCTCTCGCCCAGGCATCGCCAGCAACCCTCTCCTCCAGATCGCCGCCGCGCGAAGGGCGGTGTACTCCGCCTCCTGCGCTGTGCGGCCTCCTCCCGAACAGCACCGGCGCGCTACCGCCCGCGCCTCAGTTCGTGCTCCTCCAGGCGCCGCCACCTCCGGTCTTCCAGATAGCCTCCTCCAGCGCCGCTCGAAGCCGCACCGCCGCATCTCCATCGCCGCCGCCCTTGCGTGGAGAAGAAGCAAGGGGCGGCGGCTCCCTGGTTGCCTCCCCCTTGTGCGTGAAAGGAAACAGAACCCTTAGGGTTTTAATTTAAAAAAAAGAGGGGGAATTTACAGTTGCCCCCCGGAAAGATTCAGATTTGCAAGAAACATCCCTGCCATCCTCCAAGCACATGACAATCACACGACTCAGTGGTAAAATTGTGTCTTTTATCTTGTGATTTATTTTTATTATCTATTGAAGCAAAAACTTGGAATCTTTACATTTCGGTCCAGAACTTTTCAGTAATTACAATTTGGTCCCCGAACTGCAGAACAATAACTTGCTTGATCTTTTTATTGAAATAAATGTCATTTGTGATCTAAAAATTTTGAAAAAATTGTGCTATGCTCTTCATGTGATTATTTTATTAGCATAAATTTTTCATTGTATTTTGTGATCATTTATTATTATTAAAAAATCAAAAACATGTCATTTTTCTTTGCTTGAAATTCCAAAATTCATAAAAATTTGAAAATACTTCCAAAAATTCCAAAAAAATTAGAGTAGTTTGATTTCATTGTCTTTTAATTTCAGACCAATTTTCACGCATTAATTATTTATAAAACCCCAAAAATTGAAAAACATCAAAAATCTTCTAAAAATCATAAAAAATTCTACAAAAATTGAAAAATTGTGATTTCAGTTCCTGTTTGTAGATATTTTCTTCTAGTTTGTCTTAAAAATAGTAGCCAGGAGTCTTGGGCATTTAAAAGATTTTTAAATTGCAAATTACTCAGGCTGCCCACATTTTCCAATTTCCTCACTGTTTGATTTTTAAAAAAATACAAAAATATCTGAAAAGTCTACAAAAATTCTCAAAAACATTTCAAACTTTCAAAATACAAAAATATTTTCTTTGAATTTTGCTGATTATTTTTGACTAATTGAAAAATTACAAAAAGAGTTGGTGTGCGTGTTTTTAATCTTGTGAATATTGCATCGTGTTATTTTTGAAAATAAAAAAATTTGCAAAATCAAAATCACTAAAAATTTGAAAATCAGAAAATTCAAAAAAAAATAGAAATAAAAAAAATTAAAAAAATAAAAGATTCAAAAAAATCACAAAAACCAAGGATAGTTGTCCTTTGAGATTCTTGTTTTCTTTTAATTAGTTTCTTATTAATTGAATAACCCTCGGGAATTGTAGCCTCCCTGAGTTCGACCCTGTCCGCTATACAGGTTAATAAGTAGCAAAAATTAAAAAAAATAATAAATCTTTTGTTGACGCGGGTTTTGGGGAAAAACAATGACCCATTTATCAATTAATTTCCAATCTCTAAAATCCCGACTCAACAGGTGGTTTGTGCAATTTTACCATTTATAGTTTATAATCCATATTTATTTTTTATATATTGTATTTGTAAATAATTGTAAATATTTTCCAATAATTATTTAAAAATAAAAATAAGGATAAAAATAAAAATTTTAAAACAAAAAACTAAAAAACTAAATTCATTATTTAACTATATGTAATGTACCATATGTATATAGTATATGTATATAATAAATTCCCTTAAATAATGACACCAAAAAAGTTAAAAATTAACATTCATTATTTACTTAAATAAAGTGATGAAAATAAATAAAAATTAATTATGTAAATAATTTTAATTTCCTTTCTTATCTTTATCTCATTTCAATTTCTTCTTATCTCTTATCTTTATTCACATTTTCGAAATTCAAACTCCATTCTTTTATCTATTAATATGGCCCCTCATCCCTCATTTCAATTTGATCAATCTTTGGTGAGAGAAGCCTATTCCCCAAGATCCACCTTGGCGTAGAAGGGTGCCTAGCTTCTGGGCTATCTGGTGACAGCGAGTCGACCTTCGTCGAGGCCATCACGGCGTTCATCTGCTCCCATAGTGAGATTTGCATTTTTCTTCTCTTATTTTTAACCAAGATTAATCACAGTTTAATTTTTCACATTTTTATTTTGTTGTCATTTTTTAGATCTTAGAATCCATCACCACGATTTGATTCGTTCGATCCGATTTTTCACCTTCACTTCTCGATCTACTTACATTCGTATTCTACATCACGCAATCTTCCAACTCCGGCTGCATACCGTGGTTTCGATCTCTCATTTGCTGGATCCGCATCCACTCACATTTTCCGCATTTGACTTTGGACTGAGCCTTCATACTAGAGTCATATATCATTTTTTTATCTATTTTTTTATTTACTAGAATAAAAAAATAAAAAATACAATTGTTATCTTTTTCAAAAAAAATATTTTTTTTTTTCAAAAAAATTCAAAAAATTCGTTTCTGTTTTTAAAATAAAAAATCTACAATTTTATTCTTCTTTTAGTTTTTATTTTACAATTAAAAAAACAAAAAGATTGGGGCGGCAACACTTTAGCCTCCGTCGCCCATCCCCGCTTGTAGCAGCCCCTCCGCCAGCCACCTGGTCAACCACCAGCCACCTCTGCAGACCGTCTACACCATAAGCCCACCGTCGCGGAGTTTCATCGTCAACTCCGCTCACTCAGCCCGCAGCCCAACTGCAACTCATCATTCTCATTGCCGCTGACCGCCTCCGTTCGCCGCCCGACAAGATCTTCACCGCTTTCATCACCACCTTCACCAGGTAGATGTATATCACTATCAGAGAAGGTGAATATACCAATTGTTGATTCTTCCTCTTTACCAGCAACAACATCTTGTTCTGTTTTAGATATTGTTTTTCCTTCACCTAATTTGGGCAATACTGTACAGACTGATTCTGGTTGTCCTTTTGTACATAAGGTTTCTCCTTTGAATAATGGAAATGAATGTTTGAATGTTTATTCTGATTAAGTGCCATTTCCTTCTGCTCTTAAATCCAAAAAAATCCAAAAATTAAAAACAACCCTATCTGATCCTAGAGTGATTGAGATCTTACAGAACATCTTTTTAAAGATGCCACTCCTTAAGGCCATGAATACATGCTTCTAGTAAAAAAGGGAATGAAGAGGCATGTACACAAAAGCTTCAACCAAGGCAGAACAAATGAAAGGAAATAGAGAAACACATCTTGACCATGGTCATAGTTCATGCCATCAGTATCCTCCCGCCTAAAAAGAAAGACAAGGGAGCACCTCACATTCGTTGTCATATCTTTGATCAAGAATTTGATCATATCTTATCGATAGTTGTTCCTCCATTAATCTCATTCCATCCTCTTTACTAACTAAGTTTCGGTTAGGGCTTCTTAAAACAACCAAGATGATGCTTCAGTTTGTTGATCGATCGATTAAGAGGCCAAGAGGAATTTTAAAGGACGTTATTGTAATGGTGCAGGGAATGAAGTTCCTTGTTGATTTTGTTGTAATGGATATGGACATACCTGCACCGTTACTCCATACTCAGATCATACTAGGTCATCCATTCTTTCGAACGACTGAAGCAACAATTGATTATTGTACTGGAGAGATCTTCTTTCACTCTCGCAGTGAAAAGGTGAAGATGAGACAGAGAAAGTTACATCAAAACTAGAGGACTGTGATTTTCTTGCTGAATTCCAAGATACATATCTTTTCACCGATTTCATAGATATCCAGGAGTTCCTTTCCCAAAAGGACTCTCTAGAAAGCACAGTCGACACGAGTTCCCTTAGTGGTTCAATTGAGATAGTTGCTGATGGGAAGTTTGAGCTAATTTCTGAGGATCAATCTGAGTTTTTAGAGGTATTTTCTGATGTTACTTTGACAAACTTTTATGAGGTTACTGATGATATGCCTTCTTCTGAGAGTTTTAAGGTACATATATCTGAGCTATTTGTTGAATTTCGTGAGTTATGTACATATGAGAGACATCATTCTGAGATTATTGCTGCGATATCTGAGCCCTTAATTGATAAGAATGTTGAACACCCTGATGATCCCCTCATTTCTGAGTAGAGATCATCACTATAGATCTATGAATGATTTTACTTGTTAAGCTGTTAGTAGCCAAAGTGGACAGCCCACAGAGTACAGATCATATACCGTCAGCCAGTACAGTGGCAGAGGTTGTTATAGAGCTTATTCAGACACCACCAGAGCTCAAGGTTATACTGTCGACATTGAAATATGCCTTCTTTGTGGGTCCCCCCCAAATGTTTCAAGTCATCCTCAGCTCACAGTTGACCGTTGAATAATAATCTTGTGTGCTAGAGGTTCTTGAGAGAAACTGCAAGGCCATAGGATGGAATATCTCGGATATCCTGGGATTAACCTAGCTTTGTGCTTGCATCATATCTACCTAGAGGATGACTGTAAATCCTCTTTTGAATGTCAAAGCCATCTAAATCCAAATCTAAGGGAGGTTGTCATGAAGGAAATTCAAAAATGGTGTGATGTTGACTTTATATATCCCATTTTGGATTCCAAGTGGGTCATCCCTTTACATTTGGTACCAAGTAAATCCGGAATTACTATCGTAAAGAATGACCGTGGTAAGGAGATTCTGACCCGGGTACCTACCTCGTGTCGTGTCAGTGTAGATTACCGACGCCTAAACACAACTACCAAGAAGGATCACTTTCCGCTGCCCTTTATTGATCATATTATTAAGAGGTTGGTAGGGAAAGAGTTCTTTTGCTTCTTGGATGGGTACTCGAGATACAACCAAGTTGCTATCGCTCCTAGGAATCAGGATAAAACCACATTTACTTGTCTGTTTGGTACCTAAGCCTTTAGATGGTTTCCCTTTGGATTGTGTAACGACCCCTTTACATTCCAAAGGTGTATGTTGGTCATTTTTGCTGACATGGTGGGTAGTTTCCTTGATGTTTTCATGGACAATTTCTCAGTCTGCTGGGATAGTTTTGACAGATGTCTTGCTCATTTAGACAGAGTTCTTCAACATTGTTGTGAGGTAAACTTAGTCCTCTCGTGGGATAAGAGTCACTTTATGGTGACTAATGGGATAGTATTGGGCTATGTCATCTCCAAACATGGTATGGAGGTTGAACCGTCTAAGATTGATGTGATTTCCAAGTTAGAGCCACCACAGGGTTTTAAGTAGTTGTGGTCATTTCTGGGACACGTAGGATTCTATAGGCGATTCATAAAGGACTTCACCAATATCGTCAGACCTTTGACTAAGGAGAGTGATTTCGTTGTCGATGAGAAAGTCCTCCTTGCATTCAAACATATGAAAAAGATGGTTACTAGTGCTCCTGTCTTACAGTCACCGGATTGGTCTCTTCCTTTTGAGATCATGACAGATGCCTTGGATTTCGCAGTTGGAGCTGTTATAGAACGAAGAAGGTATGGGATGACATTTGTTATACAATATGCTAGAAATACTCTGGATGAAGCACAATGAAATCATACAGTTACAGAGAGGGAGATGTTAGCAGTTGTGTTTGGGCTAGAGAAGTACACATCTTACCTCATCGGTTCCCACGTTATTATATACAAGGATCACACTTCCATACGATACTTGTAGGAAAAAAAGGATGCCAAACCACACCTTATCAGATGGATCCTTCTTCTCCAAGGATTTTATTTAGAGATTCGAGATAAACCTGGAGTGAAAAGTGTTGTAGCAGATCACCTTTCCCGTATCACAGATGCGGAGATCTCTGAGTATAACACAATCCCTATTTCCGAAACCTTTCCAGACGAGGTCATTTTGTCTGTGGACCCACTCCCATGGTATGTTGATATTGTGAACTATCTTGTCTCCAAGAAAGTTCCACAAGATTGGCTGAAGTACAAGGTCGACAGATTTCTGTCAGAGATTCATTATTACCAATTGGAGGATATGTACCTATTTTGTGAGGGTGCGGATTGTATCTGGAGAAGGTGCATTACTCAGGAGGAACACACCAATGTACTTGAGCATTATCACAAACTAGAATCTGGTGGGCATCATTCGGGGAAATGCATGATAGCAACGGTTTTACTGAGTGGTCTATGGTGGCCCACATTGTTTAAGGATGCTACAGAGTATGTTCGAGGTTGTACTGACTATCAGAAAATGGATGAACCGTTGGTTCCAAAGATACCATGCCCCTAAGATATGTACAGATTTCTGATGTTTTTTATACTTGGGGCATAGACTTCATGGGTCCATTTTCTATCAGTTAGAGATTTCAGTACATCCTGCTCATCGTGGATTATGTTAATGGGTGGAGGCTATCCCCACCCGAATCGTAGATAGTCATACAGTGTGATCATTTCTCAAGGATTGCATTATTGCACGGTTCAGGATTCCCAAAATACTGATTTTAGATGATGGAAGCCATTTCATTAATTGAGAAGTAAAGAAGCTTGTGAAGGAGTCCGCCATTGAGCATACAGTTGTGTCTTCTTACCACCCTCAGACTAATGACTTGGCAGAAATTTCAAATAGGGAGATCAAGATGATATTGTAAAAACTTGTACGTCTAGATAGGAAGACCTGGTTCCAGATGCTTGACTCAGTTCTATGGGCTTATCAGACGGTATACAAGTCTCCTTCAGGTATGTCTACCCATAGATTGGTGTATAGAAAGCCTTGCCACTTGTTTGTGAAATTAGTTCACAAATCTTTATGGCACCCCGTATATGCATCTTAATTATGAGAAGACATCAAAGAACATGAAGTTGGATTTGAATAGATTATTGGAATTCTGAGACTTTACATATGATAACTCACTCATGTATATCATTCGAAGGAAGACTTTCTCTCCTGATCAGAAAGTATGGTTATTTGATGCTAAGTTGAAGCTGTTTCCAGGAAAATTAAAAATAAATGGTTAGGACCTTTCATCTTGAGAGCTGTATGTGACAGTGGGAGTATTGTCATATATGGGTTGTCATCTGACGTACAACCATGTGTGAGAACGGACAGTTGCTGAAGCCATATCTAGATCATGATACATTCCTGTCCGTCGTTGATTCTATATCTGTGGTAATAGATGATGATCTTTTGATTCCACCTTCTGATCCTGATACACGATCTTACAACCTCTTGTATATACTTTCGTTTCATTCTTTCTTCTACCGTTTTATCGTTCACCCCTTTCCGTGTGTATATATGCTATACTTAGGATGTGCTTTAACCTAAGTATAGGGGGGTGAATGATTTGTGTTGTTCATATTCGTCATGTTCATCACTCTTGTTGTTTCTTATACTTAGGGATACTCTACCCTAAGTATAGGGGGAGTGATGCTATTTATATCATCTTTTTTGTGTTTTTCCGTTGAGTCCGTACATTCTCTTCATCGGTTTTTCCCTTCTGTACAGTATCCTATACTTAGGATTACTTAATCCTTAGTATAGGGGGGATCACCGCCTTCTATTATTTTCATTTTTTCTTTGAGTTATTGTAGCATAGGAGTCTTTTCACTTTTCTATACGTAGCAAGAGTTATGTCTTCCTTCTCTGATCACTATATGGACATAGTTCGATCTAAGTATAGGGGTGTTGTATATATTGTATATACTTTAGACATACGTACTTTTAAATATGATTTTTTAGGATATGTATATAAATTAATAAAATCCATGTCTGTACATAGAAAATAATATATATAATAACAACAAAACAACAAAAATAAAAAGAAAACAACAAAAAAACAAAAAATAATAAAAAACAACAAATAAAAAATCATTGTATATACTTGTATATATCTTATATAAATTAATAAAATCCATGTCTGTACATAGAAAATAATATATATATATATATAATAACAACAAAACAACAAAAATAAAAAGAAAACAACAAAAAAAACAAAAAATAATAAAAAACAACAAATAAAAAATCATTGTATATACTTGTATATATCTTACTAACCCTTTTTTCCTTCGAAAACCCCTAAAAACTACAAAACCAAAAGTCCATAAAAATTTGCAAAGAAAAAATTCTCTTTTCACATGTGCATCATTTTTCCTTTCTTTCCAAAAATCCATAAAAAAGTTCAAAATTATAAAATTGTTTTAAAAAAATAAATCTTTTTGCATTATACATATTTCTTACACCTGCATGTGCATTTTTCAGGATAATATTGACATTTAAACTATGTCTGGATTAAAATTGAAGAATGGAGCTTAGTTGGACCTTTATCCACTTAATTTCAGAGAAACCTTGTAAGAATTAGAATTGATACTTTTCATGTCCTGATGACTTAATTATTTGAGTCCATAAGACTATGTTCATATGTCATCTTGATTAGTCTAAGTAGAATATTTAACAACACATGCATGATTCTTTCAGACCGTGGCTTATCTTGGACTAACACTCTAGACATTGCTCTTCATGGTGGAGGTAGTGATGAGGCAGAATCTTTTGGCTTGGAGTAGCATACGAGGTTAGTATATCTAGGTGGAACCTCTCATCTTCCTCTAGGGAGGGAAGTGCATCTCAACCTAGTCTAGTGGCATTGAGGTCTAAAGACAATATGCTGTAGGGTTGCAATAATGCTTCAAAAGAGGGATAATCTACTAGCTCAAGAGGAAAAAACTCCTTTTGTACATGATGCACCTTGTATATATTTTCAAAAAAAAGAAGAAAAGAAAAAAATGCATAATCTCCAAAAGTGGACGATCCTGATTGAAAAGTAAAATGCCCATCAAAGTGTATATAAAAGTAATAAAATAATAGCTTCAACGTCAAATTTTTTTAAGCTTACAGTGGATGACTTGGCTATCCATCCATTCTCTTCTCCATCCCCTCTTCTTGATCTAGTTGTACTTGAACGTAGAAGGGAATATCCCCACTCCTCAACGAAAGAGTTGCTAGACCGGGAGACTAGAGTTACCTTGTTGAGAGAGGTTATTTCTTCACTACTTTTGAGATGGGGAGCTATAACTCACTTACACTATACAAGTAAAGATTCATAGTCATAAGAATTTGTGTATGTAGACTTGTTCTGACCTGACTGTTGAGGAGACCTGAATAAGAGTCTTGTAGAACTTAGAGGCTATAGGTTTTAAATCCATTTCCCATTAAGGTTCCGCCACACTAATAATACAAAGGTCTGGCAGATCTCCATACTGCAATTTTATGAAGATAAGTTTAATACTCATTATTGTCCTAATTTCTTTATTTTTCCTTTCTTTTTATATTATTTACTTATTCTTTCAAATAAGTGTTTGCTAAGGGACTAGCAAAGGTAAAGCATAGGGGGATGATGAATATGCATTTCATCATCTTTATTCATTTATTTTAGCTTAAAATTCATTATAAAACACATGTACATAGTACTAACTCCATATTCTTACTAACTAGCATCTGTATGTAAATATTGTACATTTATTACTGATTTAACCTAAAATAAATAAATAAATATTTTAAACTAAAATAAATAAAGAAAGAAAGGAAAAATATATAAAAGAAAAAAGACTGTATATATGTAATAGATACATGCTGACCCGGACCCCGAGAGAAGGTCAAGACTTGACCTAATTGACTAGTAATAAAGTAGCGGGGAAATAAAGTCCTTAATCAGAAAATCCAAAAAATTGTGTTGTAAATATTCGTATACATATACTATTTTATTTGTATATAATTTGACCACAAATTAAATAATTTTCAAAACAAAAATTGTAAATAGAAATGTTTCCTAAATAATAAAAACATTTACAAAATAAAATCATGTACAAAATAAAGTAACCACATTCAGAAAAAGCCATAAATCGATAATTATAAGACCAATTCCGGCTCCATATGAACTCAAATTGAACCAATCGCTTACATTATATTCTAAATTAAATTATATTTAAAATGGTCATGGTTTTATAATTTTTGGGGTCACGGTTTGAAAGACGGTTTTCTGGGATGATTTGTGCAATTTTACCATTTATTGTATATATCTATATTTATTTTTATATATATTGTATTTGTAAAAATTACAAATTTTCCTAATAATTATTTAAAATAAAAATAAGAATAAAAAAATTTAAAAGAAAAAAATTAAAAAAAATTAAATTCGTTATTTAATTATGTATATACTGTACCGTATGTATATAGTATATGTATATAATCAATTCCCTTAAATAACCACACCAAAAAATAAAAAAATTAACATCTATTATTTACTTTAATAAAGTGACGAAAATAAATAACAAAATTATGTATATAGTAAATAATATTAGTTTCCTTTATTATCTTTATCACATTTCAAATTTCTTCTTATCTCTTATCTTCATTTAAAATTTTGAAATTCAAACTCCATTCTTTTATCTATTATTGTGGCTCCTCCCCTATCATTTCAATTTGATCAATCTTTGGTGAGAGGAGCCAATTCTCCGAGAGCCATCTTGTCACAGAAGGGTGCTCAACCTCTAAGCCGTCCGGTGACAGCTGGCCAGCCTTCGTCGAGGTCATCACTACGTTCATTTTCTCCCACAATGAGATCCACATTTTTCTTCCTTTATTTTTAACCTAGGTTAATCCTATTTTACTTTTCACAATTTTGTTTCGTTATCATTTTCTAGAACTTAGAATCCATTACCACAATTCGATTCGCCTGATCTAATTTTTACCTTCACATCTCGATCTATTCCGTTCTTATTGTACCTCACACAATCTTCCAACTACGATCGCGTACGGGGGTCAGAGATACATATTTGATCTTTCATTCGTCAGATTCGCATCCACTCACATTTTCCGCATTTGACTTTGTACCGAGCCTTCGTGCTTGAGTGAATTAGCATTTTTTAATCTATTTTTTATTTTATTGGAATAAAAAATAAAAAATATAATTTCTATCTTTTTCAAAAAATATAAAAAAATATATCAAAAAATAAGAAAAAAATTTGTTTTTATTTTTACAATAAAAAAGTCTACAATTGTATTCTTTTTCCAGTTTCGTTTTACAATTAAAAAAATAAAAAAGGCTAGGGGCGGCAGCACTTCAGCCTCCGCCACCCTTCCCCGCTTGTAGCAGCCCCTCCGCCAGCCACATGGTCCGCTACCGACCACCTCCGCAAACCGTTCACGCCATTAGCCCACTGTCGCAGAGTTTCATCGTCACCTCCGGTCACTTAGCCTACAGACAACTTCGGCTTGCCATTCTCATCGCATCGACCACCTCCGTTCGTCTCCTGACAAAAGCTCCACTGCCGATCACTGGGGCGTGTGTCTCCCCTAGCTACCGCCATACACACGCGAAGGACCTCCTCCGATCTTTCCGACCTCCACCTACACCAACGCCATTCGCGTGGGCCACCTACACGGAACCACCCCTAGAGGAGCTTCATCTTCGCGCGAGCCCGTGCGCTCCTACACAGTCCCACGACTCCTGCCCATGCCTCCATCCACCAGCAGTCCGCCATCCACCGTTGTGCACTACCGCTCTCCATCTCATGCAACAATGTCATCTACCGTAACACCATCACGTGAGGAACACCACCCATCCTCCGATCTTGTGCAAGGAAGGGAGACGGTGACCCATTTCCTCCTTTGCGAGAAACGATGAAGAAACCCACGAACCCTTGTCTGGGTAAATTCCATTGAAGTCCACAAAAGTTTCTAAAATTGTAGAAAATCCCTTGCTCTCTAGCAAATCACGTGCTTGGCATGTTTCATTAGGTAATTTGCAATTTTAGTCTTCTGTTCATTTCTTGTTATTTATTTGTGCAAGAACAGTAAACATTTGCATTTCAAAACTCTTTCAGACTATTTTTGCATGTTTCTTTTCACTGAAATAAATGTTTTCATTGCTCTGAAAATTCCACAAAAAATTGTGTAAACTCCTTGCATTGTGTAAAATTTTCATTTCATTTTATTTTCATTTGATATTAGAAAAAATTAAAAACTATGTATTTTCCCTTTTAGAAATTTAAAAATCATGAAAATTCGAATATTGCTTCAAAATTCTAAAAAAATTAGAGTAATTTTATTTTTGAGTGCTTAATTTCCTGTCCAATTTTTGTACATTAATTATTTAAAAAACCCAAAAATTTTTAAAATACTTGAAATCTTAAAAAAAGCATAAAGAATTGTAGATAAATCCAAAATTTGTGATTTCACTTCTTGGTCAGTTAATTTCCTTGAGTCTTTTGAAAAATTGATATTCATAATTTTCGCATTCATCTGGTATTTTTGAATTCAAAAATAATAATGTTTGCATCGTTCCCTGATTATATTCATTTTAAAATCCAAAAAATCTAAAAATCTCTAAAAAATTATAAAAATGGTAAAAAATCATAAAAAAATAAAAAGAATTTCTTTGGATATTTTTTAAGCATTTTGTTATATTTAAAAAAATCCTAAAAGAGAAAATTGCATTTCTTTTGTACATGAATTTGTTTTGAAAATCATATTTTTTAAATTAAAAAAATTACAAATACTAAAAACATTGAAAATTTGAAAATCAAAAAATATAAAGTAAAATGAAGAAAATTAAAAAATAAAAGATAAAAATTTCACAAAACCATGGTAGTTAGCATTTGAGACTCCTTTTTCCTTCAATTGATTTTTGATTATCTGAATAACCCTCGGGAATTGTAGCCTCCTTGAGTTCGATCATGTTAGCTATACTGGTAAATAAGTAGCAGAAATATTTCTCTTATTGCACATTCTTTATAATTATTTCAGCTTTTGAAGAAAAAAATAAATTTATTTGTTTGAGTTGGGAATTTTGGTGATAACAACTATAATTATATCAATAATAATCAACCCTTTAAGATCTCGCTCAACAACTATCTCCCAGTCCTTTTTTCGCCTCCTTTTTTCTCGAAAATCCAAAAATCGAGACCCCATTCCACCTTTTTACCATGCAAGTGTACCGACACAAATCACCGCTCAAAAGAGAAAGGGTCCATTTTTTCACAACCCAACCGGCTCAGAGGTCAACAACACAACAAAAGGCCTCATATGCATGTCAAAGTGTGTTCAGACCCCCTATTAAACGGATCCTTACTCGATATTCATTTACCAGAACACGTCTTAACACCCCACTTAAGTTGAGCATATAAATAAAGCATGCCCAACTTGTCAACATTTTTTCTTAAAGTTTGTCATGAAAAGACCCTGATAAACCTGTCAGCAACCTGATCACTTGTCTTGATGTATGTAAGAAACAGGTTTCCACAATTAAATTGTCCTATTATAAAATTCATATCAATTTCAACCTCTATCGTAGAGAAAAGGATTATTATCAAGGTTGATTGCGACCTCATTGCTGTAGAAGAGCTCTATGGTTAGATCAACATCAATCCAATATCATGTAGAATGATCTTCAACTAAAGCATCCCGGTGACACCATTTATGACAACTTGGTATTCAACTTCATCACTAGATCTGGCACAAATAGACAGCTTTTTACTTCTTGATGATTGCTAAATTACCTTGAGTTAATGATTTAATTTTGTGTTGTAGTCACATAATTAAGGATCAATTAAAATGAACCACATCGATAGATCAAACAATCAAGTTAAACGCCTTATGATTTTTATTTAATCTAGGCAAGTTTCAGGGTCAACTCAAGGAAAACAAGTGATCAACTTGACTTCAATTCAGATCACTTAATGCTTGATTTTCAAAGGTGTTTTTTAGTATATTTATGTAAATAGAAAATGCAAATATGCATATGCAAATGAAATTTGCTTTTTAAGGAAAACAAGCAAACTTCACTAATTTAATTTTAATCTAAATCAAGATTAATTAGCAAATTTGTATTTTTACTATACACCTTATTTAATGACAAGTACAAAACATATTTTTTTGCAAATTTTAGAGTAAAGATGTAATAATGAAAATGGACAATTATTATGGAATTTTGTGAAATTTATTGAATAAACAATATGCAAAATTTGTGAAAGTTGATGAGGAATTAAAACATTATGAAATGGAATTACACCTTTTTTCTAGCATTTTGGATAATATTTGATTTTTTATGATTTTTGCATGACAATATTGTAAGATTTAGTAATTTAATTCCAATAAATCCACAAGTTAATATCATATAAATACAAATTTTATGTACATAGATATTTCTGTGAAGAATCCATGAAATATTGAATTTTAATAAAATAAGACTTGTGATACTAATTAAAACTCAATTACGTAATTAGCTTAACAATTTATTGAAGGAACACATAGCATGCACTTTTAGTGAAATTTGAGCATAATGTCAAACAAAATCAGAAACACAAACCTTGAGTTTTTAGCAATTTTGTGAGCAATGAGTTAATTAAAATGATTTTCAATGTTTCAAAAGGTAAGAAAAATATCAGAAAATCACACTTTTAAATTTTTAAAGAAACACATCCCCAAAACAAAAAATTACAAACCCTAATTCAAATTATAGATATTTAAATGACAACAAAAATGCAATTTTATTTCTGGAAAAATATTAAAACATCAAGTCCAATAAAATGACGGGGGGTACACTACAATTTCAAAATCAGAACAAATAAAAAGGAATAACACAATTTATGCTTCTTTAATTACCCTTATCTACAAGGGCATCCACACAATTATCCCTATATGGCTACATGCCCCTCGCATGCAAGTGCCAAAGCCTTCAGTTGCATGGATCGATGTAGAAGGTGATGGCTCGATGGATGTGTGGCAGAGATGGGATTCTTCGTTGCGCAATGACCATGCAAGGCATGGAGGTTGGTGATGAATATGTGAATTTTCATACTAATTAACTGAAAATAGAGATTCGTCCCAAGTAATTAAGTGCTTTCACATGTTTATATCTAATAATTAACATTCATGCACTTGTTAATAATTTGCATAAATTAGCATTTCATTATGCATCCATATTTATCTATAGATATTCTCACAATTTCACCCATTTTTAATCAATTCATACTAACGCCAATTGACGTGAAACTAATTCCATGGTGCACATATCACTAACGTTAATCAATGAAAAATCGTAAAAGCACTAACTTGTATAAATTTGAAATAAACCCAAACCCTAATCCTGGACAAAAACCCGTAAATTTTGATATCTCTCATGTGCAATGTCCACTTTCACTCTACTTACTTGATATATATGTATATTCAATTATCTACAAATTAAGACCAAATTTAAAATACTCGAAGTTCATATGTGAAACTTGAGTTTTGGGACTATAGTATTTTTTAAATATCCATTGACTTTTGACTTGTTATTTCATGTACACTTTTGACTCTTTTTATTTATTTCCTTTTTGTTTCTTTATTTCATGCCATGATTTAACTAATGACATAAAAATAAAATTCCAAAAAAAAGAAAAGGGAAAAGGAAAAGATAAGTTCTGGCTTGAGTGCATTCACCTAATTCACATGTACATAATTGATGGATCTATGATTCATCACACTAAAAGATGAAAATAGAGTTTTGTTCCCATGTAATTAATTGATTTCATTCATTCATTCATCTATATTATATTTTTATAACAAATGCATATGTAAATAATATCCATGTTTTATCATGCATAATTGCATTAAACAAAAAGCCTAAAACTCGTGTACATTATCACATGTATATTATCACAACTTTTCCTTTTTTAATTATTGTTCACGGACTCCAAATACAAGAAAAGTCGACATTATTGTGTACATATTACTAAAATTAATTAAGAAAAATACCAAAAAATAATAAATTGTATATATGCCTAATAAAACTCAAACCCTAGTTTGAGACAAAAGGCCATAAATATAAATATCCCTCTCATATAGTCTACTATGGATCCCAACTTACTTTTTAAGTAAAGTACATTTATTTTACTACAAAACATGATCAAATTCAAAAGAATCAGAGTTCATATGTAAAACTTCGATTTTGGACCCTCGTTGTATATTGTACATAAAGCCTAATTTTGACTCTATTGTAGAAAAATAACTCCTTTTAATTTATTGATTTTTAATATATCTTTTCAATTTATGCTTTATTAAAGTATGTAAAAATTAAGATTAAAATTGAATTAAAAATCATAGAAAATACATTACGCTGAGTCTATATATAGAATCTATATATGTCCCATTTATTATATTTATTTATTTTCTTAATTATTAAAAATGAAAAAAATAGATTAAATTGTAAGTGTTTTATATTTTATATAACTTTACTTTGATTTTTACAAAACTGCAAAATACAAAAATTCATGTATTTTATAAATATAGAGTGCCCCATCAAGTACTATGTTTGTACAAATAATTTATTTTCGTCTTTGCTCCTTCACAAAAGCTATAGATCTCATCAGGACTAGCAACTTTCATGAAGATCACTTTTTAATTTGACCGTGTTTGCAATTTTTTATTTTTCTTCTCATTTCTTTTCTGATTTTTCTAGGAGCGAAATGTGTCAGCTCCCGGAGCCACCGCATTTTGCCCCTTTACTCCATTTTCTTTTATTTTAATTCTTTTTTATTTTAATTTATTTTATTATTTTGATATTCCATGTGGCGTGTTTTCCACCCTTGGATCTAGGTCGATCCAATGTCCTAGATCCCTTTTCCTTCCCTTGGCATCCATCGGATGCCCTGCATGCACTGCCTCACCAACCACCTCTTCCCACTTCTCTCGCTTCCCCTCCCCGATCTCCTCCACAACCGAGCCAATCCTCTATGAAAGACTCCCTCCATCGCATCTCGCTCCTCCACGTCGACCACCTCTTGATAACACAGATTTCGTGAGGGTCTATAGTAGTCTACACAAGGTGAGACCACGATGTTGCTGAAGCGACCGCTAACAAAACCCGGGTCAATCAGCAATTAACCCACAATATAAATAAAGTCAATGAAGAGCTCAATTACGATTAAAATTTATTATCTCTGCCATAAAATGCATAGTGAATAAGCATGTAGAGGTCGAAACACAGAGAGCAAAATAGGTAGCCTAAGATTATTCATGTACAACCAAGTCATTCACTATGTATATACATTTATTGTTTTTATTGGTTTTTAATTATATATATTTATTTTTTTTTCATTTTTTCATTTTATATTTGCATTTTCTTTTTTATTTAAGTATAATATATATATGTTGGTATATATGTATATATACATATGTATAAATATAATAAAGATATATATATATATAGAATATATGTATATATAAATATATAACAATAGTCATACTCCAATAGATATGATTTTTTTTTGTAATTTTATATTTTTCTATTTTTTTGTTAATTTTATGGAATTTTTGCTATTTTTTATGTATTTTTAAAGTCAAAATTATCCAAAATAAGGGATTAAATATATGGTCCAGAATTGATTTGAGTTTTAAATATAGTAAATAAGTCCCGAAATTACCCAAATAAATTTTAACATATACATGTTTGATAAATAAAATTAAAACACATGAAAAGATATTTTTGGATTTTTTAAAGAATTTTTCAGATTTTCTAAATTAATTTTAGGGTTTTTAATTTTTAGGTTTTTTCCATTTTTTTGATTTTTGGTCTGTAAATAAAATAGGTAAAATATACTATATATATTTAGAATTTTTAGAGATGTTTTCGTATTTTTTGGTACTTTATAAGTGAAACAATAATTATATAGGCTCCTTTATATTTTTGATAAATAGACAAAATGCTCAAAAATGTCAAATAAAATAAGAGCGTGTATATGCATGACATAAAGAAATTATCTCTATTTTTATGTATTTTTAGGAGCACCATAAATATATTTAATAAATAGATGAAACACTCAAAATTCAATATCCTAACATGGGCAAAATGCAAATAAAATAAACATCAGGGGCTCAAGTGCAAATTTGTCAATATAATCAAACATTTATATAATTTTTAAAGTCCATTTAACTATTGAAAAACTTGTCATGGCATCTATGCAAGCCGACCATCACGTGAGACTACACGTGACGCAACCTGAGAAGGACCAAAATGTAAATCAATAAAAGTTCAGGGGTCTTAAACTAAATATTCCAAAAATTCTATAACATTCATTTCATTTTATTGGACTATATACAAATACAAAAAGTCACAGGGGTATCCCTACAGTTTGCCCATATCACGTGGGACGACACGTGAGCTGTGCTGGACTGGACCAAAGCGTAAATATAGGAACTACATGGATCCATTTGCAAAATGAACATGTATTTTTACACGTGACATTTTATTTACAACATTAAATTTTAAATATACAAAAATGCAGGGCTAAAGAAGAAAGTTACCCCATTAAAGGCGCCGATGGACGGAGGGATGCCATCCACTTATCCACGTGGCACTCGTACAATGGCCGATGACGCTTCGTTGTTGGGCGACCAAGACTAGATCTTTGGGCGAGATCCGTTGGCTATAGGGCTCTACATCCAACAACATCTACTACATCTAGGTGCGGATCTTGATCGGACGGCGTGAGCGACTGTTGGAAGAACTGGGAAGAAACTCACCACTGGCGAGTTTTGATCGATTGTTGTGGCTCCTCTGACCTCCATTCCCTCCGTCGAGGGGCTCTTCTTGTTCCTGGTGGTCCATCGCATCAAATGGTAGCTTCAATCAAGAACCTGGTGCTCCGACGTGGTCGCATGGTGTCGAGGAAGATGTGGAGCTCCAGGTACTTGATCTTCAATAAAATCGACTCCGTTGGAGTCCTTTGACCCTCCAGCATCTACAAAAGGCTCAGGCACAACACGAAAAACGTCTTGGGGCTCTTATTAGTCGAACTGGATGGGAGATGGCTCGGGAAGACCTCCTCTAGCGAAGGGCGGAGATGCAAAAGCTGAACTCCAGATCCACTAAGGATCTGGACGAGCGAGGGTGCCTGGCTTGTAGGGAAGTAGAAGGGAAACAAAGTGGAGGTGAAATCAGAGTCAGAGAGCAGATGACTCAACTCCGGCAAACTACAATTTGAAGATCTACACTACAACTAAGATCTAAACGCTAGACTAAGTGCGGGAATAAATTCTGGAGTCAAAATAGATCTAAAAAACTAAAAAAAGAACATCTATTATACTTGAGAGTGTTCACAGAGCAGGGCCACCGGTGGGACGATCATGGGCGCACCTCCATCCTCCCGAAGCTGGTTTCAACCGCCACGAAGTTCCTCCTATCACAAGGAAGCTTCGTACATGAAGAAACATTGCTCCTAGACTCGGATGAATGGCCAAAAAATCAATGGAGGCAAAGGTCCTTTTATTTATTAACATGAGCAGTGCCCTTATTTGACCGGATGAAATCAAGAGTTTGGGTGTATGTACAACGGATTAGATGGTATGGCGTGTATGTACAATGATCAATGATCATTTCGTATGAAGGGGACGAAGGCAATTGAGCGACGAGATGCCCAAGAAAAATGCATGAAATCGCATGATTGGACAGGTCACGTCTAATCTGGAGCTAGGGAAAGAGTTGACCAACAGTCAACTAACGCTGGATGCTTATTGGTCCACGTCAGCGCAAAACGACAAAACAGACTGACCAATTATTGATTTATTAATTAAACCTAATAAATGACTTTATAAATTTCCCATTATAAAACAAAATTGTTTATTTTTAATGTAGTATTTTATTATGATTTTTCTTTAATTTTTTGGTGTATTTTATTAGTAGTTAGTTTTTAATACTGTATTTATAGGTATATTTCCCTATGTTTTGTACCATTTTATTTTTATTTGTATATTTTATATTATTTTTTATTATCTTATTTTATATATTTATAACTTTTTTTTATGAGTATAAATATATTTTTATTATATTTTCATGTTATAATTTATGCACTTAAATAAATAGATATGTACATCTTATATGTATACTTATAGGTATTTTATCTATGTTTTATATACATGTTTTTATTTTTATGTATTTAATGAGTTTTATTTTGTTTTGTATTTATAAAATAATACTGAAAATATTTACAAAATTTTAAAAATATAAAATGAATAAAAAATAAAAGCATAGGGTTCCCGTTTATTTATATATAGGTATAACATAGGTATTTTGTCAATGTATATGTAGACTTATTTTATTTAACATTTTAATTTTGCTTTTATTTTTTTTAATATCCACATGCCTTATAAATAATATTTACAAAATTAGAAAAATATAAATTTATAAAAATAATGAAGGATGAATAAAATGAATATTTAAATCAAGTATGATATACAATGAGGGACAACAACCTAACTTTCACACAGTAACTCCGAAAAATATAAAACCACCACCATTAAATAGCTTGTGAAAAGCATATACAATTAGATGTGATTTTGATATGTTTTGAGTTTTTATTTGAAAGATATGGGTCTGGGAAGTTGGGTTTTTGGTTTTTTATTTTGTGTAAAAAATAAACGCTGTATGTTATTTTTGTACAAACTCAATTTAGTATTTTATTTACATTGCTCTCTACAACTCTCATGTATAAAGTTTCTTCATTTGATTAATAAATAATAAAGAATAAAATATGTGTCAAAAATGCATAAAATAATGAATAATATTTGATTTTTTATGATTTTTGCAAGACAATATAGTAAGATTTAATAATTTAGTTCCAATAAATCCACAAGTTAATTTCATATAAATCCAAATTTTATGTACATAGATATTTCTATGAGGAATCCAGGAAATATTGAATTTTAGTAAAATAAGACATGATACTAATTAAAACTCAATTACTTAATTAGATCAATAATTTAGTTAAGGAACAAATAGCATGCACTTTTAGTGAAATTTGAGCACAATGTCAAACAAAATCAGAAACACAAACCTTGAGTTTTTAGCAATTTTGTGAGAAATGAGTTAACTAAAATGATTTTCAATGTTTAAAAAGGTAAGAAAAATATCAGCAAATCCCACTTTTAAATTTTTAAAGCAACACATCCCCAAAGTACAAAATTACAAACCCTAATTCAATTTATAGAGATTTAAATGACAACAACATTGCAATTTTATATCTATAAAAATATTAAAACATCAAGTCCAATAAAATGATAGAGGGTACACTACAATTTCAAAATCAGAACAAACAAAAAGGAATAACACAATTTATGCTTCTTTAGTTACCCTTATCTACAAGGGCATCCACGCAATGATCCCTATATGGCTACATGTCCCACGCATGCAAGTGCCAAAGCCTTCAGTTGCATGGATCGATGTAGAAGGTGATGGCTCGATGGATGTATGGCAGAGATGGGATTCTTCGTTGCGCAACGACCATGCAAGGAATGGAGGTTGGTGATGAATATGTGATTCATCATACTAATTAGCTAAAAATAGAGATTCATCCTAAGTAATTAAGTGCATTCACATGTTTATATCTAATAATTAACATTCATGCACTTGTAAATAATTTGCATAAATTAGCATTTCATTATGCATCCACATTTATCTGTAGATATTCTCCCAATTTCACCCATTTTTAGTCAATTCATACTAACTCCAATTGACATGAAACTAATTCCATGGTGAACATATCACTAATGTTAATCAATGAAAAATCGTAAAAGTACTAACTTATACAAATTTGAAATAAACCCAAACCCTAATCCTGGACAAAAACCCGTAAATTTTGATATCTCTCATGTGCAATGTCCACTTTCACTCTACTTACTTGATATATGTATATTCAATTATCTACAAATTAAGACCAAATTTAAAATACTCGGAGTTCATATGTGAAACTTGAGTTTTTGGACTTTACAGTATTTTTTAAATATCCATTGACTTTTGACTTGTTATTTCATGTACACATTTGACTCTTTTTATTTATTTTCTTTTTGTTTCTTTATTTCATGCCATGATTTAACTAACAACATAAAAATAAAATTCCAAAAAAAAGAAAAGGGAAAAGAAAAAGTTAAGTTCTGACTTGAGTGCATTCACCTAATTCACATGTACATAATTGATGGATCTGTGATTCATCACACTAAAAGATGAAAATAGAGTTTTGTTCCCATGTAATTAATTGAATTTATTCATCTATATTATATTTTTTATAACAAATGCATATGTAAATAATATCCACGTTTTATCATGCATAATTGCATTAAACAAGAAGCCCGAAACTCGTGTACATTATCACATGTATATTATCACAACTTTCCCTTTTCTAATTATTGTTCACGAACTCCAAATAAAAGAAAAGTCGACATTATTGTGTACATATTACTAACATTAATCAAGAAAAATACCCAAAAAATAATAAATTGTATATGTGCCTAATAAAACTCAAACCCTAGTTTGAGTCAAAAGGCCATAAATGTAAATATCCTTCTCATATAGTCTACTATGGATCCCAATTTATATTTTAAGTAATGTACATTTATTTATCTACAAAACAAGATAAAATTCAAAAGAATCAGAGTTCATATGTAAAACTTGGATTTTGGACCCTCGTTGTATATTGTACATAAAGCCTAATTTTGATTCTATCGTAGAAAAATAACTCCTTTTAGTTTATTGCTTTTTAATATATTTTTTTAATTTATGCTTTATTACAATATGTAAAAATTAAGATCAAAATTGAATTAAAAATCATAGAAAATACATTATGTTGAGTCTATATAGAGTCTATATATGTCCCTTTTATTATATTTATTTATTTTAATAATTATTAAAAATGAAAAAATAGATTAAATTGTAAGTGTTTTATATTTTATATAACTTTTCTTTGATTTTTACCTTATTAAAAATTATAAAACTGCAAAATACAAAAATTCATGTATTTTATAAATATAGAGTGCCCCATCAAGTACTATGTTTTGTACAAATAATTTATTTTCATCTTTGCTCCTTCACAAAAGATGTAGATCTCAACAAGACTAGCAACTTTCATGAAGGTCACTTTTTAATTTGATCGCGTTTGCTATTTTTTATTTTTCTTCTCATTTCTTTTCTGAATTTTCTAGGAGCGATATGTGTCAGCTCCCGGAGCGACCAAATCTTGCCCCTTTACCCCTTTTTCTTTTATTTTTATTCTTTTTTTTATTTTAATTTATTTTAATATTTTAATATTACATGTGGAGTTTTCCGCCCTTGGATCTAGGTCGATCCAATGGCCTAGATCCCTTTTCCTTCCCTTGGCATCCGTGGGACGCCTTGCACGCACTGCCTCACCAACCACCTCCGCCCGCTTCTCTCGCTTCCCCTCCCCTATCTCCTCCACAACTGAGCCAATCCTCTATGCAAGACTCCCTCAATTTCATCTCGCTCCTCTGCGTCGACCACATCTTGGTAACACAGATTTCGCGAGGGTCTAGAGTAGTCTACACAAGGCAAGACCATGGTGTTGCTGAAGTGACCGCTCACAAAACCCAAGTCAATCAACAATTAACCCACAATATAAATAAAGGCAATGAAGAGCTCAATTATGGTTAAAATTTATTATCTCTGCCATAAAATGCATAGTGAATAAATATGTAGAGGTCGAAGCACAGAGAGCAAAACAGGTAGCCTAAGGTTATTCATGTACAACCAAGTCATTCACCATGTATATACATTTATTGCTTTTCTAGGTTTTAATTATATTTATTTATTTATATCATTTTTTCATTTTATAATTTTGCATTTTATTTTTCATTTAAATATAATATATGTGTAGGTATATATGTATATATGCATATGTATAAATATAGTAAAGATATATATATATATATATATAGAATATATCTATATATAAATATATAACCATAGTCATACTCCAGTAGATATGATTTTTTTTTGTAATTTTATATTTTTCTAATTTTTTGTTAACTTTATGGAAGTTTTGCTAATTTTTTATTATTTTTAAAGCAAAATTATCCCAAATAAGGGATTAAATATATGGTCCAAAATTGATTTGAGTTTTAAATATAGTTAATAAGCCCCAAAATTATCCAAATAAATTTTAACATATATATATTATATAAATAAAATTAAAACACATAAAAAGATATTTTTTATTTTTTAAAGAATTTTCCAGATTTCTTAAACTGATTTTAGGGTTTTTCAATTTTTAGGCTTTTTTAATTTTAAGTGATTTTTGGTCTGTAAATAAAATAGGTAAAAATATACTATATATATTTAGAAATTTTAGTGATGTTTTGTATTTTTTGGTATTTTATAAGTGAAACAATAATTATATAGGCTCCTTTATATTTTTAATAAATAGATAAAGTGCTCAAAAATGTCAAATAAAATAAGAGTGTATATATGCATGACATAAAGCAATTATCCTCATTTTTGTGTATTTTTAGGAGCACCAGAGATATATTTAATAGATAGATGAAACATTTAAAATTTAATATCCTAGCAGAGATAAATGCAAATAAAATAAACATCAAGGGCACGAGTGGAAATTTGTAAATATAATCAAACATTTATATAATTTTTAAAGACCATTTAATAATTGCAAAACCCATCATGGCATCTATGCTGACCATCATGTGAGACTATACGTGACACAACCTAGGAAGGACCAAAATGTAAATCAACAAAAGTTCAGGGGTCTTCAAGTAAATATTACAAAAATTATACAATATTCATTTCATTTTATTGGACTATATACAAATACAAAAAGTTGCAGGGGTATCCCTACAATTTGCTTAGATCACGTGGGACGACACATAAGCTGAGCTGGACTGGACAAAAAGTAAATACAGGAACTACATGGATCCATTTGCAAAATGTCCATATATTTTTACACGTGACATTTTATTTACAACATTATATTTTAAATATACAAAAATGTAGGGCTAAAGATGAAAATTACCCCCAAGAAAGGTGCCAATGGACGGCGGGATGCCATCCACTTATCCACGTGGCGCTCGTACAACGGTCGGTGACGCTTCGTCATTGGGCGGCCAACATTAGATCTTCGAGCTAGATCTGATGGCTCTGGGGCTCTACATACAACAATGTCTGCTGCATCTAAGGTGCGGATCTTGATCAGATGGCGAGGACAACTGTTGGAAGAACTGGGAAGAAACTCACCGCTGGCGAGTTTTGATCGATTGTTGTGGCTCCTCTGACCTCCATTCCCTTCACCGAGGGGCTCTTCTTGTTCCTGGTTGTCCTTCGCATCAAATGGTAGCTTCAATGAAGCACCTGGTGCTCCGACGTGCTCGCATGGTGTCGAGGAATATGTGGAGATCCAAGTACTTGATCTTCAGCAAAATCGACTCCGTTGGAGTCCTTTGACCCTCCAGCACCTGCAAGAGGCTCAAGCACAACACGAAAAGGTCTTGGGGCTCTTATTGGTCGAACTGGATGGGAGATGGCTGGGGAAGAGCTCCTCCGGTGAAGGGCGGAGATGCAGAAGCTAAACTCCAGATCCACTAAGGATCTGGACGAGCGAGGGTGCCTGGGATGTAGGGAAGCACAAGGGAAACGAAGTGGAGGTGAAATCAAAGTCGGAGAGCAGATGATATGCGTGGAGGATCTTGCCGGATCTCAACTCCGACGAACTTCAATTTGAAGATCTATGCTACAACTAAGATCTAAATGTTAAACTAAGTGCGAGAATAAATTCTGGATACAAAATAGACCTAAAAAACTAAAAAAGAACATCTCTTATACTTGAGAGAGTTTAGAGAGCAGGGCCACCGGTGGGACAGTCATGGGCGCATATCCATCCTCCCGATGCTGGTTCCAACCGCCACGAAGTTCCTCCTGTCACAAGGAAGCTTCGTACATGAAGAAACATTGCTCCTAGACTCGGATGAATGGCCAAAAAATCAATGGAGGCAAAGGTCCTTTACTTATAAACATGAGTAGTGCCCTTATTTGACTAGATGAAATCAAGAGTTTGGGCGTAAGTACAAGGGATTAGATGGTATGGCGTGTATGTACAATGATCAATGATCATTTTGTATGAAGGGGACGAAGGCGATTGAGCGACGAGATGCCCAGGAAAAATGCACGAATTTGCAGGATTGGACAGGTCACGTCTAATCTGGAGCTAGGGGAAGAGTTGACCAACAATCAACCAACGCTAGACGCTGAATCGTCCACGTCAGCGCAAAACGACAAAACAGGCTGACCAATTATTGATTTATTAATTAAACCTAATAAATGATCTTATAAATTTCCCATTATAAAACAAAAATGTTTATTTTTTAATGTAGTATTTTATTATGATTTTTCTTTAATATTTTGGTTTATTTTATTAGTAGTTAGTTTTTAATACTGTATTTATAGGTATATTTGCCTATGTTTTGTACCTTTTTATTTTTATTTTATATATTTTATATTATTATTTTATTATCTTATTTTATATATTTATAACTTATTTTTATAAATATAATTTTATTATATTTTTCATGTTATAATATATGCACTTAAATAAATAGATATGTACATCTTAGATGTATACTTATAGGTATTTTATCTATGTTTTATATAAATCTTTTTATTTTTATGTATTTAATGAGTTTTATTTTGGTTTTGTATTTATAACATAATATTGAAATTATTTACAAAATTTTAAAAAATATAAAATGAATAAAAAATAAAAGCATAGGGTTCTCGTTTATTTATATATAGGTATAACATATGTATTTTGTCTATGTATTTGTAGACTTATTTTATTTTTTTTGGTTTTATTTTTTTTAATATGAACATGTCTTATAAAAAGATATTTACAAAATTAGAAAATATAAATTTATAAAAATAATGAAGGATGAATAAAATGAATATTTAAATCAAGTATGCTATACAATGAGGGACAGCAACCTAACTTTCACACAGTAACTCCGAAAAATATAAAACCAACACCATTAAATAGTTTGTGAAAAGCATATACAATTAAATGTGATTTTGATATGTTTTGAGTTTTTATTTGAAAGATACGGGTCTCGGAAGTTGGGTTTTTTTCTTTTTATTTTGTGTATAAAATGAACACTGTATGTTATTTTTGTACAAACTCAATTTAATATATTATTTACGTTGTTCTCTACAACTTTCATGTACAAAGTTTCTTCATTTGATTAATAAATAAAAAGAATAAAATATGTGTAAAAATTGCTTAAAATAATGAATAAATAAATGGGTTTTCTCCTATTTTTGCCCCTTATCTCCCCCTATGTTATTCCTTGTCGACCAACTGAATTCTTGACCCGGTCTCGGGGTTTAGGGTCATGAAATACCTTCGATATTTTATTCTTTTTCTTTATTCTATTTATTCTATAATTTTAGCATTAAAAAAGTATTATTTGTGCACTATATGCAATAATTGATGGATGCTATTTTGTACAAACTAATGCTATTTACATGCATTAGCAATGGTTTTTAAAGCCAAAATGATAGAATACAGGTGATGAAATGGAGATTCATCACCTCTATGTCTTCATCGGGAAGCCCTAGTAGCGCCTCATCAAAACCACCGCCACCTCAGCTTCGATGGTCATTCACCATTTTTTATGAGAGAGAGCTCAATATTCAAGCCTCCTCTACATTCATTGGCACCACACCAACAACGACTTGCCGCAATAATTCTAACCGTCTGATCACTATCAGATTGTCTTCATCGTGCCATGCCTTACCACCTGAGTCGACAACCTTGGATGGACCCTAAACAAGAGTGATTGGACACATGGAGGTTGGAAATCCTGAGCCTGAGCCCTATCCCAAAGCTTCTCCGAGCCTCGCATACCACATGAGTCGTATGAGGGTCAGGGGATAATTTATGTCGAAGCCCCAATACTCCTGGAAATTGCATAAACATCCCTATCATTTGATGAATGTGTGATTCATCATACTAAAAGATGAAAATAAAGCTTCGTTCCTGAGTAATTGGCTGCATTTTTTAATTTATTCTATATTTTTAACATTCATGCATGTAAAATTAATATTTGCAATTTACCACTCATAATTGCATTCATAATCATCTTCATATTTGCACATAATTTCATGCATTTGTAATTAATTCATTCTAAGTCCGATTGACCTCAAACCACCTCCATTGTGTACATATTACTAACAAGATTAAAAAATACAAAAAATTACTAACTCAAATAATTGGCATGTGAGACAAAACTCCAATTTCAGACTAAACAGGCTAAAATGCTCATATCTTCCTCATATTGTGTCTAATTTAGGTCTACTTACTTTCAAAGTAATACATATTCGGGTATCTTCAAAATAAGACCAATTTCATAAAAAAAATCGGAGCTCGTATGTGAAAGATGGGTTTTGGGCCTCTTTTGCGCGTTTTGAGTTTTCCCTGATTTTGACTTTATATTTATGTACATAATTAACTATTTTTCTCTTATTTCTTTTTCATTAATATACTTTGATGAAAGTTTTAATAAATCCATAAAAATCCAAATTCAAAATAAGATTGAAGTCAAAGAAACTAACCAATCCGAGTGTCCACTGAGAGTCTGTACACAAATCTCACTTTTTCTTCTTTATTTTATTCTCTTATTTTCTTATTTGTTAAAACCCAAAAAAATTATTGTGTAAATATTTATATTTGATTTTATCACATTTTTTCTTGATTTTTCTCATAATTAGAAATCACAAAAAATTACAAAACCCAGAAGATCAAGGTATTCTCTGTACATAGAGTACTCATAAAATATCATTTTGTATAGATGACCTCTTTTGCTCTATGTACCTTCATGAAAGTTGTAGATCTCATCGAGACGAGAAATTTTTATGTTGAACCCTTTTCTATCTGAGGTCACTTGTTATTCTTTCTGATTTACACTTCTCTTTTCATTTTTGAATTTTCTGGAATCGACACGTGGCCGCTCCTGGAGCCACCACATGTCACTCATTTTTAGCCTTTTTATTCCTTTATTTTTGTTTTTATTTTTTTTAAATTTTTTAAAAAGAGTAAATAAATAAAGAAAAGACCTCACATGCCTTGCATGTGAGGCCTCCCCCTTCCACTCTGTGCTCCAGTCAACGCCACATCAAACTGTGCCCCACTATCCTCTCTACTCCCCAGTTGCGCAACCTCCGCCCCTCTATCTCATCGCCACCTCCAACGTCCATCACTCCACAATCACCGATCAAGTTCTACCCTTATCCCCTCCTCTCCTATATAATCCTGTCATCCCCTCCCTCATAATGTATGTGCTAGATCAACGAGAGAGGGAGAGAGAGAGAGAGAGTTTTTGAGAGAGAGAGGCTGGTGAAAAAGTCCTCTCTTCTCTGACGATGACCCTCATCATCCAAGCTAGATCCTCCAAGCCTCGTTGTGATCTGCTCGTGGCTAAGGCAACGACCAAGGACTGGTGTCTCTGCCCTCCGATCCTAGGCAAAACCCGAATCTCATATCCTCTTCTTCCACTTTTCTCTCCCCTCCTCTGTTTCCCCATTTTCCTTTGTTTTATTGAACCCGCATTCCTCCAACTTTGACTCCTCCATCATCATCAACAACCATCCTGCTCCACCACTATCAACTTAGTCTTCCAACGCCCACATCCACCTCGAGAGCTACCATCACTGTGCATTGGAGAAGCACTCATGTTGCTGCCGTGCCACCACCAGGCGCCACAGCCACGCCTCCACCTTGGTTCCACCACGTAGAGGAGCTCCCCACCTTCAGAAGTTCAGCCTCTACTGCAGTATCTTGCAACACCGCGTCGCCATCAACAGCAACACCCTGAGCCATCGTTCACGTGTGCAGGCGCACCACACAAGAGGTACCGCCTCACCATCACGAGCCTTCTACTCCTACAGCTTCACCATGGCTATTGTTGCCTCTAGTTGTAGATGTAACAACCATCGTAGCCTTCGTTCTCCAGGCGTTGCCGCTTGCGGTGCGACGTCAGTGTGCCAACTGCCTCCTGCCAGCGGGTAGGGCTAGCGATTCGTATGATGTCAATTAGAGAGGACTACAGAAGGGGAGCTTGCAAGGGTCCTCGGACATCGGGGGCCCATGGGGGGGAAGGGCGTCGGGGGGACGTCCTCGATCGCTTGTGCAAGCGAAGAAGAAAACGCCCCCAGCACATGACTTGCATGTGGGGGAGGGTCATTTACATCGAGGACCCTTGAAGATATTCTAATTACATCAGATCCCCCAAGGTTAGGGGTCACCTGCTAGGCATGTGACTGTTTGGTACATTTGCAGAGGAGTCCCTAGAGTTTGGCCCATTTACCAAAACGATTCGCCAACCAGAGGCACGTGCCTCTCTGAAGATTTTTCATCAAAGCCCTCCCTAGGCATGGTAATTCATTTTAAGTCCCTTCTCTGCATTTTATTATTATTATTATTATTGTAATTGCAAACAGACCCTTGAGTTCTCCTTTTATTTTGAACCTCTATTTATCATAATTTTATTATTCCAAAAATTACACATTATTCTGCAATCAATTATCTACATTATGGCTTGCTTATCATAATTTTATGATCTATGGTTGATTAATAATAAATATTCTTGTGGAAATTTACATATTTTTCCCATCTTGAGCTTCTAAATTCACAAGTAATTAACCATATCTCTAAAAATAGCCAAAAATTCATGTATTAGAGGATTAATTGTAATTTACATTGTGCCAAAAAAGAATCGCATTTGCATTCATGGTTTACTCAATAAAAATTACCTTGTTGATTTTTATCTCTAAATTTTAATAGTTACTAATTTCAGTATTTTTATAGTTTAAGAATTTTCTGAACCAATCACCTACTAATAGATCTTAGTTAAGTTTATCCCTTGAAAAAATAGGTTTAATATTTATTAAAATTAATTATTGAAATCCACTTTGTTTGCATTTATAAATTCATAAAATATCCATCTTGCATCCAAATATTCCAAAAAATGCAGTAGCTTAATTTAATCATATTTAACATTCTAGCCAATTTTGAGGATATTTGGAGTTTATTTGATTGGAATTTGCAATTTAATCCCTAAACATTGCCACAAATGCATACCACTCATTTATTGCATTTAAATTTAAAAAATGTTTCTCTGAAAACCTAATTTCTTGATCAACTTTAAACCAACCTAAGGAGACCGTTGCCTCCCAGGTGTTCGACCTTGGACTTAAATTTGCGATTTTTGATCAACCTTGAATTTCCTCCTACAACAAGCGAACAACTTTTCAAACGTTAATTCCATCAAACTAACAATGGTATTTTCTGATTTGTCAAATGGTGTTGTTGCCGCAGAGGCACGACTTAAGTCGTTTTTAAGAAAATCAAGTTTTTAGGTTTTCTATCCCTGGGTAGTCGAACCCCCAGTTTTTCTTGTAATTATTTCTCCATTTCCCCTTCTTTTTTGCATTTTTATTTCCTTAATTTTTGTATATTTTTTGTGAATCTCTCTCTAATATTTGATCTTCTATTTTTTGTGCGAGGTACTCGGTGAATTTGGAGCGACTTTCTTGGAAACTGACGCATCTCAAAGCAATCGTATACACACCGTCTTTATAATTTTTGGAGAGAGAGAGAGAGATAGTTTTCTTTAATTTCCAATTAGCTACTCATTTCTAGCGGTTCCTGATCGGGATCTCGCGTGTATAAAAAAGACTGAACATTTTTTCTGTGATGTGTCGACCTGTTTCACCCTCCAGTGAGGGTGGGGTCCGACTTGAGTAGCGAAATTAGGATCGGCACACGGTAGTGTAATTTCAAACTTATTTGTGTCCTTCGTAATTTAGGACCACACTTTTATTAAATTATACACATTAGATCATCTCTCATTTAGTCAAATTAAATTGTTATATAACTCGCTAAAAGATATTACTGTTCTAGGTGTGATTTCCTGTGCATCCATTAGATTTAATTTTTTTAGGGAAATTTCAATTATGTCTAGCATATTGCACGAAGATTGCGAGGAAGCACTGTAAGTATTTCTAACTCAGCATTCATCAGCATGTTTCTCGCTGCACGACTTTTTTTATTCTCCCTTGGTTTTCGTTCACTTAGGAATAAAGGAAATTGGAAGCCCCATGAAGACGTGCATTGTTCCCCACTCAAATTCAAGTGAAAACTAAATTAAAACTAGGAGACTGCTAACATTATTGATTAATTAAAATCGGATAAAATTGAAAATAATTGTTTTTCAGGAGAGCAACCACATCATTATTTGATTTTGTTGCAAGTGAGAGAGACAACACTAGGATAGAACCAAGCTAGAATTTTCTTATAGACTACTGGTTCTATCTTTTTAAGCGATTAGCTACTTTTCAGTGAGGATCTATGTGTAGCCGATAAACGGTCTGGATTTCCTTAGTAGAGTGGGAGGTTTAGAGGAATCCTTAGTCCTTAAGGAACAGGTAGCTGTATTTATACGGTCCGTACTTACTCCTATACCTGTTGAAAGTAGGTCTAATTGGTCGTAAGAATCGGTCTAGTCTATATGAAAGTACATGCACCTAACATCTCGTTAACTCTTTCCAATTTGACATTTATCACCAACTAAAATAGACAAGATAATACGGCAAACCTTCATGGCCTTCACTTAGTTGAGTTGGTGAAATCGGGGTTTGCATTTGTGTAATAAATTGTGTGATAGTGCACTTGCATACACAAATCATGGTTTCACATATCTATTTCTTTCATTCCGTTTGAAGATGATGGAATATTGGCATTCATACCTGGACTCCATGGGTTGCACACACACGACAAATTCCCAATCTTGTTTTTTACTTCCTTTTTAGAGGAACCCTCTCTTTGAGGTAGTTTCTCCCCGGCCACCATTCTCTTCAACCACCCACTCAACCACCCACTCACAGAACTGAATATTTTCTATGAAGACATAATGGAGCGAGCGACCTCGAGGATGAATATAGGCATAACAAACGTTGATAGAGCAACACGATTCCTGGTTATGTATGATAATTCACTGTTTGTACCATCCTCCACTTGGGATCATTCACAGCCCGAGTATGATTACTTTTCCTTTGACCACAAAGATAACACCCAAAGTCAAGGAAATAGACCTCATGACGAGACCTTGATCATAGAGACTGACTACATCTTAAACTAGGAAAAAATGTCAATGTTACAACAAACCGAGTATAGTCAATCAAATCCAAGTCATGAGACGATAATGGATGACATAGATCCTATCAATAAGAGGACCGAGGTTTTGACTAAACAATTTTATAATGTCATCTAAATAGTAAAAGACATGATCATCAACCAAGAGGAATCAAGACGTTCACAGAGCAAACCCGAAACTTATCATGTGTTTGATTTCCATACACAAACATCAAAGACCACTGACCCTCATACTGACTTTAGTGAAAATTCTAAAAAAAATCAGAAAATTCAAAAAAATTGGACAACATTAATATGAAAGCGTTTTGCAAAAGTCCGATCTTAGAGTTTCCATTAATCAAGGCCATAGAGTATGTTACCGATCTTCAGAGATTTGTGGAGAGTCGATTATCACCTAAGAAGATGGGAAATAAAAGATCTCGTACAAAATATCATTTGATCACTATGGTCAGTTCAATGGTGCTGACCCAGACAAACAAGGTCTAGAAAGTAAAACGGTTGCCCAAGGTGACTTGTGAAATTTAGAATATTGAGTTTAATAATATTCGGATTGATGATAATTCTACACATAATATCCTCCTGAATTCTGTGTTTGACAGACTCGAACTCGGATCGCTCAGAAAGACTCGAGTGATCGTTCAATTCTCTAATTGATCCACAAAAAGATCAAGAGGGATCATTTCCGTTGCCAATAATTTCCAAGGTGTTGCACATAGAGTGGACTTCATTGTCCTGAATATTGAACATTGAGGAGATATATATGTGTCTCCCATTATTTTGGGAAATCCATTTCTTGCTTTTGCTAGAGCGACTAATAAATGTGAGACTTAAGATATTATATTCTCGAACCCTAACCGAATTGATCAAATTCTCAAGGACACATAAAACCTGGAGACAACCGAACAAGAAAACGATAGTCATGACATAGAAGAACCCCCACATGCCCAGACCTCTCCATTTATCACATACTCAAGACATCTTATGAAATGGTTGATGAGTCTATGAAGGTGAATGAAATCAACCGAGACACACCAGATTCAACACACCCAGATAAGGCTATGTCGGATCTCCCTGAGTCCACACACAAAGCCAATAGAGAGTAAATATACATGATGTGTGCTAACTTTACAAGAATATTACAATCTATATGGAGACTCATCTGATAAGGAACCTATGGTCATCACCTCACAAAGAATGCCTCCTAAACCAACTAAAAATGTCACTTTCAATATTTCAGGAAATGTATCTCTTGAGGATTACTCATCAGGTTTGGAAGATGTGAGCAATATAAGAGAGCTCGGTTCTGAGAATCTAGAGCCTAATTGGAACAAGAAGTCACACGTCCACCCACATTGGACTTTTCCTACCCCTCTCTATTATCTTCTAAGGCTAACTCCCCTGGTCCCACTCAATATATTGGAACAAAACATTATGACCAGACTGACACTTGTTCATCCGAATATTCAGAGGAAGAAAAGATTGACCCGAAAACTGAGCGAGCTTTGAGAAAAAACCTCAAAAATAAAAATAGTTGGAGTGACGTTGTTATCCATGTGAGCCCGAGGTGAACCATTCTTACAATAAATGTTATTGTAATATATATATGATTTATCAATAAAAGTTATTGATTGTTTCACTCCCTTTCTGAGACTAAATGAATGAATGCACTATAAGGACCCTTTGTACAATTAGGGTTATGTACCATGGACGTCTTGATGATCATACAGTTGTTGATTCATTAAATTGTATCATAGAGGCTGGTGCTTGGATGAATATCTAAGGAGTTATATAGAGGACTCATCAAGCACGGTCAAAGGATTATTAAGAGATGATGTCCAACCTGAGTAGGAGATGGCAATCCTTTCTCATTAAGGCTGATATCTGACCGAACTCGTGATGCAGGTCCTCTACAAGGGAATAGTGATTCGAAGGTGTCAAATTAGTTAGGTTAAAGGGTTGACTTAACGAGATCGAGATAACCTAAGTCCTATATTGAATGTTGTCATAATATGGGCACACATCCTCTGACCAGAGACAGATGTGTTACTATATGTCTAAGTGTGTACATTTGGCAGACCAATAGGTTGATGACCTAACCAAGGTCTATACACCGACGAGCTGGCTTGCATGTAAGGGCATATGAGTAATACGATCTCTCAAAGGGATCATACATGTTCACTTGTGAACCAGAAGACATGAGCTCACTCATGAGGTATTGGGACCGATCAAATTCCATGCATGGTCGTCGTGCATTGGAAGCATGACAAGAATTTGAAGGTATGATATATTCTTTGGGAAAGCATACGATCAATACCGATTCCCAATGACCAAGATTGAGAAACTTGGTGATCAAACCCTGAAGATGACAGTATAAAATTGATCTATATCTCTGGGATGATCATAATTCTTCCAGTATGCAGGATGTATAGGTGTTAGGAATACCTGAGGGTGATTTCATCATAAACGATTGTATAACCATGACGCTTCCATTCCGAGGGAGTGATGAAACAAGTTTCGATTTTAGTGACTCCTCTCAGTAGAGAAGTAATCCGATCTTGGTCCAAGTGTTGGACATTGATCTAAATGAGATTCATATGCAATGAGAAGATTAGATTTGCGGTATTTTTTTATCAAGCATCTATGAGAGGTCCGTGAGATCTGTATTTGAGATGAGTTCTCAGCATCCAAGTCACTATACGTGGAACAATACAATCGCCCTATCCTTATCTCCAAGTATCTGCGGAGAAAGCGCATTATTCTTGAAAGGGTTCAAAAATAATTCCATAGTTGAATTATATCTAAGAATTGAAAAATGGATAATTAATTGTGATTTAATTATCTTGATTAATGTTAATTTGATTCACATTAATGGATGTATGTGAATGATGATCCAATATAATTAAATATGATTTAATTATTGTGGATAGAATAATGTGGATAGGCCCTCCCCCTTTAATTGGAAGGAACTTTTCTTTTTTCCATTCCTTCTACGCATATTGATTTGATAGAATTAATTTATATTGATAATTATTCAAAATATTTAATTTAATTAATTAATGTTGTAAAGTTGTACAACAAAATTATGGCCACTTCAAGAAAACACAAATCAATCTCAACCATTTATTTTGTGTTGTACATGGATTGCGATCCATGGACTCCCAAAATATTATAAAAGAAGAGGCAACCCTATCTCTTAGTTTACAAAAATTTATTCATAAGCTCACTCCCTCTCATATTCTCATGACACACGCCCCCCTCTCTCTCAAGAGTGGTTGTCCACTTCTTGATCTAGAAGGAATCACCGTCGTCGCTATGCCATCATGCTATCGCTTTGACTGCTCATGGATCTTCATCTTCCTCCATGCTACTTGCATGTGAAGAAGACCTCAGATTTCATGTGATGAAATCATAAGATTCATTTATTGGATATACATCTTGGATTGCGAGAAAGACACGTCTCATGAGCGCACTCGCAAGTGTTTCCTCCATCAGGTCAGACTTGAGACACGTGGTCTCTTACTTCATACTTCGATTGCAACATACTTAAAGACTAATTCCTATATATTCTTTGTGGTCTTGATGAAATTATTCAATAAGTTTTCTCGAATCATGTGGTTTCATCGCATTAAATTTTTTAAATTCCACTGCCTTGAGCAACTAGTATAACTAGTCACTCTCGATCGCATTTGATGTGATCTTCATGCTTCTGTGATGTGCTAAGGCCTAAAACCTAGCCTTCAATTGATATAAAATCCTTGGTCGAGGTCTTCGATATGATCCAAAATCCTAGGTGAAAAAGATTTTGTATATTGGATGCGCGGGGACTCGTTGTTTTACAAGAGTTGCAAGTTTCGAATTGATTTTTCATTAAAATAAAAACTACATGCTTGTGTACTATTTTGGACATTTTTTATTATTAAATGTATTTATAAAGTCTAAATATGTCACAAAATTAGTAGCCTATGATTGGTACCAAATGCATGAATAACAATTAGAAGAGTTCCCGCTGCAAAATTATTTTTGCAAGACTCGTTGGATTTGTAAGAAAATGTTTTTTCTTAAAGTTTTCCCACCATGAAACATGAAATAAACACTTATATTAAGTAGACAATCAAATCAGCAAACTGTTCGAATTTATTTCACGTGATTCCCACGTTGTTTGGCCTAAATATTCCATACTTAGTGGAGATGGGGTGGATGATGATTGGACCATCAAATCTTCTTACTTAATGTGTTTATCACTCAATGGAAATCATGAAAATTATGAATTTACCTTAACTAAATTTATTCTTAATATTTATGAAAATAATTGATTAAATATTACAAGCCATTGAATGTATGTTTCATGAAAAACCCTAGTTTATCCTACAATAGTTGTAGGAGAATTTTTACATGCAAAACATGATTATTTGATACGCTTAGAAATTTCATGATCTTAAAAATGTTCAAAGATGACTAATATTTTTGAATGGTTATTATATAGTATAATGTTGGTATCAAAGTTGATCAATAAAATTAGAAGGACCCTAGTATTATTTTGTATTGTTCTCAATCAGAATGGTGGAGGTATCTAATACGGATATGCTAGCTTGGTTTATTAATTAGCACCTTGCATGTTAAGGAAATGCTCCCTCCCAGCATAACTCGATTGTACTGGTCGGATCCATTTTTTAGGAAAGAATAATATAAGTCAAGTTGTATTCATTTTATTAAAATACAAAATAATACGTGCTTATGAGGGTGTATACTATATAATAATAATATTAAGCAAACCGTAATTATTAGTTGATTGATTGAACTGGATTGATAATTAATTTAATATGATTAAATTAATTATATATAATTAAATTTAAACACTCTATTATGAATAAAGTTGAATTTTCCTTAGAAGAATTAATTATGTGAATATGATTTATAATAAGTAACTAAAATTTGAATGTCATATGGAGGATCATATAAATGACATCCATGATCTTCTGTCAAGGCGAAGGGTTCTGTCCCCATGGATTGTATTTAGGAAACGTCTGTCCAAAGTGAAAGCTATTGCATATAAGCACATATGGATCGGGCTCTTTACTTTCGAAAGAATAAGGCCGTATGCATAGTGACCCTAATATCGGTTCCTCATATTATTGGAGCGATATTGGATTGCGCATAGCGAGTTCTAATCAAGTTGATGGTTGGTTCAATTAATAATGGGTCAACATCGCCTTACTAGTGGTGGGCTCAACTATTAGAGACCAAATTGGGAAATACAAGTTAAACTTGTAAGGAGGAATGAGTTCTTGCTTCTTTTTATCCGAGTTACACATTCTCGTATTTTTTGGATGTAAGAAAGGTAAAAAGGTTATCCCAGTTCTTGCTAGAGATATAGTGGTAAGTTTATCTCTTTCTTTGGAAGTGAATAGGGGAATAAACTTTCAGAGTTGAAAAGGAAAAACTAATTTGATTAAAAATCCTTAATCAAACAATTTATTGTTGAATATATAATTATTTATATGTTTTAATATAGTACATTCTTAATTTCAGACACTGAAATCCTTAAACCCGCTCAACAAGCTTCTGGAGGGTTGACCGAGCCAAACTACTGGGATTGGATCCGTGATTTTGGATCTTGTTCTTTCAACATATCATATTTCTTATCTACTTTCTAAGGAGAAGTATGCAAACCTTGCACATCAGAATAAACCAAGTTCAGTGAAAAAGATAACGAAGATCATACATTGGTTCGGTGTTATTTTTTGGGATCTTAATCCAATGTTCTCTAGAAGAAGCATGTGGATATGGATTCCTGGCATGATATAATGCATAATCTGAAAGACATCTTCAGTAATGTCAACCGCACACAACATTATAACATCATGAAAGAACTTATTCACTGCAAGATGCATGAAGGGACTTCGATCCGAGAAAATGTAATCAAAATATTTGGTTATCTCTCGGAACTGGAGGCTCTTCAGCTGAGATGGACGCAGACATACAGTCTGAATTCATTCTGTAGTCTCTCCCTAAGTCTTTCACCAATTATGTATCGTATCACATGAATAAGTGAGATTATCTAATGATAAAATTATGGCTTCATTAAATTGTGTAAAAGATGTAATGATGAAAGAGAATCTCACTGGTAGTGTAATGGTTGCACAAGTCAAGGAGAAGCATGGTCAGAAACAAGGGTCTCGGAAGGGTTTGGCCCAGAAGAAGAAGATTCAAACTGCTGACTCATCTTCTAATTCTTCCACACTAATAGCATTGAAGAAGATCGATGTTTGTCATCATTACAAGAAGCCAGGGCACTGGAAGTGTAACTACCTACAGTACCTTAAAACCACAGAGAAAGGTAAAGCCTTGACATGTATAAATTCTACTTTCATCATTGAAACCAATTTTCTCATAGGACGAGAAGGTAGTTAGATCATGAATTCTGGTATTTCTGTTCATGTATGAAATTTGTTGCATCTATTTCAGTAAACTAGGAATCCTGATGAAGGGGAGATAGTCATCCAGATGAGATATGATGCAATTGTTGTAGCAGTCACTGTCAGGACATGCAGACTATCATTATCTAGTGGAAGAGTCCTAGTACTTAAAGAGTGTCTTTATGTTCCAGATGTTAGAAGGAACCTTATATCTGTATCTAAGTTAGTTATAAATGGATATTCATTTCTATTATGTAATAAAATTGTAATTTGTCGTTAAGATAATTATATTGCAGATGGTGTTCTAACTTCTGGTGGACTCTATGAATTGTGCATTGATGAATCTATTCATAAATATTACTACCACTAATAATAACCCTAAAAGAACCAGAAAGGATAGAAATCACTCAAACATGATTTGGCATCAAAAGTTTAGTTATTAATCTAGTGGTATGATCAATAAATTGATAAAGGATGAACCTCTAGATTTTCTATAGGTACAAACTTTGCCTACCTATGAACATTGTATTTGAGGTAAAATGACTAGGATGCCTTTTAGTACAAGGTTACACTATGCATGGCTATTTTTTACCTAATACATACCTATGTACGTTGTACCTTCAGTATCGTGACCCCAAATGGATATCGATATTATTTGATGTTTATGGGTGACCATTCTCTATACGAGTTTATCTTCCTACTATGTCATAAATATGATGTCTTTGAAAAGTTCAAAGAGTTCACATATTTTGTTGAGAATCAAATCGATATGAAGATTAAACAGATTCGATCTGACTAAGGTGGCAAGTAGCTCTCAGATGAATTTAAGGAATACCTCAAAGAGAAAGGAATTGTCTCCAATTTCATTCCTTCTGGAAATCCCCAACTTAATGGTGTTGTTGAGAGACGTAACAGGACCATCATGGACATGGTCCTATCAATGATGAGAAAAACACATTTACCACTTAGTTTCTAGGAATATGTAGTAGAGACTACAATATATATAGTTAACAAGATTCCTAATAAATCTGTACCTAAAAATACTCATGAGCTTTGGTTTTGGTACCAAACCTAGTGTTAGACACATAAGGATTTGAGGTTGCTTGGTCCATGCCAAGAACATGGACGCAAGTAAGCTAGAATCTCGAACTCGGGAGTGCTACATCATTAGGTATGTCAACGACGGCATTGGATACCAACTTTACGACCATGAGACTCAAAAGGTTTTTATCTATAGAGATGTAAAATTTCTGTAGGATGACTTCTTTAAGAGTTAAGACAAAAATGAAGTAAAGAAACTCAATGAATCCCTTAAGGGCTCTGAGCTTCCTGAACCAGAAATTGAAGAAGTAAATAAAGATGAAACACATGTACCTCTTCGAAGGAGTTTGAGGGTGGTTGCACCACCTGAAAGGTATGGATTCCATGTGTGTGGTGAAAATGACAATGATCCAACTTCATTTGATGAAGCACTCGTGGATCAAGACATGGATAGATGGATGCTAGTAATGGAGTCTAAAATAGAATCCATGCATAAGAATTGTGTATGGACCATAGAGGATCCACCTAGAGGGGTAAAACCCATTGGGAGTAAATGGATCTTTAAGAGATAGAGGGAACCTGGTGGGAAAGTAGAGACCTTCAATCCATGGCTCATAGCAAAGGGCTACATATAGAGAGAAGGCATCGACTATGATGAGACATTCTCTCATGTGGCTATGCTTAAGTCCGTCAGGGAATTGATAGTTATAGCTGCATATCTGACTAACACATCTGGTAGATGGGCATCAAGATAGCTTTCCTCAATAGATACCTTAAGGAGGATTGAGAGAGCTCGACAAAAGTGATGTATCTCGTGCTCCTTATTTAGCCTGCACTCCAATCCTCAAAGACTGCCTTGCTCTTTTCAGACAGACTGAGAGAGTGAGTATGGAAAGATCTAAGAACTCAGCCATGACTCACTTCTTATCTTTAAAGCAAGCACAAATATACATCTTGAATTTGCCCATCTAGTGAGGGAATAAGATCTTTAGATCCACTGATGTCGTTTGCAAAAACCTGACTTGTAAGCTAGTGAAATCGATCTACATGACACTAGTCTATGGTAAGACTGCTTAGTTCCTCTTCGGATATTCAGAAAAGCCAGGGGTTGATAATAAATCTAGTCAAATATGAGAGCTATGTGTAAATATAAAATATATTTGAGAGAAGTTATGGGGAGAGAGTAGTCTAGTTTTCAAAAGTCATCATCATTTTCATCGGGGCTTCAGAAAGAGATTTTCTTAAGAATATCAAGAAATTCAACTCAAAAAGATTATACAAGCTTTTTTGAGAACACTTCAAGGTTATATAATTGTTGATATTACTATTATATGGATTAACATATTATATGGTATTTGATCTATAATAGATTATATATATATTGGATTACATGTTATAAAGAAACTATATTGCATTTGATAACTATATATCTGGACTTTTAAGAATGAAAATAGAGAGAATTTAAAGCTAGTATTATAATTAATCAAAGATTTTGAAGCTATTATTATGATAAATTAATGATTTTGTTGAATATTAAGTTGGGGGTCTCGTCTATATATTTCTATAGACACAGGGGTCTTCTATACTCAAACGATCGAATAGGGTGTTTTGCATCGCCAGGAGGGCCCCTTTTCGAAGCGAAGGTCCCCACTTGTTTGATTTTAGGATAGCATCACCGAAATGCTCCGGATGCTCCGAATTGGGATTTGATGGCCTCCCCATTCTCAACCCCGACCTACACAAGTAGTAGGCAAGAAAAGTGCTAGATGGAGCAGCCCCAAGGCTTCAAAACTGAGGAAGGCATATGCCAGATGAAGAAATCCATCTATGGATCAATAAAGCTTCTCATAGTTGGAACATCAAATTTGATGAAACCATAAAGAGTTATGATTTTTTCAGAATCCTGATGAACCATGTGTATACAAGAAGCTTAGTGGGAGCAACATCGTGTTCATCGTGCTTCACGTAGATGGCATACTTATCATTGGGAATGATTCAAGGATTATGATCGATGTTAATATTTGGTTGTCCCATACATTCGATATGAAAGATCTTGGATAAGCCTCTTATATCTTTGGTATGAAGCTATTCAAAAACATATAAAAGAGGATTTGGGGATTGTCATAACATGAGTACATTAAGAAGATTTTGGAATGTTTCCATATGGATAATTTCAAGAAAGGCTTCCTTCCCTTAAGACATGGTATCTACCTATCTAAAGGTATGACTCTTCAAAGTGTTGTGGACAAGAAAGCCATGGTTGGATGATCCTACGCATCATCTGTAGGAAGCCTAATGTATGCCATGATGTGCACAAGTCAGATATCTGCCTTGTAGTGGGAGTGATAAGATGTTACCAATCCTGCTATGGAGAGCAGCACTGGAATGCAATGAAAAATACCTTTAAGTATCTAAGACGGAAGTAAGATTACATCTTGGTTTATGGAGATAGTGATCTACGAGCCTTAGGATACACATATTCAGACTTCCAACATGGTATTGATGACCACAAGTCAACATTAGGGTTTGTATTCATGTTGAACGATGGTGCTGCGAGTTGGAGAAGCAAGAAGCAGGACACTACAACCAATTCAACAATAGAAGCTGAATACATTGCTGCATCAGATGCTACAAAGGAGGCGGTGTGGTTGTGTAAGTTCATCCTGGAAGTTGGTGTAGTTTCCTTTGATATTCCCATCCCGCTACTCTACAATAACATGGTAGCCATAGCTCATGTGAAGAAACACAGATTCCATCAGAAAATCAAGTACGGGGAAAGGAAATACCACAATATTTAGGAGATTCAATAGCATGGTGACACTGTCATCACCAAGGTGGCATCTGCCGATAACGTTGCTGGTCCCCTTAGTAAACCTTTAACACAAAAGTTTTTTGGCTAGCATGTTATGAGGATGGTTTAAAGATTGTACTTGAATGGTTCTGAGGATAGTAGGAGATTGTTAGACATGTGAGCCCGAGGTGAACCATTTCTACAATAAATGTTATTGTAATATTTGATATATCAATAAAGGTTATTGATTTCTTTCACTCCTTGTCTAAGATCAAATGAATGAGTGCACTATAAGATCTCTTAGTAAAGGGTTATGTATCATGTCCATCTTAATGATCATACAACCGTTGATTCAATGTTTGAATCATAAAGGCTAGTGTTTGGATGGCATCTAAAGAATTAGACTGAGGACTCACCACACATTGTTAAATGATTGTTAAGATATGATCTCCAACCTGAGAAGGAGATGGTAATCCTTATTTAAAGGCCGATATCAGACCGACCTCTTGATGAATGTCCTCTAAATAGGAATAGAGATTCGGAGATGTGAGATAAGTTAGGTCAAAGAGTTGACTTAACGAGATAGAGATAAGTGATATCCCACAAAACTCTTGATACTCGGGTAAGTAATAATCATTGTCATTGCGACCTGAATAACAAAGCTAAGTCAACAAGAAACTCAAGATCACCAAAGTAAAATCAATCAATCAAGCAAATGTAGTGGTCTAGCTATTTTATTTTACCTGGTATAGCTACCAAGGTCGAACACAAGAAGCACGATATGCGAAAGCTACGAAGTAGTCCAACATCCCAACAAGATTAAAAAGTAGTGGTTCTTAATTTTTCAATTTTTTTTGTTTTTAATATTAAGGAAAAGGCTAAAAGGACTCAAAAACTCACAATCAAACAGTTATTTGAAGGCTCAAAAGCACTTAAAAATTCAAACTAAAAATATTTTTGGGTTTTTGAAATATTCAGATGTTCTTGTTAATTTTCTTGAATTTTTATGATTTTTACTTAATTTTCTAAAAAATAAATAAGGCTAAAATGTTAAACAGTGTACATCCCGAATCTAAAGGCAATTTAAGATTGTTTAAAATGGCTATAAAATGTAAGCGACAATTTTATGAAACTATAAACTAAAGGCTAACTATAGAAACCTAAAATGCATTTTTTAAGCTTTTATGGATTTTTAATGATTTTTCTAAGGTTTTTAGTATTTTTCAATTTTTATGGTTTTATAAATGGAAATAAGAAAAAACTTGGCTGGAGTGAAAACACGATAAAATAAACCAACATGATTTTTTTAGAATTTTTCAAGGGTTTTTAATATTTTTAATTGATTTTTCAAAATAAACAGGAGTTATTTTAAGGGTTTTTGAATTTTTAAAAATAATAAATGGAAACAAAATGCAACCAAAAATTCATAGAAATTTCTAGACCATGGCAGGAGCCATGTATCAAAATTTCATGATTTTTGGACAAAATTTGTTATTTATTAAAATAAAAATCAAACACACAGCATATAGAGACTGATTTGCTATAAAAACATGTTCCTGGATCAAATAATAACACACATAAAAAGTAAGAGGTCCTATCTGCAATTTTCACACGAATATCGACACATGTACAAAATCAGTACGCACATAGGTATGAATGCAAATACTGAAACTATAAATTCAACGCATAACATAGAATAAATCCAGGATAATACATGCAATCAACCCAACTAACATGTGATGAAGCACATGTGGCCACACAAGAAGGACTGAAATGTAAATACGAAAAACTGCAGGGGCACATATGTAAAAAGTCTCATTGACACTTTTTAATTTACAGACTAAGTAATAAAAGAAAATAACTACAGGGGTGGTGGAGCAAATTACCCCTGCAGCGCGTGCGCTGCGCGTGGGGTGGACGGGTAGCGCGCTCTGAATGGACGAAGGCGTACGGCTCTAGCGTGTGTCGCTGGCAGATCCAACTGCCATTAGGAGGTGCGAACGTGGGGTGTACAGGGTCGTTAGATGTCAGATCTAACGGTCTGATAGCTGCAGTGAAGGGACGGTGAAGATGGAATCTGGGCGAAGGCGTTGACCCAACGGCAGGGGAAGGCTCTGGATGAACTCCGCCTAGGCGAAGTTCACCAGAGCACCGATGGTGATTCGACAGTCCGATGAACAATCACACAACGACGAACGACTCGTGAGGCTCCTCCGCATCGGGTGTGTCAGTCGGATGGGCTCTCCACTGGTCGGATCTTCTGGATGGTGGTTGGACCTGAACGAGCTCCGACGAAGTGGGGCGAAGGCGATCTGGGGTGTATCCACATGTGCAAAGACCTGCAGAGTAAATCTCTAACTCGGAGCTAGGCTCCGGCCAAGGTTATTTGACCTAAGACAAAGGGGAAGCGACGGGGAATGGAATGGGGGTTTCGGCGAAGCGACAGAGGGAACCTAAAGCCTAATCTCGTCTTGGATAGCCAAGATTTGGATGATCAGGGTGTGTAAGAAGGGTGACAGTGAGCTGGTGTATCTATCAGAATGGATGAGGGTGATAGATGAGGCTCCGACCGGCGGGTCGGAATTGGTGGAGCGGCGGAACGATGGAGATGAAAAATTCGATCGATATGGGAGCTTAAAAATATACGATGGATACATGAAGTTCCTAAGTCAATCTTGAGCTCCAGGGGGTGCAGTCGAAGGGGGTCGTCACCTCAACCTCGCTGCGGAAGGTAGGGGAGGCTCGTCACAACGGTGCTCCGACCACGAATCTTGAGCGTCGGCTGCAGTGGTCTTCTCCGGTCACCAAGGGCCCAATCCGATTGCTGTCACCAAGGGGAAGTGTTCTAGGGTATCAGGGAAGTGTGTGCACGAGCTAAGCTCCTGGGGAGGCGATGGAGTTATTTTATAGCAAGTCCCAGGCAGCTGAAAGAATTAGAGCATGCACACGAACCGAGGGAGATCCGCATCTCCCTTGGGATCCACGAGGATCACTGATCCACTGGGGAGAAGCGGGTTGGAAATTGGAGCGGAAGGATGTGGAATCCGATCGGCATAATTCGAAGAAATGGATGTGAGAATCGGATCCGCCAAGGAGGAGGTCCGGGAGGGGCAGTTGACCGGGGTCAACATCCCCCCTTGACCAATTAGAAATTAAGAAGTCAAAACGATTTGTAAAATAAATAAAAATAGAAAATAAATTTTAATTAAAAAATGTTCAACATGAAAAATGTTTAATATTTTTCAAATTATTTTTCTATGATTTTTATTTATTTTTATGAAAAATAATTTAATCTATATAAAGTACATTATATTATATATAGGTATAAAATACCTATGTATTTTATATAATTATTTTTATTTTCTTATTTTTTTAAAATACCCTCAATTTTATATTTTATTTATTTACAACATATTATTTGGAGTGTAAAATAATTTTTATTCTATTTTTGTTAGTTATTTACAAGTGTATAATAAATAGGAATATGATACGCATGTACATGTACTTTGTACAAGGTGAGAGAGAAAGAATTTTGTTTTTGTTTTATTTTTCTAATTTTTATTTTATTTTTATAAATATATACAAGGGAATATAAACATATTTTATATTTAATTTAGGAAGGGGTATGTGCAAGGTAGAGTGGCCCTATTTCTCTTACTTATTTTATTTGGCGATCAAGTCCATTTTGGACCCTCTCTTGGGTTCAGGTCACTCAATATTTATTCTAAATATTTCATTCCTTTTCTTTTATTCTTTATTCTTCTATTTTTGCACAAATACATGTTAATTATTGAATGTTAACAAATACATGCTTATTGGTAATTTATTGTATTTACAACTATATGCATGATGTTTTTCCAAGTTAAGTAGCTAAAATAATAGAATAAAGAGTGATGAATCAACATTCATCACCCCCCTATACTTTACTTTTGCTAGTCCCTTAGCAAACACTTATTTGAAAAAGAAGTGAAAAGAGAAAGAATAAGAAAAAGAAGGGAAATCAAGGGCGATTATTAAACTTGCCTTCATTAAATTGAAGTACGGAGCTCAATCAGACCTTTGGAATATTAGTTTGTCGGAACCTTATTTGGACTTAAGTTTGAAACTCAATAACCTCTAAGTTCCACCAATTTATGGTCAAGACTCCTCAACAATCCAGATCAGAACAAGTCTACATACACAAACTCTAATGACCATGAATCTTTCCTTGTACTGTGTAAGTGATATGTAGCTCCCCACCTCATAAATGACAAAGTGACAACCTCCCTCAACAAGGTAACTCTAATGCCCTAGTTTGGCAGCTCTTTCCTCGAGGAGCGGGGTATTTCCTTCTAAGTTCATGTTCAACCAGCTCAAGAAGAGGAGAAAGAAGATAATGGACCATGACCAGTGTAACCATGTATCCTTGAGAGCCCAACCAGTGTAGCTAAGTCTCCCGCTGCAAGCTTCATGAGATGAGAGTGTGTAACATAAGCTTTGCTTTATTTGACTATATACAGTCCGGTGGGTATTTTATTTTCAATCAGACCCATCACTTTTTTGGAGTTCTTCTTTCTTTGCACAAATTTTTTTAATGTGCATATGTACAACAAATCTACGTGGTGCAACATATATACATAAGGAGTTTTTCCTCTTGAGCCAGTAGACTATCCCTCTTTTGAAGATTTGTTGCAACCCACAACTCCTATCTTTAGACCTCAACACCAGCAGACCAGGTGGAGATGCACTTCCTTCACTAAAAGAAGAAGAGAGGTTCCGCCTAGAAGTACTACCCTCATATGCTACCCCAAGCCAAAGGAAACTGCCTCCTCACTACCTCATCCGTTGAGAGCTATGTGTAAGGTGTTGGTGCAAGTAAAGCCATTGTCTGTGAGAGTCATGTGTGCGTTGTTAAGTGTTCTACTTAGGCTCATCAAGATGACATATGTTCATAGCCTAGTGGACTCAAAGAATTAAGTCCCCATGGACTTGAAAAGTCTTAACCCTAAGCCATTAAGGTTCCTCATAGAATTAGGTGGATTAAGGTCTTAACCAAGCTCCATTTTTCAATTTAATTCCAGAACAGTTTAAATGTCAACTATGATTTAGAAAAAAACTGTACAATTATATACAAAAATGTTTTTATGCATGTTTTTGAAAATGTGCAAAATTTTTGAAAAATATTTGAATGAATGAGTGCATGAATGCAAAAGTTTTGCAAAATATTTACACACTTTTACACAAGGGTTTTTTGCAAACTTTTGTTTTTCAAACATTTTACAAAAAATTGTACTATATACATAATTTTTATATCAAAATATTTACAAACTCTTTACACAAAAGTTTATACAAACACTTGTACAAAAATAATTTTTATAAATAGCTATGTATGTGCAATAAAGAATTTTTATGTATAGGGAAAATTTTTAAATTTTGTGGTTTTTTTAGATAAAAGAATTGTATCCATTTTGTTTATTAACACACTCACACAAAGTACGAGTTATGGCTAAAGTATATATGAAAGATATACCACACCCCCTATACTTAGCTCGAACTATGTCCTCAAAGTGGATCAAGAGCGATGAAGAAGACATAACTCGTGCTTAGTAAAGGAAAGTCAAAAGGAATGGTATACTACAACGACAAATCAAAGAATAGAATGAAGAGAGCTCAGTGTTTCCCCCTATACTTAGGATTAAGTAATCCTAAGTATAGCTGGTTGTACATGAAGGGAAATCCGAGTGATTGGATGTACATGTTTTACCTCCCCTATAATTAGGGCAAAAGGTCCCTAAGTATAGGCAGCAAAACAGAGGTACAAAGAATTAAAAGAATACTCAAGAGTCCAACACCCCACTATACTTAGGGTAAAGTACACCCTAAGTATAGCATAATCATAGGATGAAGATGGGGTGTGGGACTAAAGAATGGAATTGATATGGACATATGGATCTATACAAGGCAGAGACAGTGATAATCAGGCATGAGATGCATTAGATGTGAATCAAAGACCACATCTCACGCAAAATGAATAGGGGTGACGTCAACGACCAGCGGCTCATGATCTAGATATGGTTTGAGCCGCTGCACGTTAACACGAAAGGTAGACTCATATGACATCTCCGATATGTCAATACTCCCATTGTCATGTACCTTTTGGACCAAATATGGTCCCTTCCACTTGATCTACAACTTCCCTAGAAATAATCTAAGCCTGGCATCAAACAACCATACCCTCTGATCTTGCTCAAATTGTTTGTGGCTGATATGAGAATAATTCCACTCCTTCACTCGCTCCTTGTAATGTAGGCTGCTCGAAAAGGCTTCCTCTCTAAGCTCCTCCAGGGCTGCCAATTCTACCCACCTATGATCTCCTATACTCAATGGATCCAAAAGTATCTATGTGACAGACGAAAGTGACTTATGCCTAATCTCAACATGTAAATGGCAGGGCTTGCCATAAATGAGGCGAAATGGAGATGTATCCAAAGGAGTCTTGAAGGACGTCCGGTATGCCTACAAGACCGAGTCCAAAAGCTGTGACCAATCCTTTCGGTCAGGGCAGACGACCTTCTGCAATATAGTATTGATCTCCCTATTCGACACTTCAGCAAGACCACTGGTCTGAGGGTGATATGGAGTGGCTACTCGATGGTCAATGCTGAACTCGTTAGCAAGGGCCTTTACCTTGTCGTTGACGAAATGAGACCCCCCGTCAGATATCAAAACTCTAGGCACCCCGAACTGTGAAATGATATTCTTCCACAAAAATCTGCATACTGTCCTCGCATCTGCAGTTCGGGTGGGGATGGCCTCAACCCAACGACTCACATAATCAACGGCCAACAGAATGTACTCGAATCCCTAGCTCTTAGGGAATGGACCCATGATATCAATGCCCCATGCATCGAAAACCTCATATAAGTGAATGGGATGCATCGGCATCATGTCACGCTGTCCAAAAGTGCCTATCCTCTAACAATCAGTACATCTCTTCACGAATTAATCAGAATCCTTGAAGAGAGTAGGCCACCATAGGTCGGATTGAAGAACTTTCTGTGCCGTTCTCCTCCCAGAGTGATGTCCTCCTGCCTCCAGCTTGTGTCAATAGGTGAGGATGCTATGGTGCTCCTCCTGGGGAATGCACCGTCGCCAAACACTATCCCCTCCTTCATGGTAAAGGATGGGATCCTCCCAATGGTAAGAATTGGCCTTAGCTAGGAAGGTCTCAAGTTTCTGCATGGGCCAACCTTGTGGAACTTTCTTGGCAACAAGATAGTTCACAATGTCGGTGTACCGCGGGAGCAAGGCGATAGCAAGGATCGCCTCATATGGGAAGATATCTGTAATAGGATCAATATGCTCAGAGTCCTCAAGATGCTCTAATCGAGAGAGATGATCCACCACCACATTCTTGACTCCAGGCTTATGCTTAATCTCAATATCAAACTCCTGGAGTAGAAGGATCCATCTAGTCAATCTCTCTTTGGCATCCTTCTTTACCATGAGGTACCTGATGGAGGTTTTATCAGTTAAGATAGTCACTCTAGATCCAATGATATATGATCTGAACTTACCCAGGGTGAAGACTATGGCTAGCATATCCTTCTCAGTGATGGTGTAGTTCCGGTGGGTGACATCCAATGTACGGCTAGCGTAGTGAATGGCAAATGGCACTCCATCCCTCCTTTGTCCCAACACAGCCCCTACGGCAAAATCGGAGGCATCCATCATGATCTCGAATGGGAGAGACCAATCAGGCGGCTGGAGGACAGGAGCCTCAACAACTAGACTCTTGAGAGTCTCAAATGATGCAAGACACTTATCATCTACAATGAACTCGATGTCTTTGGTCAGCAAATCAGTCAACGGTCAGGCAATCCTGCTGAAATCATGAATGAATCATTGGTAGAAACCGACGTGCCCTCGGAAAAGACCGTAACTGTCGTAGATTGGACGGTGGATCGAGTTTTCTAATGATATCCACCTTGACCGGATCAACCTCCATGTCCCTGTTGGAGATGATATGACCAAGCACCGTCCCTTGAGTCACCATGAAGTGACTCTTCTCCCAATATAACACCAGATGGACCTCGATGCATCGCTTTAGGACACAGTCTAGGCACTCAAGACAAGCATCAAACCCATCGCCATAGACTGAAAAGTCGTCCATGAAGACCTCTAAGCAAACACCCACCATGTCCGAAAAGATGGACAACATGCACCTCTGGAATGTTGTCGAGGCGTTACATAGACCAAAGGGCATACATCTGAAAACATATGTCCCAAAGGGACAAGTGAATGTGGTCTTGTCCAAGTCTTCGGGCATAATGGCCACCTGATTGTATCCAGAGTACCCGTCAAGAAAGCAGTAATGACTCTTCCCAGCTAGCCTCTCTATAATCTGATCAGTAAAAGGCAACGACAAATGATACTTCTTGGTGGCATGGTTCAATCGTCTGTAGTCCACACAGACCCTCCAAGAAGTGGGTACCCGGGTAGTGATCTCCTCTCCAGACTCACTCACAACTGTAGTGATGCTCATCTTCTTGGGCACCACATGTAATGGGCTGACCCACTTGGAGTCGGAGATGGGGTAGATAAAATTGGCGCTCCATCATTTCGAGATCTCTTTCATGGCAACCTCTCGAAGGTTCGGGTTCAGCTGCCCCTGGAACTCACGTGACGGCTTAGCGTCTTCTTCGATATGGTGGGAGCACAGGGCTGGACTTATCCCCTGGAGATCGACTACGCTCCATCCTATTGCCTTGCGGTTCTTTTCAAGAACCTCCATCAAATGAGATTCTTACTCTCCAGTCAAATCTATTGAGATAATGACTGGGTTCATGTCATGCTCGCCTGCAAGGAATCTATACTACAGCAACTGTGGCAAGGGCTTCTACTTTGGACAACTGGGAGCTGGAGGATCTGGCCTCTGAAAGGTCTGAGTGAACGCAACCAAATCCGCATGGGAGAACTCTCGCTGAACCTAAAAATATGGTGAAGACTGCTCTGCTGGTGGGTCTGTACTCTGAATGGGATCAATCTCCACCCTAGTTGCTGGCTCTGTAGGAATCAGACATGGAATCATATATTCGAACTCTGCCCAATAAATATCTGACTCCGAGGGATCTGAATCTGAATCTGTAGAACAATCAACTACCTCGCTATCAATAATGAAATCTGCTGCCTCAAATGTTTCCTCGGCCAGGAATACGTTCTCCAAGCTCTCCTCTGTCGGAATATGTGCATCAGCGGAATCTGAAGGTGAGAGGATGGCTCGTGCAATGGGGTCCGACCAAACTGCCTCATCATCTGTGATCATAAAATCACACTCCTGGTGGACGTCTCGCTCTGCCTCTATTATCTTCTCTGAATCTGTAAGCGGCTCTGATCAAGCTGAATCTTGCACTCTCATCTCATCGATCGTCTCTATTTGTATACTTTCGCCCTCTATGCGAAAGTATACCCTCCCACTATCATGATCGGACACTGCCTTGGCTATGGCCAAGAACGGGCATCCTAAAATAATGGGGTATCGGTCACAGACTCGGGGATCTCCATGTCCAACACAACGAAGTCCACGCGGAATTTAAGGCCCTGAATTGTGACGACTACGTCCTTCAGCCACCCCTTTGGCTTCTTAACAAATCGATCAGCAAACTGAAGGACCATCCTTCCTTGTCGGAGATGGCCAAACTCGAAATGGTTGAGTAAGGTTGTCGAAAGTATGTTGATAGAAGAATCACTGTCTAATAGAGTCCGATCGAACCTCTACTCAGGTATGTGGCATCTGACATAGGGGGCTCCTGCATCTGGCCTCTTGGATGGCAGACGATTCTGGATGGCGAAGCATGTGGCATGAGTGAGTACATGGATCTCTATGTGGTGGTTCCTCCTCTTCTTGCATATGGTGGTCCTCTCTCTAAGGTTCCTCTAGAAGAGAGGGATGTGCTCCAAGGCCTCCTGTAGCAGATGTATCTGGAATCTATCTATCATCTGCTAGCTGAACTCTAGCTGCTGTGATTTTTTGGGTTTTCTATTTTGGTCCCCTTAGCCAAGCGGAGTGCTTGGGGAAGGGGATGGCTGGGCCCTCCTCAGATGGAGGTATAGGATCGGGTCACTGCTTCTATGACAAAGTAGAATCCATACAAACATCTTCAATCAACACAGATGGACTCACAAATGAAGAACCCTTTCCTTTATTTCCAGAATATTCCTAAGATATAGTAACAGATGGAAATGCAACAGGAATAGAAATGGTGACCTCAGTACCACCCACGACATATGGACTTGCAGCATCAGTACCGGACTCTGGCTCTGCATCAAATCTGGTGGCTGCATCAACGCCACCTCCTGAATCTGGTTAAGCGACGACCTCAATACCATTGGCTGGGTCTACACCCTTGCTAGTGTCAGCACCACCGTCATCATCTAGCGCTCATGAAGCTGCACGTGGTCGTCGCTCAGATGAGGCACCGCCGGCTGGCATCCTACTGCTCCTAAGTGTAACAAAGTCAGCATCAAAATGGTATGCAGAAATATCACCAAGTGAATCACTAGGAGCGGTAACCTCTGTAAACTCTAACTGCTCATATTTCCTCTTCAGGTTGTTCGGATTCGGCTCGATCTGTGCAAGTATGGCGGCCTTGCCTCTCACTATATCCCTCATCTCCTGTCTGAACTCATCCATCTCCCATTTGAAGGTGGCCTGCTGATCGGAGACAAGGCAGGATAGATCCTCAAGAGTTGGGTTCTCATAGGCTCGCCTATAAGAACCGGACGGGTGGACTTTCTGGAAGTGAGGTTGTTGCTGCTGCGGAGAGGGATACTGGGGATGATACTGCTGAGGCGGTTGTTGCTGCCTCCAAGTCTGTCCCTGCTGATAGGGACGAGGACCTTGCTGCTGGTAGGACTGTGGCCGAGGATGTGGCTGTGGGAACTGAGGTTGTTGCTGCAGCAGCTGGCTGTACTGGCCACCCTGAACTAGAGGCCGATGTTGGTAACTGGTACCTCTGGTCAGCCAACGGAATCTGGGATGGTCTCGTAGGATCCCATGCTGAGTTCGGTCATACCTAATCCAGTTGACATCCATCAACGTCTCCTTCTCGTAATTGGGTAGGGGGAGAACTGACAGGAGTTGATCCGGCTGATAGACCACCATCTGAGTGTCTTGAGATGGTGGTGGCTGGAAATACTTCTGCTGCTGCTGGAACGACTCCGCCTGAACATGGTGAACCTGTCTGGGCTGGCTGGAGTGCTGGGTCGAGCTGTTGTTGCTGCTGGGATCTGCCCGTGACCTGAGACGGGGCTGAGAAGCCGTCTGTGCCTCTTGGAGACACATGATTTGGGTCTTCAGGTCACTCAGCGTCTGTGCCATCTGATTATCTGAGACATGTCCTGGCACTGCTTCTTCTCAATCAACTTAATCTGGTCGAACTTCTCGCTGATAATCCCCATATCAGCGGCCGTCGACTCTGCCTGTGTTGCAGCTGATGATGATGTAGATAGACTAGCATCAACCCGTGCTATCCTTTGATAGGACACGACCTGTGGCTGGGGCTTCCCCTTAGTGTACAATCGGGTCTGAGACATCACTTTGTAATTCTCTGTCATCTCCTCATAGATGGCCCAAACATGATCCTTATCCTTGGCGAAGTAGGAACCCCCACAAGATGCATTGACTAGCCCCTGCAACTCCGGTGTAATCCCGTAGAAGAAACTCTGGACAAGATTGGGCTTGGATATATCAGGATGGGACACTGGTCTGTGAACTCTCTAAATCTATCCCATGCCTCGTGAAATTGCTCGTTGGAGAGCATGGAAAAGTTGCTGATCAGGGAGTGACAAATCTCCCTAAGTGCTTCAGCTAGTTGACTGCTCTATCTACGAGGGAGAAATGGAAGGCCATCATCCTGATGGTGTCCTCGTCCACGAGGCGATCATGGATAGTACTGCAGATCATCTCAAATTCTTGGAGATGGAGATGAGGATCCTCTGTGGCGAGTCCGTGGAAGCAGGGTAAAAGCTGAATGGTATGAGGCGGGAACTTGAAGTCTCCCATAATGGCCAGAAACACTATCCATCTGTGGGTCAGAGTTGCACCAGGGTTGTGCAACTCCCTCATCGGTCGTGTATGTGTTGCTGGTTGTGCGGGATCCTCATGTTGTCCTCCCTTTGGAATCTCTGGTCCTCTGCGTCCACCGGCCCTGTGCTGCTCTCTATCGGCTCTCAGTTGCTCCATCTCTCTGCGCATATTCACCATGAAAGCCCATTAGTCTCTGATATGATGTTGCATGGTCTCCATAGAGGCTAACAGGGTGTTGTTGATGGCACCCTGATCAAGTGCGTACGTCTGAGTCCCACTGGGTCCATAGGTGCGCTCCTCACTACTGGTCATGGTCTCTGCAAAGGCAAAAGACCCAAACTCAGATGCCGATAAATCATCAAGTGTCTGCTGCGGTTTCTACTCAAGCACCTTGGGACCGGTAGGAGGGTGGTCGAGGGGGAACAGGGCAGAGTCAAACTCGGGTTCGGAGAGCGGGTCTTGGCTCTTACGAACCAACCTAGATGAGCGGACTGGAGTACTCAAAAGAGGTGCAACTAGAGGCTGCCTAAGGGATCTCCTGCCCATCATCTTGATGTAGCGAGTAAGGAGGATGAGATCCGTAAACACACAAGATCAAAAAGTAAACCCCCAATTCACCTACTCACGCAGAGCTGATGACAGTAAAGGCTCGATCGTTTATCTTGTCAATTTTATTAGGTGATAAAATAGTCTTTCAGAGCGATTAAGTAAGCTGGTAGGAACCCAATGCTCCTAACAGACTGTCCCGTATAACGAATTTTATAGTTTTTAGATCAAGTGAGTTTAGCAGTCCCAATTTTATAGTTTTTCTTTTTAGGTGTTTTTCAAGAAAACAATGCCTAACGAATTTTTCAATTCTCCTGATTATTTTAAGTCCAAAAACTGGGGGAGAAAGAGAAAAAGATGATGTGCGATCAAACACAATGATGCATGCAGAGTAAGAAATGTATACCTGACTCCAACTCTCTACATGCAGGGTGATCCACGCATAAAATAAAAACTGGAATTAAACAACCTATATGACGCAAGAAGAACTTGACCTTAGACGAAGTAATTTCTACACGATAAGCACAATATCTAGCTAATCATACTAAGTCCGGAGTCCGATCTTGGGAACCACTCGGTACCCACCACAACAGATCCTGCACGCGATGTATGTGGTTCCTTACGGCACGTGGACTCAAGCCTAATTAAACTAACTTTTTCTTTGTGATTTAATTAATTAGGTCTAATTATATATATCTATAGGAGCTGGCAGATAATTAGGATTGGGCCTTAACTAATTACGTCACAATCATAGAAAATCCTAAGTCTAAGGGCCAAAACCTTCGAAAATCAAATTGATAGTATATGGCGAAAAATCCACGGTGAGGTCCCCCGAGCACACCGGTGCTCAGCGAAACAGACCCCGAAACAATCACCTAGTCTAAGAGTCTAGTGTCTGTCCTGTATTATTACAATAATAATGTAGAAATTAAATCTAAGCTAAGCTAACTCCACTACAGCTCCCAAACTTCTGCTCCTCTCCTACGATCTCCTGCGGCTTGATGCAGAAACGAGCCACCTCCAAGTCACGCGGGTGCCTCGGTTCTCCGAAGATTGCCGCCCTCATTCGTCGGGTCCTCTCAAGAAAGATAGAACAGAAATTGTGTTATTCCACAGTTATTATCAAAAATGTATCAGATATAACAAGAAATCACACAAAAGGAAACTGACTACTAAGTCGTGCTCCCCGGCAACGACGCCATTCTGATGACCCACAAAACTCTCGATACTCGGGTAAGTAATAATCACGGTCATTGCGACCCAAATAATGAAGCTAAGTCAACAAAAAACTCAAGACCACCAAATTAAAATCAATCAATCAAGAAAGCAAATGTAGTGGTCTCGTTATTTTATTTTACATGGTATAGCTACCAGGGTCGAACACAAGGAGCACGATATGCGAAAGCCACGAAGTAGTCTAGCATCCCAACAAGATTAAAAAGCTATGGTTTTTAATTTTTCAATTTTTTTTTGTAATTTTTAATATTAAGGAAAAGGCTAAAAGGACTTAAAAACTCACAATCAAACAATTATTTGAAGACTCAAAAGCACTTAAAAATTCAAACTAAAATTTTTTGGGTTTTTAAAATATTCAGATGTTTTGTTAATTTATTAAATTTTTCTGATTTTTACTTAATTTTCTAAAAATAAAATAAGGCTAAAAATGCTAAACAGTGTCCAACCTGAATCTAAAGGTAATTTAAAATTATTTAAAATGCCGATAAAATTCAAGCGACAATTTTATGATAAACTATAAACTAAAAGATAACTTCAAAAACCTAAAATGCATTTTTTTTAGTTTTTATGGATTTTTAATAATTTTTTTAATGTTTTTCTTTTGTATTTTTCAAATTTTATGGTTTTTATAAATGGAAATAAGGTGAAACTTGGATTGGAGTGAAAACACGACAAAACAAACCAACAGGAATGTTTTAGAATTTTTCAAGGATTTTTAGTATTTTTAATTGATTTTTCAAAACAAACAGGAGTAATTTTTAGGGTTTTTGAATTTTGATAATTAATAAACAGAAACAAAATGCAACCAAAAATTTATAGAAATTCCTACACCATGGCAGAAGCCATGTGTCAAAATTTCGTGATTTTTTGACAAAATTTGCTATTTATTAAAATAAAAATCAAACACACATCATACATAGACTGATTTTCTATAAAAACATGTTCTTGGACCAAACAATAACACGCATAAAAGGTACGAGGTCTTATCTGCAATTTTCACACGAATATCAATACACGTCCAAAATCAGTACGTACAGGGGTATGAATACAAATACTGAAACTATAAATTCAATTCATAACATAGAATAAATCTAGGACAATACATGCAATTAACCCAACTAATACGTGACGAAGCACGTATGGCCACACAAGAAGGACTGAAATGTAAATATGAAAAACAGCAGGGGCACATATGTAAAAAGTCTCGCTATATACTTTTATTTTACAGACTAACTAATAAAAGAAAATAACTACAGGAGTAGCAGAGCAAATGACCCTTGCAGCGCGTGCGCTACGCGTGGGGTGGACAGGTGTCGCGCTCTGAATGGACGAAGGCGTGCGGCTCTAGCGTGTGCCGCTGGCAGATCCAACGGCCCTCAGGAGGTGCAAACGTAGGGTGTACGGGGTCGTTAGATGTCAGATCTAACGGTCTGACAACTGCAGTGAAGGGACAACGAAGATGGAATCTGGGCGAAGGCGTCGATCCAACGGTAGGGGAAGGCTCTGGATGAACTCTGCCTCGGCGATGTTCACTAGAGCACCGGCGGTGATCCAGCTGTCCGATGAACGATCGCACAACGGCAGAACCACTCGTGATGCTCCTCCACGTCGGGTGCGTCAGTTAGATGGGCTCTCCACTGGTCGGATCTTCTGGATGGTCGCTAGACCTGGACGAGCTCCGTTGAAGCGGGGCGAAGGTGATTTGGCGCGTATCCACACGTGCAAAGACATGCAGAGTAAAGCTCTAACTCGGAGCTAGGCTCCGGCCAAGGTTATTTGACCTAAGACAGGGGAAGCGGCGATGACTGGAATGGGGGTTTCGATAAAGCGACAAAGGGAACCTAAAGCCTAATCTCGGCTCGAATAACCGAGATTTGGATGATCAATGTGTGTATGAAGGATGAAGGTGAGCTGGTGTATCTATCAGAACGGATGAGGGTGATCGATGAGGCTCCGACCGAAAGGTCGGAGCTGGCAGAGCGGCAGAACGATGGAGATGAAAGATTCAATCGATACGGGAGCTTAAGACTATAAGATGGATACCTGAAGGTTCTAAGTCAATCCTAAGCTCCAGGGGGTGCGCTCGAAGGGGGTCGTCACCTCAGCCTCGCTGCGGAAGGCGGGGGAGGCTCGTCGCGGTGGTGCTCCGGCCACGAATCTCGAGCGTCGGCTGCAACGGTCTTCTCTAGTCACCAAGGGCCCAATCCGATTGATGTTACCAAGGGGAAGGGTTCTAGGGTATCAGGGAACTGTGCTGTGCGAGCTAAGCTCCTAGGGAGGCGATGGAGTGATTTTATAGCAAGTCCCAGGTAGCTGAAAGAATCGGAGCATGCACGCGAACTGAGGGAGATCCGCATCTCCCTAGGGATCTGCGAGGATAACAGATCCACTGGAGAGAAGCGGGCTGAAAATCGGAGCGGAAGGATGCGGAATCCGATCGACATAATTTGGAGAAATGGACGTGAGAACCGGATCCGCGAAGGAGGAGGTCCGGGAGGGGCAGTTGACCGGGGGTCTACAACCCTCCTGGACCAATCAGAAATTAGGAAGTCAAAAAGATTTGTAAAATCAATAAAAAATAGAAAATGATTTTTAATTAAAAAATATTCAACATGAAAAATGTTTATTATTTTTCAAATTATTTTTCTATTATATTTATTTATTTTTATGAAAAATAATTTAATCTATATACAATATATTTTATTATATAAAGGTATAAAATACTTGGGTATTTTATATAATTATTTTTATTTCTTATTTTTGTACAAATACCCCAATTTTATATTTTATTTATTTACAAAATATTGTTTGGAGTGTAAAATAATTTTTATTCTATTTTTGTTAGTTATTTACAAATGTATAATAAATAGGAATATAATACACATGTATATGTACTATGTACAATGTGAGAGAGAAAGAATTGTGTTTTTATTTTATTTTTTAATGTTTATTTTATTTTTATAAATATATGCAAGGGAATATAAACATATTTTTATTTTCATTTTTATAAAATAAAATATATACATGGGAAGGGGTATGTGCAAGGTAGAGTGGCCCTATCTCTCTCTACTTATTTTATTTGGTGATCACATCCATTTGGACCCTCTCTTGGGTTCAGGTCTCTTGATATTTATTCTAAATATTTCCTTCTTTTTTTATTCTCTATTCTTTTATTTTTGCATAAATACATGCTAATTATTGAATGTTGACAAATGCATGCTTATTGGTAATTTATTGTATTTACAACTATATGCATGATGTTTTGCCAAGATAAGTAGCTATAATAAAAGAATAAAGAGTGATGAATCAACATTCATCAATAACCAATACCTACATTATATACTGTCACAATATAGGCATGTATACTCTGGTCGGAGATAGATGTATTATATGTCTGAGTATGTACATTTGACAGACTAATAGGTTCATGATCTAACCAAGGTCTACACAGAGGTGAGTTGGTGCATACGAGGGCATATAAGTAATACGATCTCTCGGAGGGATCCTACAGGTTCTCTATTGAACCAGAAGACATGACCTCACTCATGAGTTATTGGGATCAATCAATTTCCATACATGCTCAACTTGCTTTGGAAGCATCACAAAATTTTGTATGTGATATATGTTTTTGGAAAAGCATATGATCGATATCAACTCTTAATGACCGAAAAAGAATCTTAATGATAAAAACCTAAAGAAGACAACCTAAAATTGATCTTAAACTTAAGGTTTATTCTAGGTCTTCTAGTATGCAGGACATACAGGAATTAAGAATACTCAAGGGTGATGTGATCATTAATGATTGTATAATCATGATGCATCCATTTTACGGGAGTGATGAAACATATTTCGATCTTAGTGACTCCTCTCGGTAGAGAAATAATCTAATCTTGGTCCAATTATTGGACATTGATCTGAATATGATTTCATATTAAATAAGAATATTCCATTTACGACTGTGATTTAATCAAGCATATTTTAGAGGTCCTCGAGATCTGGATTTGAGATATGATCTCAATATCTAAGTCACAATACGTAGAACGTACAATCGCCATGTCCTTATCTCCAAGAATCTGTGCAGAAAGCACATTATTCTTGAAAGAGTTCAAGAATAATTCCATTATTGAATTGTATATCTAAGTATTGAGATATGGATAACTAAATGTGATTAATTTATCATGAATAGTATGAATATGATTCATATTAATTATATGCATGAGAATGATGATCCATGATAATTAAATATGATTTAATTATCACGGATATGAATAACGTGGATAGTATTATACATATTATTCATTTATATATATGATTTATAATATATTAGAGAGAGATAATTCTAACTAGTATTTACAAATTAAATTTTTATTTGAATTGGGTTCACATTGGATAATTAATTTTAAAATACAATTTACATTTTATTTTGGGTGTATGAATATGATTCATAATGTTCTATTGACATGATTGAAATTATCACAAATTATTTAAAATTATTTTGGTGAAATTATTTTCAATAAATGTTGTTGCAAATAATGAAGGATTATGTGACATACATGCTCTCATATAATTGGAAAAGAGGAAGCCTCTTCCATATAGGGAGGGTGGACGACCACCCTTGAGTCCTAAATAAAGGTGGTCGTCTCCCTTTAATAGGAAGGAGCGTTGCCTCCTTCCTATTCCTTCTATGCTTATTGATTTGATTGAATTAATTTATATTGATAATTATTCAATATATTTAATTTAAGTATATTAAATGTCATTGTAAATTTGTGTAACAAAATCATGACCATTGAAAGAAAATACAAACCAATCTCAACCATTGATTTCGTACTGTATATGGATTGTTATCCATGGACTCCCAAAATATTATAAAGAGGCAACCCTAGATATTCTTTTACAACAACATATTCACAAGCTCTCTATCTCTCTCATATTCTCATCAAATGCCCCCTCTCTCTCTCTCAAGAGTGGTCGCCCACTTCTTGATCTAGAGGAAATTACCATCGTCGTTACGCCGTCGTGTTGTCTCTTTTACTGCTCATGGATCTTCATCTTCCTTGGTGCTCTTTGTACATGAAGAATACCTCGGATTTTGTGTGAAAAAAATAAAGAGATTCATTGTTTGGATCTACATCTTAGATTACGATTGTCTCATCAACGCGCTCGCAAGTGTCTCCTCCATCGGGTCAGATTTGATACAAACAGTTTCTTACTTCGGAGAATTCGATCGCAACCACACTTAAATAGGTATTCCTATACATTCTTTGTGGTCTTAATGAAATGATTTGAGAAGTGTTCTCGAATAATGTGGTTTCATCGCTTTAATTTTTTAAAATGTAGCTTTCATGAGTCACTAGTATGACTAGCCACTCCCGATCGCATAGGATGTTATGTTCACAATGTGATGTTCACACTTCCATTATGCGTTAAGTCGTAAACCCTAGCCTTTAGGCGGGTCTCAATGCTTCAGTAGGTGGTTTGCTCCAACTAAGACTAGCTCTTCATCTTTGAAGGTCGGGATTCATCATGGGTTGTCCGATCAAATGATCGTACAATACATGTCCTTCGATCATGCATCCTCTTCATCTTGATACGATGGAAAGGATTGGGCTCTGATGAAGGTCTCAGAGTTCCACATCATCCCTTTGTAAAACATTGATGTCCTTGAAGTTCCGTAGAAGGTCGGTAAAGATCCTAGGAGGTTTTGGAAACTTCAAGGGTCTATGAATTTCTACATCGATGAATTCTCACAAGTAGAAACCCTTTAGAATGGAGATACCTTGGAGGATTCGATCGTTGAAGGTATTAACCTGTAGAGGTTTGCGATTACATAGCCCAGTGTGCGTTAGAGGTGTAGTGGAGAGCTGGTGTGCGCAGAAGGTGAAGCCCTTGGTGGGTTCTTCTCTGAGGCTTGGCATGGAGTAGGTTTTAGAGGATGGGAGGAGATGAACTAGACCTACCGGGTGGATCAGGGGTAACCGACAAAGTTGTACAGGGGATCATAAGGGATGAAGGTGACTGTGCTAACCTAATTACTTCAAAGAAAACAGGGAAAGCAAGATATGAAAGCTTACTTGGATTGAAGAATATTGCGATATGATAGGGAATATCTTAGGCCGAGTTTCCGAGGAACCACTGGTCTTTGTTAAACCCCCCAACCTTGGGGAGATACTCGAACGGCCGGAGACGGTCGTGGCATGGTCTATGACCATGGGTCGCACTTTGATTCCACCTCCCCATATCATGGGGAGGGGAAGAAGGATAGTACAGAGCCTCTTGCGAAGGGTGGACCGGTGGAAGTGGTAGATGGAAAAGTATTTGTGGAAGGCAAACGACGGTTACAAGATATGGAAGGTCAAAAATCAGTTGTCGTTTCATCGTGCATCATGGGTTAATCTAGGAACTTAGTGGGCTAACATTAAAAAGGAGAGTTAGGGTAACATCGGAGCATAATTGGGTCATGTGGAGGTAGCATGAGATAGTTGGGAGAAATAAGAGAAGAGGGGTGGATAGAGAGGTGAAACGCGGGAGAGAGAAGAGACTTGAGGTGGGAAACAAGTCGAGAGTTGTTGGTTCAGAAAATTTAGTGGTCAAGTGAATGGTACGAGGGCACTCCTGATGAAATATGGAGATCGATCAGAGGGTTGAGAGGATATGCATGTATGGAGGAAGCTCGATTGTCGGATCAAGACGATTGACCAACTAGAAATGTGGGCAACAAGGGAAGAAGGGCCAATCACCTGGTGTCTCCAAGGAGAGCCACGTGGCCCAACAGAAAATAAAGAAAAAAAGAATAATTAAAGAAAATAAAAAACAAATATCTACAAACTTCAATTAAAAGATACAAAAGACAAAAGTTGTAGATTTTTTGAGATCTACAAGTTTCATCTTGAACAAAAAGTAAAAATAGGTCATATATCTATATATATATATATGTATATTTTTATAAGTATTTTTAAATAATTAAAAACACTTATTTTATTTTTTGTATTTTTAACTTCTTAATTTCAAAACAAATATATACAATATTTATCTAATTTTATGGGATTTATGATAATTACTAAAACACAGAAATAAAGTCACATTAATATAACTATTTATATACAATAATTAGGGTTAGTTATATACATGAGGTTATTTATTAAAGTTAGTTTATTAGCTTTGAATCTTATTGAATAGTTTGAGAACGAGGGTTAATAAATAAGAAATATGATGATCAATCATATATTTATTGTCCAAGGCCGTGTCTTGTTGACAGATTATGGGGAGCCTCAAAGCTATAATGAGCCCTCTACAAGACAAATATAAAGGAAAATGGTTAGAAGCCATGAAAGAAGAGATGGTGCCTCTTCATGTTAAGCAAACATTCGAGCTTGAGCATCTTCCTAAAGGTAAGAGGGCTTTGAGGAATCAAAGGATATTTATAGTGAAGCATGATGAATATTCTACAAACCCAAGATAAAAAGTCACGTGGGTTGTTAATGACTTTAACCATAAGAAGGAAGTGGCCTTTGAGGAGATATTTTCACCTACTATCAAAATGTTCTTTGTTAGAGCTGTTATTACCGTGGAAGCTAGTAAACATATAGATGTGAAGATAGTTTTCCTCCATGGTGATCTTGAGGAGGAAATATACATATTACAACCCGAGGGCTTTGCAGTCCAAGGAAGATGACATTTGCAAGCTAAAGAAATGCTTTATGAATTGAAGCAAGCACCCACGAATTGGTAAAAGAAGTTCTTGTCTCTTATGAGGGAGTATGATTACTCCAAGACCACCTCAAACCATTGCATCCTCATGAAAAAATCTCAGAGGATGATTTCATCACTTTTTACTAATGGTATATTGATGGTTGGGAACAATGGTATTAGAATATCTAGCTTGAAGAAGGAATTGAGCAAGTCCTTTTTTAATGAAGGATTTGGTGCACGCAAGTCGAATATTGGGAACGGAGATCACTCATAATAGAGAGGCAAGAAAACTTTGGCTATCACATGAGAAGTACATTGACAAGGCACTTAAAGATTTTTCTTGAACAAGGCAAAGCCTGTTACCACACCCCTTGGAGCACATTTCAAGCTGAGCTCAAACCAATGGGCAAAAAGAAGATATAATAGAATTTTCCTACGCATTAGCCATAAGTAGCTTGATGTATTCCTTGATTTGTATGAGAACTAACATTGCTCATGCAATTGGATTTATCTCAAACCCCGAAAAAGAACAAGGAGAGGTAGTTAAGTGAATTTTGAGATACCTTCGAGGTGCTAACAAATATTTTATTTTCTTTAGAGAAAAGAAACATTTTCCCTTTTGCTACACAGATTCAAACATGGGAGGTGAAATGGATTGGAGAATGTCCATATCAGGGTAATTGATATCTTTTGCATGTGGCACTATTTTTGGAAATCACGACTTCAAAAATGTGTGGATTTATCCATTACAAAGGTTGAATCTATTGCAGCTACATAGGCATACAAGGAGTTATTGTGTACGAAGAAATTTATGCATGAACTTGGTTTTAGTCATGATAAATATATTCTTTATTGTGACAATCAAAGTGTTGTCCATCTTGGGAAGAACTCTTATTTCTATGTAAGATCAAAGAATATTAATGTAAGGTATAATTAGATATGAAATGCTCTCGAAGAGAAGCAATTAGTTCTTAACAAGACCCTCACTAATGATAAAGGAGTTGACATGATGATGAAGTCATTGCCATTTGGGAAGTTTGAAGTATGCCACTTCCTTTCTAGGTTGGAGCGGATATCCTCACATTGGAAAGGGTAGAAAGTGATCTCCCCTTGGGATGGATGGGGGAATTATTGATAGCAGGTGGCACCCATAAAGATAACATGCTATGGATTCCAGCCCATGTCTATTGTAGCTAAAGATGTGTTGTGATAGTAGGTGAAGCTACGACAAGAGAAGCTATAACATGTTGTGTTGTTGCACAATGCATTGCAGCAGGTGACGCCACAACAGGTGACATCATAGCAGGTGCTGGAATAGGTAAAGACACAATTGCAGGTGCTATAGCAGGTGGCACACAATAGGTGCAACCGATGATATGTTATGGCACCCAGGTACATAGCAGACACTAGATAGAACGTGTTGAACTCAGTTTTCAACACTTATAAAAGGACATGCTACCCAGTTTAGATGGCACAATAAGCGGGATGGCCCCATACTTGTCTTAGGGATTCCTCCACCTTATTTCTTTGTTCTTCAGTGAGAGAATCCAACATACGAAGGAAATACAATAGAGAAAAAGCCACAAGTGCAATTTTTGTGCCCTAGCTCACTTCTCACGTTCACACGAGACTGCAAAGAAGCTTTTCAGCTTTCCCCCTTTCCTCTAATTGCTTTTGGAACGTGCTAGAGCGTAGGAGATGCTATGGAGTAAAGTGGTGAGGCTCCTTTTGGAAAAGAGATACGAGTATGTTTCTCCGTCTTGGTGGAAACCCTCCATCTTTTATCTTGTTAGTGATGCTCTTTTGGTTGATAGACCAACAAGAAGATTGTGTCTTGTGTAGTATTTTACGGAGAACATATATATCATCGATTATAGTGAAGTGGTTTTGAGACATGTACGCCATGTGGAGTTTTTCCACCAATTCAAATGTTTCCACATTAAAATCTTTGTGTGCTTTGTAGTAGTGTTTGTGATGTGCTTGCCTATTGCTTGTGGGAGTTGTTTGATGAATCTGTGATTCATAACTCTAAAAGTTAAAAATAGAGCTTTGTTCCCGATAATAAGAGGCATATTTCTACTTATATTGCATAATTAGCATTCATGCATGCATTGATAACACTTGCATTTTAGCATTCATATTTGCATAAAATAAGAAGCCAAATTCACTTTTAAATATTCACCTGTATATTAGCTAAAATACCCCAATTGTATATATTTTACACTAACTCCAAATCCAATAAAACCAACTCTATTATGTATATATTACTAACACTAATTAAAGAAAAATATCAAAAAAGTACTAACTTGTAAAATTGACCAATAAAACCCCAATCCAAGTTTGAAGCTGTGAACCTTAAAATGCACGTATCTCTCTCATACAATGTTCGATTGAGGTCTACTCACTTTTAAAGTAATATACTTTCAAAGACCTTCGAAACAAGACCAATTTCATTAAAATCGGAGCTCGTATGCAAAACTTGGATTTTGGGCCCCTTTTGTATATTGTACAAAATGACCGTTTTACCCCTACATTTTATTATTTTATTTTCTTCATTATTAAAAATCCAAAAAATAGATTAAATTGTAAATATTCTTCTCATATTTTCTCTACTTTTATTTTAATTTTTCTCTCTTTTAAAAATGACAAAAAAATTACAAAAGATAAAATGCGGTATTTTATATTTATAAGGTACCACCCAAAAATACATTTTGTACAGATGATTTCCTTTGATTTTCGGCCCTTCACTAAAGTTGTAGATCTCTTCGAGACGAGCAACTTTTATGTTGACCACTTTTTGATTTAATCCCTTTTGTTATTTATTTTTAATTTTCTTTACATTTAATCTTTGAATTTTCTGGGAGCGACATGTGGCAACTCCTGGAGCCGCCACATGTCACCCCATTTTTTTATTTTCGAATTTATTTTTTATTATTTTTGGATTTTATTATTTTAATTATTATTATTTTAATTATTGTTATTTTTAGTAGCCTACTTATTTATTTATATTATATTATTATTATATTATTATTTATCTCCCTTTTACCACTTCCTTTCTTCCTCCCCACTCCAAGTCACCACTCCCTCCACCATCCCTCCATCTTCTCCACCTCTTTTCTAAGTTCCCCTCTCCTCTTTATATTCTCACCTCCTCCACCATTTTTCATCATCCGCCATTTCTTCAACTGAGAGGGAGAGACCACCAGCCCCCGAGTGTTGTCGGTGACAGCGTCAACATTTTTCGGTCGAGCAACGACGGTTTTCAAGGCGAGATCCACGAGGACTCCTCCTCGTGTCGTTGTGCATCAATTCAGGTCACAACCAAGCTTCTTCGATTTTTTCGTCGAATCGAATCGAGGCCACAACCGGAAGCCGCATTCCGTGACTCCACAATCTGGCGAACCACGGGTAAGTATATTCTATCTCTATCTTTTTATTTTATTTTATCTAACAATTTTTTCCTTGTTCCATCCACAAATCATCACACAAAAAAAAGCCACCATCATTCATCATCAAATCATTTCATCATCACCACTATTATCATCCCATGAATCACAAACTTCACATACACCCACTCCATTACATTCTCAATCCATTTTGATTCCCTGTTAAAAAAATTGCAAAAAGAAAATACAAAAAAAATAATAAAAACAGGAGCTCCAGCCGATGCCGCCGTCCTCCGCTGAAGCTCGGCTACCTGCGGCCATCGCCATCGACCGGCCCCCACCTCTGGGCCTTCACAGTCGCCGACCTCCTGTTGTACGTTCCCGTACCAGCCCCGGGCTCAGCTGTCAGGCTGTGCCCAGCCACCCCCGCGCCTCCGTGCGATCACCGCCCAACCTCCCCCTCCATCACCGCAGAAAGCCGCCCACGTTCGCTCGCCTCCAGCCTCGCGCGGAGGTGCGAGAGCAGCCACGACCCCTCGGCCAGCGCGTCGCGCCGGCCGCCTCCTAACGGCGGTCCTCCTTGCGCACAGCGCCCCACTGCTCCCCTCGTCGTCAGGCCCCTCCAGCCCTCCTGCGGCCGTACGCCACCGCACACCGCAGCGCGCCGCCCCGCTCTGCCATCGCCGCTCTGCGCACGACGCACGCAGCCACCTCACGTGCGGCGCGCGCGTTCAGGCCGCCGCTCCTTCGATTCCAGTCCGCCTCGCCGCCCCTTTGCGACGCCGCTCGCCACGGCCGCCCCTCGAGCCCCCTCCGCGCGTGGCCGCCGCCCGCGCCGCTAGCCGTTCTCTAATGTGCCACCTTGGAGCCGGGCCGTCGACGACCCCAGCCGCCTGCCGCCCCAAGCCGCCTCCAACCTTGTGCCCTAGCGTGGGCTAAAGAGGTCTTCTTTTTTTTATATTTTGTAAATTTTGCATGCTTTTTCCGTTAACTTTATGTAATTGCAAAAGTACCCCTTTGCACATTGTTCAGTTTATTAGTTTCATATATGTTTTGCATTGATAACCCTGTCTTTGAGCGTTGATTTGGAAGTTTTCTTGCATCATTTTATTCAATCAAAAATAGCATATTGTAGCGTAACTAATTATTTATCTTGTGTTATTTATTAATATTTTTGAGCATCTGATAATTTATTAAAAATCAGAGACTGAAAATCAGTAATATTTTATCCATTTATACTCTGAAATTCGCACATAGTCATTTAGTGCTTCAAAAATTGTGAAAAAATTATGAATGATGCCACTAAGTGTGCTTTAATTACAGTCCAAATTTCGTCCAATTAGGAGTTGTCTTGTGCATAAAATAAATTGTAGCGTGATTTCTGTAGTTGATTTTTAATTAATTCCACGAATAATATTTTTGAAAAATTTTAGGTCTCCTGGATTCCTTGTTATAATATCTATCTGAGATAAATCAATATTTGAGTAATTTGATTTCGTGAATTTACTAAGAATTAAATACATGCAGTCGCTCTATTTTCAGTAAAATATTCATAAAAAAATCAAAAAGTGTCAGAAAATTCCAAAAATATTAGTGTAGCTTCATTTCGTCATGTTTAACTTCCAGTAAACTTTTCATAATTTTTGCATATCATTTGCACGAAAAATTGTATAAAAGCCCCAAAAAAGTTTGTATTTTTCATTTGTGCATTTTAAATCCAAAAATTCCAAAAAAATACATTTTGCATTCAGTATTGGATTAGGTTCTTAGGAAAAATATCACTTGGCTGATTTAGATTAATTTCATATTAAAATTAAATTTGGCTAAGTCGGTTCTTTTCATATTAACTTAATCCAATTCGTCTCTTGCATTTGACATCTTTATTGTATAAAAAAATACCAAAAAAATATCCCACTTGAACAACCGTAATCTAATACATCTAATCTGATCCCGAGTTGTTCCTTTGCCTCCTTGAGTCGACCCTGGGGCTTGCCCAGGCTAAACAAACATAAAATCGCATATTAAATTCATTCGACGATTATCGATTTGTGTGGTTATTTTTTATCGACGCGGATCTATCCGACTGCAACGCACACGTTAATTCGACATTATTAAAAGTGTAGGTCATCCGCGTTTGTCAAATGGCGCCGTTGTCGGGGAGGCAAATGACTTAGGATCACTTTAGAAAAATTAGATTTACATTTTCCATTCACTCGGGTAGTCTGACCCCCGGGCCGCATTGTAATTATCCATTTCTTCTTTAGTTATTTTTCTGACCATTTCTGTATATTTCTCTTTCTGACATAATTTTTATCTTTTTGTGCGAGGGCCCGGTGGACTTGAAGCGGCTTTCTTGAAGTCAACGCATCTCGAAGTGCATCGGAGGCTGGCGATTCCTGGATCAAGTCGGCTGTTGGACGTCAAAAAGATTTTTGTAATTAAAAAAAAGAGTGTCTGCATCATTTACAGCGGTTACCGTTTGGATTCTCACGTGTGTAAATATAGTGAAACTGTGTCCCTGTCTGATGTGTGGTTTGAATTTTAGACTAGGCTTGCACAAGCGGCTCCTTGAGCCACTCTAGGATTTGCTTGTGCTCGTAATTTTCTAGGACCACACATCACTTAAAAGATGCAATTAGACCGCAGATCTAGTCAAACCAACTTGTTCTTCACTCGCTAATAGAACTGCCTGTCTAGGAGCGGCTTTTCATCGCTTGCATTGCATTTAGTATAAAAATTTCAATTCAGTACTGCATCCCGCATTGTAGAGAGCTGGAGGCACTGTAAGTCTTCTTACTCAAGCATTCATCATCATTTCCTCGATTGCATCGGCTTTTTCCGATTCTCTCTCTCGGTTTCCTAACCTAGGATAAAGGAATTGGGATTGGATGGTAGACGTGATTGCTTGTGTGGATTAATATCAGTGATAACTAATCTCTAAAATTGGGACTGGTAATTGAATTTGACTAAAACAATTGACTAAAATTAACCCTTGTTTGCGGGAGAGTAACCCCGATCTTGTTTTCAGGCTGAGTGAGGGTACTTGAGTGTGTGTGTGAACACCTTAAGGCAGAGCACAAATCCCCGCCTTCCATATCACGGGCCAAATGATCCTAGCAAATATCACGAGTTGGATATTTTTAGATTCACTGACCAGTACCAAGTAGCTTCCGCCTGTTCGCGGGTAGTCAGGGGCGAACCAGCGATACTTCGCGACAAGGCCTAGCTTTGTCAGCCTCCGCCTGCTTGCAGGTAGATAGGGGCACGGTCTTTGAGTCCCCAACTCCGGATAGGAGCGAAGAAAGGAAGGACCGGCGGTATCTTAGGCGACAGGTTAAACAGGGAAGACGCATCCGGCTCTGAGCCGACTTCCCTATAGGCCGCGTAACTCCTTGCTATCTTGCTTGAAAAATCACACTTAAAATTGACAAGATTAATTGGACTTGGTTTCGGGTCCTTCACCGTGTTGAATGTGAATTCAGGGTTTGCTCTTGCATTTGTCTTTGTGTCTGTCCGTGTGTGTTATCCTGCGTAACTACGTATTATCTACCTCATTCTACTTACATATCCTCTTCAAGATGACGGGATATTGGTCCCCATACCCTGTGATCTCTGGTCATTCCTCCTTGAGCATATACCATTCATCTTCACCTTCTCCTTCTTCCATGTATCCTCTGCCATCCACGGGAGACCCTTACCCGTGGCCGGTTCCACCTCAACCCGATTACGAAGTCAGAACTTCGACTGCCTTCTCCACTTCTTCGCATTTCTCACCTACTCCATATTCTAACACCACCATCCCTCCATCTTCTCCACCTCTTTTCTAACTTCCCCCTCCTCTTTATATTCCTATCTCCTCCTCCATTATTCATCATCCGCCATTCTACGAGTTAGAGAGGTTCGAGCCCCGTTTAATCCGTGAGGTGACAGCTCCCCCTTAGACGTTGAGCGACGACAACCTGCAGGCGAGATCCGCGGTTAATATCCGCATAGCGAACTTCCCATCAAGATCGCAAAGGTTCTCCGATTTTTCGTCGAACCAGACCGAGGCCACAACCGGATGCCGCACACCGCGGCTTCACTTTCGACGAATCACATGTAAGTATCTTCTATCTTATCTTTTCATTTTTTTATCTAACAAATTTTTTCTTGTTGATCAACATCCAAATCACATCATTTTTCTTCACAAATCATCACCACCTCAACCACCATCACAATCATCACCACCATTCATCTCACTTTTTATTTCTGCTTAAAAAAATTTACAAACAAAAATCCTGCAAAAAATAATATACACAAAAAAAACAAGCAACAGGTCCAGGACGTCGGCGCCGCCCCTGTTCTGTGCCACCTCCGACCGCGCTCCAACCACCTCCAGGCCGACCACCGCACGACCTGTGACATCCTTCCTCCTCGCGCCTCGAGCCCAGGCGTGCCACTCCAGCTACACAGCACGTCCGCCTGCGCCACTACCCGCCGACCATGTTCTCTGCCATCGCAGCCCCACAGCCCAGCCGCTGTCGATCTCCTCCTGACGCGGCCAGCCAACAGCCGCCAACCTCCGCGCATCCTCGCGCGGCCAACGCGTACTCCGCCACCACCTCAGCAGCAGCCCCGAGCGGCCTTGGAGCCGCTCCAGCCGCCCCTCGACGTCGTGTTCCTCCACCGGCCCCACACGTTCACGCCATCGACGCCGCCCTCCTGCCGGCTGACGCCGCCGTGGTGCTCCGCGCAGCCTCGACCTGCCAGGTCGCGCCGCCCCTCCGCGAGCCCTTCCGCCGCGCGCCACCGCCATCGCGCGGCCAGAATGCGTGCGCGCCGCCCACCGCCATTGCCTGGTCGACCCCGCGCCGCTCCTTCCTCTGGACCTCCCGTAGCCGCGCACCGCCTTGGCCCCGTGCGCCACCGCAACTCGCGCCGCCCACGCACGACCGTAAGTCATCGGTCGCCGCGTCGCCCTACTCCGTGTCCAAGCGGCAGCAGCGCCTCCCTTACGCCACCGCCTCCTCCGACGCCAGCCGCTCGATGCGTGGCCGCCGCCGCCTCGCGTGCCCTCGCCGCCCCGCTCGATAACCACCGCCGTCCAAGCCCTAGCCGCCTCCCCTACTGTGTCCTGTGTGCCCTAGCTTGCAAGAGAAGATAACGAAGAGGTTCATTTGTCTTTATTTTTATTTCTGTGAAAATTGATGTTTACCTTTTGACATTTTCTTATTTGCAAAAGTGCCCTTAGGCACAGTTGTTGGTTTATTATTTCATTTCAGTTTTGCAAAGATACCCCTGGCTTGGCATGATGATTTGGACATCAAAATAGTATCATTTTTTCAATCAAAAATATCCTGTTGTAGAGCAATAAAATCATTGTCCTCTGGCTATTTAATTATATTTTTTATGAGCATCTATTTATTTATTAAAACTCAGAGAGTTAAAATCAGTGATATTTTACCCATTTAAGCTCTGAAACTCGCACATCTTCATTCTTTGCTCTAAAAATTGTGAACAAATTGTGAATGATGCCTCTAAGTGTGCTTTAATTATAGTCCAAATTTCGTCCAATTAGGAGTTGTCGTTTACATAAAATAAATTGTAGGGTGATTTCTGTAAATGATTTTTAATTAATTCCACGAATAACATTTTTGAGAAATTTCAACTCTCCTGGATTATTTATTGAAATATCTATTTTAGATAAATCAATATCTGGATGGTTTAACTTCATGGATTTATTAAGAATTAAATACCCACAGTTTCTCTTTTTTCAGAAAAATATTCATAAAAAATCATAATGTGTCAGAAAATTCCAAAAATATTAGTGTAGCTTCATTTCATCATATTTAACTTTCAGTAAATTTTTCATAATTTTTGCATATCATTTGCATGAAAAATTGCATAAAAACCCTAAAAAAGTTTGTATTTTTCATTTGTGCATTTTAAACCCAAAAATTCCAAAACAAATATATTTGCATTCATCATTGGATTAGGTTTACAGGAAAAATATAATTTGGCGAATTTAGACTAATTTCATATTAAAATTAAATTCGGCTAAATTGTTGATTTTCTTTATAACCTAGTTCATTCGCATTTTGACATTTGGCATTTTTATCGCATAAAATATACCAAAAAAATCCCACTTAGAAAACCGCAATCTAATACATCTAATCTGATCCCGAGTTGTTCCTTTGCCTCCTTGAGTCGACCCTGAGGCTTGCCCAGGCTAAATAAACATAAAACCGCAGCTTATTTTCATTCGACAATTCATCGATTGATGCGGTAATTTTTTATCGACGCAGATCTATCCGACTACAACGAACTAGACAATTATACGACATTAAAAGGGTAGGTCATCCGCGTTTATCAAATGGCACCGTTGCCAAGGACGGCCTTTGAGTCCCCAACTCCGGATAGGAGTGAAGAAAGGAAGGACCGGCGGTATCTTAGGCGACAGGTTAAACAAGGAAGACACATCCGGCTCTGATCCAACTTCACTATAGGCCGCGTAACTCCTTGCTATATTGCTTGAAAATAACACTTAAAATTGACAAGATTAATTGGACTCGGTTTCGGGTCCTTCATCGTGCCGAGTGTGAATTCAAGGTTTGCTCTTGCGTTTGTCCTTGTGTCTGTCCGTGTGTGTTGTCCTGTGTAATTGCACATTTTCTACCTCATTTTGCTTACATCATATCCTCTTCAAGATGTCGGGATATTGGTCCCCATACACTGTGACCTCTGGTCATTCCTCCTTGACCATATACCGTTCATCTTCACCTTCTCCTTCTTCCATGTATCCTATGCCATCCACGGGAGACCCTTACCCGTGGTCGATCCCACCTCAACCCGATTATGAAGTCAGAACTTCGACTGATTTCTCCACTTCTTCGCATTTCTCACCTACTCCATATTCTAGCACCCCGGATCCACTTCCACCTTGGGCTGACTGTCCTTACTCTCGAGAGCTTGCAGGAATCAAAGAATCAAATGAAGAGCAAGCCATTGCTGAGACAGATGACTGGCAAAATCATATGCCCCCACATAGCTCACCTCAAGTAGGGACCATACAACAATTAACATATACACATCCCGACTTGACCTTTGGGCATAACTTGGTCAATCAAACAACCCGAATGGGGAGACCTGAACATCATGATTTCCCAGACTTGATTGACTTTAGTGATCAAGCTTCCATTAACTAGCCTTCATTCGGTGAGCCTATACATTCACAATATTGGACTCATGAGCTAGACTTATCAATCTCCGAATCATCATATGAGGCTCCGACCAATATTTTCCATCTAGATGGTCCATACTCGACCCAGCATTACATGTCAGATTCTATGTATGTTGAGTATGAGCACCCAAAGTCTCAACAGTATCCTCCACTTGAGCAGAACTCTCCCATGATTTGTCATGAGAATTTTGTGGAGGATGACGTCTCTAGACTTATTAAGAAAAATGAATCATTTGGTAACGAGTTGAGAGATGTCATGAACATATTGCACTCAATTTCTGCTAGCCTGGGTATAAAAGTGAGAAAAGACATGAGTAGTTTTGAGGTTGAAAACAAAGCAAACATTAGGGAACCCGCACATCATGTACAGCTGGAGTCCATTCTATCTCCCTCTTCTACTAACCACTTACCCTCCAATCCAGAGTCTGATCATTCATCCACTAAAAATACCAAAAAAATTGAAAAATCAGAAAAACACATAAAAATTGAAAATGAAAAAGACCTAAAAAATTGGATTCCACCCTAAGGGAAGCACTTGATGAGGAATTGATCTTTAAACTTCCCTTAATAAAGGCCATAAACCACTTCCCCGACCTAAAGAGATTTGTAAAGACTAAATTGATGCCCAAGACGCCGGGTAAGAGGAGGACAAGGACTGAAAGACACATAGTGTCTATGGCCACATCCTTGGTGATGGGGAGAAAGACCGAAAGCCGCAGAGTGAAGCGGTTGTCTAGGGTTGAATGTGAAATCAAAGACACCATCTTCACCCATGCAAGAATCGATGATGACTCACCAATAAATATCCTCCCGACCTCTGTGTTTGACAAGCTCAAACTCAGGCCAATGAGAAAGTCGAGAGAGATCGTTCAGCTGGCTGATCGATCCATCAAACGGTCTAGAGGAAATATTTCAGTCATCGTTACTTTCCAAGGTGCTCTACTCCAGGTCAACTTCACGATCATTGACATCGAGCACCGAGGAGAGTTTACCCAGTCTCCGATTATTCTCGGGAAGCCGTTCTTAGCCTCAGCTAAAGAGTCTATAGATTGCGAGACTCGGGAGATCGATTTCTCATCATTGGGAGCACTCCGACCTCACCCATTCTTTGATACACTTTACGCTAAGGTAACCCGCACATCCGCTGACAGTCATGGCCATCGAGAGGTAGATGAGTCCCACCTCTCTACTACACCTGAGAGATCGACTGCCCGGACGACCGTTGGTTCTGAGACTCTCCACACCTCCACTTCATCAACTGCTTGCACCGCCACCATGACAGCTTCTAAGAAGGACTCAAGATCAGAGGCTACCATTAAGTCGGACATGACCTTTGTTGATTGCCTTGACCATTTTGATGATCCGACACAGGAGGCCAATAATGCCAAGCCAACTGAGACCACTAACACCTTCCCGAGACATGGGATGACCCTTCAGGAATATTATATTCTATACGGTGACTCGTCTGATGAGGAAACCATGGTCAGCACCACACCACGTCCCAGACCTTCAAAGGAAGCAACCAAGATTAAATTGACTCCACATAAAAACACGGTTGCTCCCTCTTCTAGTCGGCTATTTAGTGAGAGGAAGTCGAGAATTGATTCCTCGAGGAGTTCCCCCGAACATCTCAAGGCGTGTCTCTCTCATCTCCCTCTCAATGATTCAGGTTCTAGAAAACCGACTAAGAAAGTTTCCTTCAACACACCGGAGAAGGAATTTTCTGAGGAGTCCTCATCTGGCCCGGACAAGGTAATTTATATGAATGAGCTCAGTTCGGCTGTTCTCAAGCCTTATCTAAGCAAGCAGCCGTGTGTCGATCCTCGTTGGACGATCCCTACACCTCACTATTATTCATCTGAGGGTGATTCTGACAGCGACACATATGTATATTATCCACCTCCTCGCGTCCGCAAGAAGGTTCGTCACAAACCTTCTTAATCCTTGTACATTCTCACTCTTTCTTGTATATACTTTTTCTCCCTCCCTCCTCGATGATTCGAATCACTCGCCCCGGCTCATTTCATTTCATTTTAAGACTATACTTAGGATAATCAGATCCTAAGTATAGGGGGGGAGAGTGACCTGCATCCATTCATTGTACATCCTCCAGATCACATCGGTCCTCATACTCACTCCTGTCCTATACTTAGGCTGACCAGAGCCTAAGTATAGGGGGGACCGATGCCCGCCTTGTATATACTCAACCATTTTTTCCTCTTGCCCTCGTCCGCCCCATTTTTTGATCTTCTTCTATACTTAGGCTGCCAGAGCCTAAGTATAGGGGGCGGAACGACTTCTATACTTTTTATACTTTTCGCTCTCCTACGCTTAGCTCGAGCTATGTCTTTTTAGTCGCTTTTCGTGCTCTGAGGACATAGCACACACTAAGTATAGGGGAGCGTGTATATATTACATATATACTTTACCCATAGCTCCTATTTTCGCGTATTTTCGTGTATTTTTGTATATATTATGCAATAATTATGGGGTGGGTAAAAATTGAAAAAAATTTTTGTATAATGTTGTACTATAATACTTGTATAAAAAAATGTAAAATTCTTGCAAAAAATACTTTTGTAAAATGTGTTGTAAAATAAGATGTAAACCAAAAAAATGTGTGTTGTATACTATGTATATTATGTGTAAATTAAAAACTTGTTGTAAATAATACGAATTGTTGTATACTTATACCAAAAAAATGTGTCAAAAATAAAGGCTTCTTATTTACTCTTGCATATCATCCTTGCATTTCAAAAAAAAAGAAAAGAAAAAAAGAAAAAAAGAGTCTTGCATTTCATAGCATGTCATCTGCACCTCATCTGCATATCTTGCATATGCAAGGTGAAAAGCTAGTGGGTTCTGAATCGAGTTATGAGTAGATATTGAGGATGGACTTGATTTGACCTTAATCCACCTAATTTCAGAGGAACCTTATAGGAACTGGAGTTAAGATTTTTTCAGGTCAAGTGACTTAATTCTTTGAGTCCGCAAGTCTATGTTCACATGTCATCTTGATTAGTCTAAGTAGAATATCTCGTGCACACGCATGATTCTTTTAGACAGTGACCTAACTTGGACAAAGCACAATGCACGTAGCTCTTCATTGATGAGGTATTGAGGAAGTAGAATCCTTTAGCTTGGAGTAGCACACGGGTGGAAACATCCGTCCTCCTCTAGGGAGGGTAGTGCATCTCAACCTAGTCTGGTGGTGTTGAAGTCTAAGGACAGGACACTGTGGGTTGCAATAATGCTTCAAAAGAGGGATAGTCTACTGGCTCAAGAGGAAAAACTCCTGATGTACATGCTGCACCTTATATATAGTTCCAAAAAAAGAAAAAAAAAGAAAAAAAATGCAAGAACTCCAAAAAAATAGACAGGCCAAAAAAAATATTGTCTGTCGGAGTATGTATATTAGCAAGAAGTTTGCAGCTGGATGACTTGGCTACACTGGTCAGGCATCCCGGGATAGGTAGCTACACTGGCTACCGTCCATTCTTTTCTCCACCCCCTCCTCTTGAGTTGGTCACACTTGAACTTAGAAGGGAATACCCCACTCCTAGAGGAAAGAGTTGCTGGACCGGGTTATTTGAGTTACCTTGTTAGAGGAGGCTGGTTCTGAGTCATTTCTGATGTGGAGAGCTATTTTACACTTACACAGTACAAGTAAGAATCATAGTCAACAGAAATTTGCGTTTGAGGATTTGTTCTGACCTGACTGTTGAGGCGTCTTGAATAGAAGACTTGTGGAACTTGAAGTCTGTTAGGTCTTAAATTCAGATCCCAATAAGGTTCCGCCACATAATTAATCCAAAGGTCGAGTCAAGCTCCATTTTCAACTTTTGTTCATGATCTTGGTATGGAATCCAATCTCATTTCACTCTTGCATTTCATTTTAGTTGCTCGGGGACGAGCAAGGTTTAAGTATAGGGGGTTGATGAATCTGTGATTCATCACTCTAAAAGTTAAAAATAGAGCTTTGTTCCCGAGTAATTAGAGGCATATTTCTAGTTATATTGCATAATTAGCATTCATGCATGCATTGATAACATTTTCATTTTAGCATTCATATTTGCATAAAATAAGAAGCCAAATCCACTTTTAAATATTCACCTGTATATTAGCTAAAATACCCCATTTGTATATATTTTACACTAACTCCAAATCTAATAAAACCAACTCTATTATGTATATATTACTAACACTAATTAAAGAAAAATATCAAAAAAATACTAACTTGTAAAATTGACCAATAAAACCCCAATCCAAGTTTGAAGTTGTGAACCTTAAAATGCACATATCTCTCTCATACAGTGTCCGATTGAGGTCTACTCACTTTTAAAGTAATATACTTTCAAAGACCTTCGAAACAAGATCAATTTCATTAAAATCGGAGCTCGTATGCAAAACTTGGGTTTTGGGCCCCTTTTGTATATTGTACATAATGACCGTTTTAACCCTGTATTTTATTATTTTATTTTCTTCATTATTAAAAATCCAAAAAAAATAGATTAAATTGTAAATATTCTTCTCATATTTTCTCTACATTTATTTTAATTTTTCTCACTTTTAAAAGTGACAAAAAAATTACAAAAGATAAAATGCGGTATTTTATATCTATAAGGTACCATCCAAAAATACATTTTGTACAGATGATTTCCTTTGATTTTCGGCCCTTCATGAAAGTTGTAGATCTCTTCGAGACGAGCAACTTTCATGTTGACCACTTTTTGATTTAATCTCTTTTGTTATTTCTTTTTAATTTTCTTTACATTTAATCTTTGAATTTTCTGGGAGCGACATGTGGCAACTCCTGGAGCCGCCACATGCCACCCCAATTTTTTATTTTCGAATTTATTTTTTATTATTTTCGAATTTTATCATTTTAATTATTATTTTTTTATTATTATTTTTAGTAGCCTACTTATTTTATTTATATTATATTATTATTATATTATTATTTATCTCCCTTTTACCACTTCCTTTCTTCCTCCCCACTCCAAGTCACCACTCCCTCCACATCCCTCCATCTTCTCCACCTCTTTTCTAACTTCCTCTCTCCTCTTTATATTCTCACCTCCTCCACCATTTTTCATCATCCGCCATTTCTTCAACTGAGAGGGAGAGACCACCAGCCCCCGAGTGTTGTCGGTGACAGCGTCAACATTTTTCGGTCGAGCAACGACGGTTTTCAAGGCGAGATCCACGAGGACTCCTCCTCGTGTCGTTGTGCATCAATTCAGGTCACAACCAAGCTTCTTCGATTTTTTCGTCGAATCGAATCGAGGCCACAACCGGAAGCCGCATTCCGTGACTCCACAATCCAGCGAACCACAGGTAAGTATATTCTATCTCTATATTTTTATTTTATTTTATCTAACAATTTTTTTCCTTGTTCCATCCACAAATCATCACACAAAAAAAAGCCACCATCATTCATCATCAAATCATTTCATCATCACCACTATTATCATCCCATGAATCACAAACTTCACATACACCCACTCCATTACATTCTCAATCCATTTTGATTCCCTGTTAAAAAAATTGCAAAAAGAAAATACAAAAAAAAATAATAAAAACAGGAGCTCCAGCCGACGCCGCCGTCCTCCGTTGAAGCTCGGCCACCTGCGGCCGTCGCCATCGACCGGCCCCCACCTCCGAGCCTTCACAGCCGTCGACCTCCTGTTGTGCGTTCCCGTACCAGCCCCTGGCTCAACCGCCAGGCTGTGCCCAGCCACCCCCGCGCCTCCGTGCGATCACCACCCAACCTCCCCCTCCATCACCGCAAGCAGCCGCCCACGTTCGCCCGCCTCCAGCCTTGCACAGAGGTGCGAGAGCAGCCCCGACCCCTCGGCCAGCGCGCCGCGCCGGCCGCCTCCAAACGACGGTCCTCCTTGCGCACAACGCCCCGCTGCTCCCCTCGTCGTCAGGCCCCTCCAGCCCTCATGCGGCCGTATGCCACCGCACACCACAGTGCGTCGCCCCGTTCGGCCATCGTCGCTCTGCGCACGACACGCGCAACCACCTCGCGTGCGGCGCGCGCACGCTCAGGACGCCGCTCCTCCGATTCCAGTCCGCCTCGCCGCCCCTTCGCGGCGCTGCTCGCCACGGCCGCCCCTCAAGCCCCCTCCGCGCGTGGCCGCCGCCCGCGCCGCCAGCCGTTCTCCACCGTGCTGCCTTGGAGCCGCGCCGTCGACGACCCCAACCGCCCGCCGCCCCAAGCCGCCTCCAACCTTGTGCCCTAGCATGGGCTAAAGAGGTCCTCTTTTATTTATATTTTGTAAATTTTGCATGCTTTTTCCGTTAACTTTATGTAATTGCAAAAGTACCCCCTTTGCACATTGTTCAGTTTATTAGTTTCATATATGTTTTGCATTGATAACCCTGTCTTTGAGCGTTGATTTGGAAGTTTTCTTGCATCATTTTATTCAATCAAAAATAGCATATTGTAGCGCAACTAATTATTTATCTTGTAGTTATTTATTTATATTTTTGTGAGCATCTGATAATTTATTAAAAATCAGAGACTGAAAATCAGTGATATTTTATCCATTTATACTCTGAAATTCGCACATAGTCATTTAGTGCTTCAAAAATTATGAAAAAATTATGAATGATGCCCCAAAGCGTGCTTTAATTACAGTCCAAATTTCGTCCAATTAGGATTTATCTTGTGCATAAAATATATTGTAGAGTTATTTCTGTAGTTGATTTTTAATTAATTCCATGAATAATATTTTTGAAAAATTTCAAGTCTCCTGGATTCCTTGTTATAATATCTATCTGAGATAAATCAATATTTGAGTAATTTGATTTCGTGGATTTATTAGGAATGAAATACATGCAGTCGCTCTATTTTCAGTAAAATATTCATAAAAAAATCAAAAAGTGTTAGAAAATTCCAAAGATATTAGTGTAGCTTCATTTCATCATGTTTAACTTCAACTAAATTTTTCATAATTTTTGCATATCATTTGCATGAAAAATTGCATAAAAACCCCAAAAAAGTTTGTATTTTTCATTTGTGCATTTTAAATCCAAAAATTCCAAAAAAATACATTTTGCATTCAGTATTGGATTAGGTTCTTAGGAAAAATATCACTTGGCTGATTTAGATTAATTTCATATTAAAATTAAATTTGGCCAAGCCGGTTCTTTTCATATTAACTTAATCCAATTCGTCTCTTGCATTTGACATCTTTATTGTATAAAAAAATACCAGAAAAATATCCCACTTGGAAAACCGCAATCTAATACATCTAATCTGATCCCGAGTTGTTCCTTTGCCTCCTTGAGTCGACCCTGGAGCTTGCCCAGGCTAAACAAACATAAAACCGCATATTAAATTCATTCAACGATTATCGATTTGTGCGGTTATTTTTGATCGACGCGGATCTATTCGATTGCAACGCACATGTTAATTCGACATTATTAAAAGGGTAGGTCATCTGCGCTCGTCATTGTTCATCATTGTTATCTCCCTCAAAGTTTTCGTTCCACGCTTTCACAACAGAGAGGATTCATAGTTTCCCTATCATTCAAGTGTTGATGCTTTTAGTCATAAGTTTTGATGTGAAATAAAGGAGCATGACCTAAAGGTTGATTGTAAGGATTTGTATTTCCCTCTGAGCGAGCTTATACATAGTGGGGAAGGTTGTGAAAGGAAAAATCTGAGGCATATAGGATGCATGGTGTTTACCTCTCATTTTAATTTAATTAGAAGGATAGAGTTCGAATGATATAATTAGATAACACGTAGTTTGTATATATAAGAGACATGTTAGGATGATTAGTTTGATTTTTAAAATATATGGTTTAGGATTTTTTTGGTTTGTACTATGTGTAGCCAAAACCGTGAATTACTTTGCCTACTTATTCGACCTCTCTTCAAAGTATATACGAGAAGTTCACTAAAATTATAAAACACAGACATCAACTCACAAAAAAATGCCCACCAAGGTACTAGATAAAGTTCATACATATACAATATTGTTAGTAACAACAACATAGGAAATTGCCCACCAAGGTACTATCGTAGTTGAACCACAAATAGTACACAACCAAGATCATCTCCTGGTGGACTTTAAGAAACCTTCGTAATTAAATTGCCACAAAAAATAATTCATAATTATATTCCATCTCTCGAAATGAGGTAAACCATTCATTTTAAATTCTACATCTCTTCCCAATCAGTATTTGGTAAAGTTTGAAGTTCAGATTTAGTAACTCTTTCGAAATGTTTTAATTAATAATTAATTGAGTACGGACATTAGGCCAAGGATATGTGTGTGCGCGCATGTGTTTGTGAGTGTGCGTGTGTGTACGTGTGCGGGTTCGTGTGTGTCCGTACATGCGTAAGTGCATATGTGTATTAAATGTGGTCTCTCCTCACGCTGTTTCACTCATTTTTTATTTTTTAAATATCTTCCGGAATATTCATCACTATATCCCTTTATTTTACTATTCAAATTTTCTGTGAAAAGATACTCATACGGCCTCCATGCAGACAATTATATTCTAACGGTATCAGAATTGCTAAAAGCGACCCTTTCTGGAAGGATGCCTTAGGAATCTCCATTTCGCGTGAAATTTGAATGACATAATATAATGATATATTGATGAAAATCTATGAAAGAATTTTTCAAAAAAAAATTACAAATGAACGAAATGGCACGGGGGAGCCAAGTTAGCTCTCCTTAGGGGGCAGCCCCACTTTATCCCCCCAAACACACAAACGCGCGCACGCACGCACACGCGCGCGCACACACACACACAAACACACACACACACACACACACACACACACATGAGGTTAATGGGGCTGCCCCCGCGGTATTTTCGGCGTTTTTTATTTTTTTTGAAAAATATTGCCATGTATATTCATCTCTGTATCCCTCTTATATGCCATTCGAATTTCGTCAGAAACAGAGACTCCTACGACCTCCATCTAGACAGTCATTTTTTAATGGTAACAGGATTTGTTAAATCGACACTATCTCGATGGAGGCCGTAGGAGTCTCTATTTCTGACGAAATTCGAATGGCATATAGGAGGGATATAGGGATGAATATACATGATTTTATTTTTCAAAAAAAATAAAAAACACGTCGAAAATACTGTGGGGGCAGCCATGTTGGGGGCGGCCCCATTTTTTCCTACACACACATACACAAAGGA